>VWYI01028899.1:21625-119274 GCA_013399455.1 Anthoscopus minutus
GGCGGGGCGGTGAGACCAGGACATGGACACAACAGAAACTGCAGACTTGAATTTACATTATTTCTTTGCAATTGTTATTAAGAAACATTATCTTTAAACTCTCTTACTCAAACAGAAATTAGCTGTTCTTCTCACTCCCCTAAACCAACATCCCCCAGCCCCCCTGCACCCCCAACATCCAGACACCAACGATGCACACAGGAGCACACATACGTGCAAAGAGAAAGCACTAGCAATGAAGTCACAGCACTTCAGAAACACACCTTGTCATCCTCCAGTCTTTGCAGATGAAGGCAGATCTTAATTTTTCTGTGTCTTCAGATCAAGATGTAGATAAATCTCCTACTCATCACACTGGTTTTTTTATTAAAAACCAGAGGGGAAAAAGATTTTAAAAAATAAAAAATAAAAATAAAATTTAAAAAATACGAGTACCAGTAATTTACAGCCTTAAAAATATCAGCACTCCATTATCCCAAACCAGTGTTATGTCTTGATGTAAACCAAAGCACATGCTGAGTGAGGACGTGCGCACACAGCAGCTTATCATCTCTGTCATCTGCTTCTAATGACAGCTGACAAACTGGCCACGCTAATCCTTCCCTAACTGCTGATCAGAGAGATCCCCCTTTGACAATCCAGCATGGTGGAGTACTCGAAAATTCCTCCTGCTTCTGTTCTGTTGCTGCTCTAAAAAGCAGTTTCCTTTTCATTGAGATAATAGCCTTTTCTGCAGTCACGTGGCACCCGGGCTACATTAGCAGAGCTTGATGATAACAGAGTAACTCCCCTCCCTCCCTTCTGCTGATTTTAAGTGTACCACTCCTGGAGAAACCCAAACCTGGCACACTTGAAATCATTTTGCATCTTCTTCTGTCGAAAAGCAAATTGTGCTGTCGATGTGGAAGAGGAATACAATATCTAATTCATGCACCAATACTAATTAGCGAATACATTTTTAAGCAGTGCCTTTGTTGGGGCACACACATTGGTCATAAACATGTCATATGAGACTAAACTGAATATTAAGAATGCTTAATACTGAGTATCTGGCATGCTAGAATTATTATTTTTCCCCTAGAGTACTTCAATATTTTGCCTGTAATTTTAGTTCTGCTGCAATAAATACTCTTCTCTCAGCAACAACCTATGGTTCACCTCCCCCCCAGCAACCAACTCTCTTGCAAATGCAAAAAAAGCACAAATAACAAATGATACACACTACAAACTCCAGTGTCAGTGCTTCTGTATTTTAAGTGACATCATTTATCTTGCTTTAACTCAGTACCACGACAAATAGCTTAAGCATTTTTCAAACACACTGTCAAGCAGGGAAACCTACCTAAGCTTTAGTTTCGGAGTTCCCTCCTGAATGCCAAACCCCTAGGCGTGTTTGCACCTCACTATTAAGAGGTTTTCCTGCTTGTAAAAAAAAGGCAAAGTACACAGACAAGCATAATGCTCTGCCCTGCCTTCACTAAAGTAGTTCACAGACGACAAAACAAGCCTTTCCTCTTCTGCATTAGCACCATTTCCCTATTACCTTGGCACACAGCATAAACATACGCAATTTATCTCCCCCAGCTCTGTCCCACTCTAACAGCACTGGGCAGTGCAGCTGGGCACAGACCAGCGTAGCCTTGCCCAGCCATTTCAATGCTGGGAGTTGAAAACTATTTAAGAAAGCTGTGGATGAAGCACTGTAAAATAATTGTCAAGCTCACAGAACAACTTTTGCAGCTTTGTATCTGCTCTTTTCCTGTATGATCAAGAAACAGAATTATCTCCTTTTGCTTTAGGGGAGATTTTAGAAAAAAGGTTCTTCCCCCCAAGGGTGGTTGGCCACAGGCTCCTCAGGGAAGTCACAGCACCAAGCCTGACAAGGAATGTTTGAACAATGCTCTCAAGCATTTGGTGTGACTTAGGGATGGTGCTGTGCAGGGCCAGGAGCTGATCCTTCTGGACTCTTCCAACTCAGTATATTCTGTAATTCCTTCTGTTTCCATCTTATCCCATTACACTACTTCGTTCTCCTTAAAGAGAACATTGAACTTATGGTTTTCTCCCAGAAACTGGAAAACAGTGAGAGAGACTGTGGCTGTACTCACAGGAAAATAAAATGGAAATTTTGAAGAAACAGTGGCTGCCCCAACACCCTTTCTGTTTACCCCTGTCCCTGAGGACAGCTCTGCTCAGGAAAGCAGCCCTGTCCAAGGCTCTAGGGAAACCTCCTCCAATGCTATGATCAATGTTAGGAGCTGAGGCCCAACCTTTCTGCAGCAGAGCAGCTGAAAATGGAATGGGAATGAGACCCCTTCTGGAGCAGTGTGAATCCTATTTTCTACTTTTCTCTTTTCCATGCTATAGAGGGAATCTGTGACAAAGATCCTCAGTCCAGCACAAAATAATCTGGTTCCATAAGGAGACTCTATTCAGCAGAAAAACATATTCAAAGTAAATTGAGGGGTTTTATTTTTCCCTGTCCTTTCTTAGTATGTCCCTCCTTCTCAAAGCACTACACTGCATAGGGTAAGCAAAATGAACATTATTTGGAGTTATATAAAACTTTCACCCCAATAGAACAGGAACTGCCTTGCAATCTTAAGTTAGTATCATTTTCATTTTCCATATGAATTCCTTATTTAAAGAAGATGCATCAAGCATACTGGTTAAATTGGAAAACCATACTAACAGGACAAAACCTGCAGATTAGGGAGAGCATCTCTAGTATTCAAGAAAATATATTGACAGACAATCACCAGAAGGAAAATGAGCTTTCACAAGAATGCACACACACAAAACACTTCGCTTGTGAAGTACAAATCTAAGGGAAACATAAAAAATGGGAGCATCCCAGTCAGATACTAGAACTAGAACCCAGCTAGAACTACCTTGCTAATATTTACAGGAATAATAAAATGAGAAAATTCAAGTCAAAACAATATTTGTGAGCACAAACACAATAATCACACTGTTAAAGAAAGAGTTATGTGTAAATAAAAAGGAGGTAACAGAAAAGAGTCATTGCAGTGATAGGAGTTGAAGGCTGAAAAAGCAGTGAAAGTACACAGAAGTTGTTAAAAAGATTGCTTGGTGAAGAGCAGACAGAGATAAAGCTAATGGAGAAGTGGGAACATTCCACTGCAGTTTACAGACTAATTCTAGACAAAGAGGGAAAGGAGAACTGAGTGAAAAAATACTCCTGACAGAAAACACTGCTCTGAATGGGAATAAGGGAACATGCAACAGCAAAGAAGGAAAGGCTGTTTGGCTTTATCAGGCACCAAGCTTCCAGTGAAGTGATGGTTGTTGCTACCTTTTAAATAGCTTCACAGGAATCATACACTTAATTTGGGGATGAGCAGGTGACATTCAAAACTAGTTCTAGCATTAGAGACTTTTTCATGTTAGGATAAGACCCAGACCTTACACAGCATAAGAGGTTCACCTAAGTTTTTGCTAAGAAATATATTTAATTAATACTTCATTTTCTTTGCCCAGCTACAGGTGACTTTGCAGTACACATGGGGAAGATGCAGCTTCCATAAAACATTTACAATGTATGTTCAAATAAATGAAACTGATAAAGAGAACACTGTCTTCATTGCACGCATTTCACAGTTTTTTAAAGTTTGTTTTCTTTTTATTTTTTTCTGAAGAAACAGTGAATTGAGCAGACAGGACATACCACAATAATCTGGTGTTCTTTGCCTTTCTAACATACCTACACCTGAGACAAGGCCTGGTAAACCAGCTCAAAACACCTTTTCAGTCTTTTTAATTCCTAAACATAACCTTTTAGTCCTTTCTCTTACTCTCTATACCATACCCCAGAAGATCCAACTCCACCCTCATAATCCCTTCAATCCAATCAGTCTGGAGTAGCCAAAGGGGTATCCAAATTTACAGCTATAGTAACAGCCCTCACTTGCAAAATAACAAGACATTTCAAACTGTGTTTGTAAGATTGCAAAGCTGACTCACTAGGCTTTTTTCAAGGTATGAGGCCACTGACTTTTAGGAAAGCTGGCTAGGCAGCATAAAGTCTCATTCCTTGTGAGAAAGACTGGAAGGGCATTGCACCAGGATAGAGAACAACCAGAAACTATCAGGACTGACTGCTGTGATGCGCAATAAGGATATTAGTGCTCAGATAAAGAACAAAGATAGTATTGTGATTTACATGCAGTGTAAATGTAGCGTTACATTTCAATAAATATAGATGCAAACATTAAGTTTTCAAATATTAGGTATTTTTTCAAACTCCTCTACCTAACAAAACCATTGGTTTTCCAAGTCAAAACTGAAAACCTGTTCACTTAAACGTTCAGCTCCTAACTGAAAACTCCTGAATTGAAAACCAGGATTCTTCCTTTTACCAGCTGATGAAAAGTAAATAGAATACTGTAGATAAATCCCGTTTTTCTGACCTTCACATCTCCTCTCAAAGGGCACAGAAATTGTATCGCTGGAATTTGTAGCATCTGGCATTGCTCACAGTCAGTCCCTGTATTAGCAGTACATGCACCTACAGTGTTAAGAACCTTTTGATTTCTGTCCGTACAAGGGCAATGAAAGGACACGCCCTCCTCTCTCAAACTCTTAGAAGTAATTGTTTACTTCTCTTCTCTCTTCATTTCACAAAATGTCCATGCTTCTTGATGACAGCTCATCAAGGCTCTCATAACTTTCATAAACACACAGCCAACCATCCACTCAGAGCATTCCACGTGCAAGTATCTGCAACTTCTAACTGGAGAATTCAATACTGAGCTGTGTGCCATATATAGCAATTAAGTTCTGCTTGGGCATGTCCACTGACAATGGTGTTCTTTTTTTTTTTTAAGACAAGTTTGATGACTATGGTTAATTGAAATTTTTGAGTAATAGTTGATGAGGATTTTTTTTTATTCTTCTATTTTTAATCTCTACTGCTTCACTCCTTTTCCTTTGATCAAGAAAGGATACAAGAGAAGAAAAAGGGGTTCTTTCAGCGCAATCTGGAAATGGTCAGCTGCTGGCTCAGTTCTTTCTCCTCCTGCAGACTAAAAAAGGTTCATCTCCCCTGCTCAGAGCCTCTGAAGCAGAGCGCTTGCCAGTGCTCTCTATGGGTTATACACAGAGAGGTGCTTGCTGGTGGAAATGGGCTTCAACCCACAGAGAGAAAAGTTCAAAACCATGAGCTGTTTCCATCTGTGCTGAGGGTACATGAGAGGAACTCAGCAAAGGAAGTTTAGCAAGCAGAGAAAAGCAGAACCAGAATGGAAATACTAGAGTATAGAAAAAAATGCTTTATTAACGCAGTATGTTACATAAACGTATTAACATCTAGTGCTACCACGCATTTTTAACAGAATGTAGCAAAGTTATAAAGAGTCTGGGGTTTTTTTAAAAAGAAATTACTTAATGCTCTACAGAATGTGCCTTCCAGTGAATATATTTTTATAATCAGCTCAAACTCTATTTCACCTCATCTCAAAACAGAAGTACTTCTAAGGACTTTTAATAGTAGAGGGTTCCTAAAATCTGCAGACTGACTGCTGGTAAGATTCAATGGCTGAGATTTGAATTAGACAAAAGTCGTTTCCCCTGAAACAGAAACTTGTTGTTGTGTTTAATGCAAGTGGGACCTCTATCTTTTAGTTCAGGACATGGCAAATTATTCTGCCATACTTGATGATGAACACTCAGGTCTCTGCACCTAGATCTCTTTTTTAAGAGAGGACTAACATTTCCCAGGAAGTCACAAAAATCTCATGTCTCATCAATGTTCAGCAGTCTTCTAACTGCTAGTGGCTTACAGACATTGCCTTGCATTTGAAAAGCCAATTCCCATAAGAAGCAAGCAGGAAAGGCACAGAGACTCCATCTTGCAGACCCTGAAATCCTGGGTTTTCACATCCTTCCAAGAGACCTCAATGAAGAAAGGAGATGCTACTGATTACAAGCAGTGTCACTTGGGAGAAACTGGAACTAGACAACTGATTTTCACAAATTTGAGAATAAATAATGAGCTAATTTAACACTGCATCATCCACTCTCATCAATTCTAACAAGCACCTGAAGCAGCACTTAGTGTTACTGGGTGGCGAACAGCAACAATGAATAGCAAATATTGATGACTGACCATTGCCTTAGCCACTCAGAATGTGGTACACAGTAAAGAAGGGTCATGCTCCAAATTTTGGTATTATTAAACATCCAAAATATCATGATGAGATGAGGTACAGAAGAGAAACTGAAGAAAGTTCACTTTTCTATTCATAGATTTTAAGTGGTAATTTCCATCAGTATTAGACAGAACCATGAAACTTAACTGAGCCCAAGCTCAGATAAATACTCCTGAGAGCTACAAGAACTGGCACTATTTGATGAGAAAACCAAAAGTCCCAGACTGCAGCCTATCAAATAAAAGAAAAAGAGAAAGGAAAAGCAGGAGCAATTGAAATTAATTTGACTTACAATAAAATAATTAAATACTCTGCTATGAAATAAATATACATTTCACGACAATTGGTCTATGTTCATTTTTATAATGAGATAGATGTGACAAAACTGGCATCTAACTTCATTCAGTATTGTATAAATTCAGAAACTAAAAATCCCACTTGTGAGAATAAAAGAAGAAAAAAAACCCACAACCTTTGTAACAATTCAACAGCAATAACTGAATATAGGGAATTAAGGAATATTTAACATAATGACAGCTATGTGTTCAACAGAAACCAGACTTGCTCACTTATCACACAAAAGTGCAGGTTTGCTAGAAGTGGCAGTAATAACAAATGACACCTTTAAAGCATGTCAGACAATACTAATTTCATTTAAGTAAAGAAGCAATAAAACTTAGCTATGCAGGTAAATATTTACAGTAGAAACAAGACAATTCTTACAGAGACTTGATTCTGAGCAGAAATGCTACATAATCTCAACTAACCCCCAGTGTGGTTAGCACTGAGTATTTAAGTTTATGATAAGAGGAAACATGTCAGAACTTGGTCTACTGCTAACTCATAAAAAGTGGAACACACTGAATTCCAAAACAGGAATCTGTTTTTAACTTTACTTTATACTGGGTTTTCCCTAAAAGCAACTGCAAAGTAAGACTGAAGGGAAAGATCAGAAGCTTGATCATTTTAATCTTTAATATTTAGAACATATAGCAAATCCTGTCCCATCCTGAGGACTCCTACACACATTTATGTCATATTGTACATCAGTACGAAAAAGTCAAACACAGCCTCTGAAAATAGATGGCAGACACATTACAACTGCTATCAACTGCAAACAGCAGACCTGACAGATCTTCCCTCAGTGTAAAATTAGTGACCCATACCACGTTTATACACTTTAAATTTTTCAAAAAAGCAATCTCAAAAGTACTACTTTAATCAAAATATCAACAATATGGGCAGTGCATTTAATTTTCATGGAGACTGCGTTTGAGCATGTTGTACTGAAGCACAAGAAGATACAAGGTCAGTTAAATGAAAAGTCAAATTTGGAAGAAAACATGGCTATTTCATTGCTTTCCTTTCAGCAAAGATATTCCCATCTTTATCTTTCAAACACAGGGCTGTCATGACTCATCTTGAAAAAGCACTACTTGACAGTTCACAGGACTATTTCTTAAAATCATTAGCAAATAACCTTTAATATGAGACTTATGAGTAATTTAGATTTTTTAAAATTGCCAGTCCCAAGTTCTTAAGAACCTACATTTTCCAAGCTCCAAGTTAATAATGTAATAATATATAATATTGTTCAAGCCATTTGTCTTGAGTGAAGCAAATATCCTTTTGAGAAGAAATCAGCCAAGTTTAAATTAACTGTCCTTTCTGCTGTGCAATTTCTTCCCCAAAACTAAAGAGAAAATAGGCAGGGCACGTAACATCAAGACAAAATGGGCTCACAAAAACCCCATATGGCAAAGACAGAGAATATTTGAAATAATCCGGACATAAAGTCATATTTTGCCTTCAAAAGTCAGAAATGCAACCACAGTCCAACAGACAGTCAAAGCAACTGTGGCAGAACAGATGTGCTCTGTTTCTAAACTACACCTCCACCTGAGAAGCAGGATGCCCCAACAGGGCCACCTTAAACTCCAAGTACTTGGCCACTGCTGCTATGCAGAGGCAATACACCCTTACTTGCTAAGCAACATTTCAAGACTGTCTTATGACTTTGTTTTGTGATGTTCATTTGTACCAAAGGATTTGCAGATGACACTGCAGTGCTGATTTTGAATGATAAAGCCACGTAGGGTCCTGGACATGGGAAGGATGATTTTATTGCATATGTGACCAGCAGGTCAAGGGAGGTGATTCTCCCCTTCTACTCTGCTCTCATAACACCCCACCTGGAGTCCTGCATCCAGCTCTGTGGCCTCCAACATAGGAAGGACATGGATCTGATGGAGTGAGTCCAGAGGAGGACCACAAAGATGATCAGAGACTGGAGCACATCTCCTATAAAGACAAAGGGAATTGGGGTTGTTCAGCCTGGAGAAATCTCCAGGAAATATTGCAGAACCTTCCCATACCTAAAGAAGACTTACTGGAAACCTGAGGAGAGACTCTTTACCAGAGCATGTCGTGACAGAACAAGAGGAAATGGCTTTAACCTGAAAGAGGGTAAGTTCGGATTTAGATACTCGGAAGAAATTGTTTACTATGAGAGTGGCAAGATGCTGGAACAGACTGCTCAGAGAGGTTGCAGATGCCCCATCCCCAGAAGTGTTCAAAGACAGGTTGGATGGGGCTTTGAGCATCCTGGTCTAGTGGAAGGTATCCCTGTCCATGCAGGGGAGTTGGAACAGGATGATCTATAAAGTCACTTTCAACCAAAACTATTCCGTGATTCCATGATGCTATGGGAGTTGTGGGCTTTGGATACTATTGTTTTGGAACAGCTACACAGACTCTCTGATAACCACTCACATTTTTGAAAATGCTTCTAAGTTAACTTAGCAAAGCCAAGGTTCAGGGACAGTCGCTTTACTCCCAGAAGAAAGCCTGACAGGAATGGATACAATGAAATTTAAGTGAATTGACGCCATGAATTAACACTAAAAGGAGCTTTGTCCTCAAACTGGTGTGATTCTCTAGATAATCATGTTTGACACTGCATTTGTTTGCTGACACTGCTGTTTAAAAAAAGGTATTAGGGGGCTGCTGAAGGAGTTTTTTTTCCCTGAAAGGCTTTTGGGGAAAAAAAATCACACATTTTCCACTTTTTAAATTTTACATGGCAGGGGGTGCAACATACAATGATGACCATCCAGAAATGTAAGCCCTTCCAGATCAAGAGGAAAAGATATCTACAGCAAAATAAATTTTACAAACAATGCTGAGAAACCAATAAAGAAAGGCAAACCCATGTCCCTATCAGCCAAGAGAGATGCAATTTCTTAAATTACCTGCTGCCTGGAGACTTTGGATTTAATGCTATTCTGAGTGCACCGGCTGTCAATACTACATAAATGCATATACAGTGGGCACAGAGGGGCACATGTGAGAACACTTTTTGAGAGGAGCAACAGTGGAGAGCCCCCAGTGGAAGCAATGAATGATGTGTTGGAAATTAAGTAACGGGGCCAATTAAAATATATCAGTTTTAGAAAACCAGGTATGAGACTACAGCTCCTGTCTGCAGTGCTGTTCTTCTCTACAAAAGTAAGGTTTTAAAAAAATCCTGTGGTCTCAATATTATTTTATGACTTTAAATATTTCATAATACAAGGGGAAAAAACAGCAAAGGAAATATTGAGCTGAGTATCCCCTACATAACACTGACACTAACATTTGTATTTGCAATGGAGATTACTGAGACAGGTAAGGAGAAAGAAGTGACGAAGTACCCATTCATTGTTCAGGTTCTTAGGAAGCTTCCAGGATACAGTATCCCTGCAACTTCTAATACATCACACTCAATATCTGTGCTATATGTACATTAGATTAATTGCTTTTATAAATTTATAGCCTGTAGTACCTTAGCATTCTTAAGAGTCAGAGTGGTGGGTAGATAAGAAAAATCAGACTAGCCAAGACATCAGATTCTACAGCTGTGAGGCGGGCTAGATGAAAGTATCCAATAAANGCTGTGAGGAGGGCTAGATGAAAGTATCCAATAAATACAAAGACCATCCAAAACAATGCCTGAAGTGTAATGGAAGAGAACCAACACGGAAGGCAACATAGAGGGAAATACTTCCAAGCAGATGGCTCCTTTTAACCAGACACTTTACTATGGTACAAAGTAGTCTTCTAAACTAAATGTATTGATATGTACAAGCAATTTTAAAAACAAAAAATTCTGAATTTTGAGATTGAATAATTTTCTGAAAAAGCTCCTGCTTCAGAATAGAAATGCTTTGCCATCACAATCTGATTTCTAGTAACATTTTCCCAATCTTTCCAACTGCACATGACTTTGGGTGTAAAACTGCCCTTTATCCAAAAGTGCAGTAGGGAACCAAATGTATCCAGGAATCTCTTATCTCTAAGTGGAGTCTTAAAAACTTTGCAAGAACCCTCTTCCCACTCTTGTCAGCACCAAAATGTCTGTGCCTATCCCAAACAGTTAAAAGCTCTTTTGGATTTAGATGGATACAGATTTGACCTAATATTTCGACTCGAATTAAAGGCCAAGCACTCGAGATTTATGGTAATGTCACAGATCTCATTTCTAGGTAATTTAAGTGTGCTCCTCTGAAGACCATTCCTTAACACTCTTTTGGAGGCCAAAACTGTTACAGAGAAATCAAATCATTAAAGCAGCATATGTCAGCAAGAACATGCACAGCAGTTCTAGAAAACCTGTGCTAGCTGTCCACTGATTTCCAAGTACAGTTGAGAATGCTCACATTGAAGTGTAAAGGCCTGTTCTTCCAACAAGCCTATTCTTGCTTTCTGCATGCTTTATATCTCTACCTATAAATATATATATATATATTTAAGATAAGCTATGCATACACCCACGTATAATATATGCCTAAATTAATAAAATAAATAATGTAAACAGTAAGCAGAGAACACAACTCTTTTGATGACAACAGGACCCACAACAAATTCTAGGAAACATACTAAAAGAAAAAACAGTTTCTTTTAAAGCACGCTGCTGGCATGTCAATTAGAAAACAAATGGCTACAAGCACCAGCTGTATCTCTTCTCCTGTAGTAACTTTACCACGATTTTGATGCCATGAAATTCTAATTTGAGTAGTCCAAAACCCAGTATTTGCCTCACCTATGACTATTCTTTTTGGCCTTCTCATATTCAGTTTTTATTTTAAAAATGTTTATTATTTTGAAAACTACATTTGCACCTCAGACGAAGCTGGGTATTAACAGTTGAAACCAATTCCTTGGAGAAACCATGGTTTCAGTATTATCACACACTCATACACATAAAATTATATTCGATTTCACACAATGAACACTTTTTTAGGTAGAGCTGTGAAGGCATGACTTTTATTCTCAGGGGGAAAAAAGAACAGACAAGATATCTATAACCTTACAGTCTGCATGCTGTGCATGTCATGTAGCAATAAATAATTCATATTTTGACCTTATGGGATACCTTTTACTCATGGATTTCAAAGAGCTTTTGCAAAGGTGGATATATATGTTTTATTATCGGAAGTTTATGGATCTCAGGATGAAGAGAGACATAAAATTACCTATTCAAGGTCATTTAGTAAGCCAGGTGTATTTAAGTGGGTAGTACCAGGCATTCTGCCTTTCTGGTTCAGGTTGCAACTTACAGTGGCACTACAGAACAGCCAGATACCACCTTAAACTTCAACTAAACCTGCAGGAGAGCATGATGGATGTTATCTTTGAAATATACAGAAAATCTAAACATATTCCTGGGTGAGAAAGGAGAAAAAAATAGTAACTCTAGATATGTGGTAGCAGAATAGCACAGGAATTCTCCAGAGTAATCTCATGCAAGCTTTCTGGAAAGGGCACTGGATTCACAGGCAGAGCTGTCATGATCTGCTAAAGAGGGATGAAAACAAAACTGTCTTCCTCCACAATGAGATTTTCTTGGAGACCATATCACTTATCAGAATGAACCTGAAGAAGGTAGTAGCAGTTCTAGTATACTAGACTAAAAATTATATGGAGAGGTGAATAGTAAAAAATAATACATTTTAGAAAGACTGACTATTTCTAGCCATTTTCCTAAAGATACACTACCAGGACTTCAGGTATATAAACCAGAACTAGCCACATTAACTATTCTAGTAAATACTCTTTCTATTTCCATTTGCTTAAAAAGCAAAAAAAAGACATTTACCCTGATGTTAATAATTAACTCCTGAAAAATATTTTAAATAAAAAATAAATATGCAAAAAGCTTTCTATAGAAAACAACTCCAAACTGATATATAAATATGAGAACACTTGTGACAATGTAGCACTGGGAAGACAGTTTGTTAGTTAACACCACAGCAATAATGCTTTGGATTAAATACTTAAGTCTTGCAATTCTCTGAACTGCATTACCTAACATTAAGTACAGGGCTCCATTCATGGCCTTAATTGTAAAGATTATGTGCAAGTGCTTTCTTGAAAAAAAAAAAGTGCTTTTTTTACTTTTCAGGATGGAGTGCTTATGTTGTCTCAGACTGCTGAGAACTTAAAAGCATGTAACATGCATAAATTATCTGTTCAGCTGCCCTCTGAAGGGCAGCAGTCGTAGGACCCAAGGTCCTTATGTGTTAGCCAAGAAAGATAACCAAGAAATAAGCCTTGGGTTGTTTCTTTGTATTGCTTGTGTTTGTTTCTTTTTCCCCAATGAAAGAAGGCACTATAATCTGCCACAAAGGGAGCTTACTCTGTTCTAATAACATGATGATTAAACAAACCAAAGATTTATATTTTACAGGGGGAAAAAATTATCACCCATGTTATCACTACTGGCTTATAACAATTGGTAGCAAAACATTATTTCATAAAAGGTCAGCACTTCAAAGCTAGATTTAACTAACGCCACCACTGAAATGTTTCCTTTACATAAAGTTAGGTCTTAAAAAGAAAAAAGAAATCACAAAAAACACACACTCCTTATTCTGTATGTACCAAAATGAGGCAAGCCCAAAACCTAGTTACTGGCAAATCAAACTACCATCATGGGGAGAAAAAAACCTATCCTGACTTGTCTATGTGATCAGAATGAAATGGAGTTTAAAGACATACAGCATGCACTAAGAAAAGACAGATTTGCCAGAATTTTCCTGGGATTAATTAAAGAGGAATAATTTTAAATCCTTCTCTTCTTCCGAAGCCTCTCCAAGCTGAATTTACTCCATTTAGGTAACAAATGCAAAGTAGGCAGGAAGGCATGTGCTATTTTCAAATCAGAAAAGCAATCTGGTTTAGAGAATTTTTTAAGCTTTCAAAATACAAAACCATTCAGAAGACCAATCAAAATACATTCCTCAGTTCCTTTGTGCAAGTGGAGTCCTTCAGACAGACAACAAAATGTGACCCTCACAAATAATTTCCTGCACAAGATTTAAAAGAAACCCTCAAAAGTCTTGATGTTCATGCCCAACTGCAAAAATATTTTATGTAATGGACAGATATGCAATGCTTCTTGTTGGAGCTGAGTCTCTGATTCCCCTACACTACAGCTGGTGTATAAACAGGAGTATCAGCATTGAGCACTGGGATAAACACAAGCCTCTGTACAAAAGGTGAGGGACAATTACCACACACTGCATGTGTTTCATCACAATTTGCCCCATATCTTCTCCATATTTAAGCTCCTTACATTTTTTTCACCGCTACTTTCACCACCTGTGCTTAAGCAGAAATTATTATAAGCTTATTAGCTGTAAGTGGTCACGTCTACAAACATGGGGAAGGGTTGGTGCTTGGTGCCAATCAGCTTTCACTAATCTGCACCCTTCCAGTGATCCCACTGCTCCTCAGGACTGACTGTCAGGAGGTCAAAACCTTTCCCTGAGCCAACAGGGGTGCAAATGTCATGTTCCTGTCTCCCTCTCTTCTGCTGCAGGCATGCATTGACCTAACTCCCATGTCTTATGGAAAATGAATGTGTCCAGTTACTTCTTTGATTTTGAAGGTATTTTTTATGTCACAGACATTGTGCAAAGCCAGAGATCTTCACAGCTTAGGTGAGGAGAAGAGAACGTCTCGGAAGATCTGCAGAGTTCCTCTGCATTTACAAATGAAGGGTATCAAATTCAACACATTCTTGAAACAAATATTTCACCTTGATTTTGATACTTTTGGTGGGAAAAAAAATATAGATCTAAATCTGAACCTTGTCTACGTTTCCACTAGCAACTTAAATGTATCAAGAAAAAATGTTCTTTTAGCTAAGTCTGTATGAGCAAATTACTGCTTTTATCCTCCAATTACACAGCCAGCACTTAGCTTGGTGAGAAGCATGAAAATAGCTGGTTTATACTACATACTAAAACTATATTCTATGCATTACTTTATTTATAATGATTGGTTTATTGAAAGGGTTTATTGAAAACTTAAAAACTTCTCAATATCCAAAATACTCTTGTGACAATAGCTCACTTGCAGAAACCTAAATATTACTGGTATGGTGGTGATGATGCCCTCCTGTCACGCTAATTTGAAGCTTAAGTTAAACCAGGCAAGTACCAACACAGGTGAGCAAATACCTCAAAATAGGACAACAAGGAAAGATTCCACCAGGTTTGGAAAGTTGTCTTCTGGAGGCATGAAAAAGCCCACCACTTTACTTGAAACTGTGCAATCTAAGAAACGACAGCTTTTGTCACTTACTCTTTCAGAGCACATACAAAGGAAACTAAATTAGGTATTCAGATAACACTAAAAGGAAACTGAGCTTACCCTTACTGCACACAAGCGTTTCACCTACTTACCAAAGGGTAGATAAGAACTTTTTGTGCCACTCATAATGGAAACCTTCGTACTCAGCTTTGAGCAATACTAGAGGAGTCATTTTAACTATTTTATTTCCAGTAATGATTAGGAAATATGAGTATCTCTCTTATACTGTAGCAAGAAATAATAATCAGAATTAAAATAAGAATATGCAGGCATTATAAAGCACCTGTCACTGTTACAGTTTTAATATATCCCCTAGTTTGGTTGACGTGTTAATAGGTTTTACATTTTAAAGCAGCATACAGGTAACTATAATTGTTCAGGATAGTTCAGGTACTGGAACACAAGACTAATTATTTACAAATTAGCTGTGAAAAGTGCACATCCTTTAATTAGATTTCTATTTTAATCAGTGAAATTGTGAGAATAATCCCATAATATTTCAATAATGTTTTTAATGATAACATTTCAGTAATATTGCTTCAATACCTTTCTATACTTCAAAAAGAACAAGAATATAACTAGACAAAACTCTGTCTATTCTGATTCTGAAAACCACTTTCTTTCCCTAGTATGAAACCCTCCTTTTTAATTAATTTCCCTTTCTACTTCATGTATTAAGAATAATCTTCTTCTATAGAGTTGGCTTTAGTTTTTGCATTTTGAAAGTACAACAAATTCAGACTACCTCTATGAAGCTAGTACTTATGAGGCAGAAAGCTAACAACTGCTCCTAATTGCACGTGGAACAGCTGCCATGCAAAGAACCCTTAATTCATTAAAGTCATGAACACAACAGACAACCACCTCATACTGAAAAGTTATGCTACTACCTTTAGAATAAGGTTATTCAATTAGGTTTTAATGAGGTCTGTGGGGTAACCCTGCCAACTCACTATCTCTGGCAGAGGCCACTGTAATGCCCCCCAGCCCAGCCTCCACAGGGAGCATAGGGCAGCACTTGTGGCTGTGAGCCCACCCTGAAGAGCTGGGACATAACAGGTCCAGCCAAATTTTGAGTGCAACTCAAATCTGGCCATCTGAAAGCTGCTCATCTGTAAAAGAGGGGAATGCATGAGTGGGATTTTCAACTGACCTAAAATTTGTTTTGGTGGTGGGTTTTTTCCTGTGTGAGGGGGGTTATAAAACTGTAGAAGGAATTAATAATTAATCTACAACAGTGTGTACTGTTTGACATTTGAGGAGAGTAGTTTTCATTTCACTTTTTTTTAACAACCAGAAAAGTTTCGAAATTTTGTGTGACCAGAGCAAACTCATGTAGCAGCAGTCACTGAGCCATTTAAGTGCCTTAAAGCTTGCAGCAGCAGCTCTTTGCTGCAGGTACAGGCATGGCTAAAATGAACACAATTCATCTCCAAAAATAAATGGAATTACACCCAGCAGTCTATGTACAGTGCAAGCTTCAGCATGATTTCAAAGGGGAAAAAAAAAGCAAATCTAACCAACCACGCTTTTATCAGTATTTAAAAATTCTCCCTTCCTCCAAAGAGCATTTTCCAGCATCTTATTTAACTTATGACCATATGCTTGCAATTTCTACTCTCCGTAGAAGTCATTCTGAAAAACCAAAGGAAAATTTTTGTGAACCACAAATATAATAAAATAACCCCCTCCATGAAATGGTCTAAAAAGCTTGGATTGCTTCTGCTCCACCTCCCCACATCTGGCACTCGCATCAGATTACAGGCCAGAAGGCAAGGCAAAGAGACGGAAAGGGAGATAGTGGCTGGATCACAACTAGGAGGAAGCATGCCTCCTATAACTCACTCTTTTCCCAAATGCCGATACCTCAAGCAGTGACAGAAAAAACAACTGTGGCAGAAGTCTGCACACGTACATACACAAGACACACAAACATCCGACAGGCAGTGAATTACACAAAATATGCTCAGATGACTTCAGAACCATCAGTCTGTGCCAAAAGTGCAACTGGGCTTCTGATCTTATAACTGACAATTTACAGCAAATGGGCAATCATTGGTTTCTAATTTACAACACTTTCATTTCTGATTTGCTATGTGTTTCATAGGCATAACAAAACCAAAAGACACTGAATTACCTAAACGCCGCAGTCTTGTCAAATAAGCAGTTTATTGACCTTTTTGAAGTTTAAATTTTTTCAAACTTTAAACTGCTTTAAAACTCAACCAGGAAGATACATCAATCTACAAAAGAATCCAAGGAGTTGCTTTGGAGTGTTTTTTCCCAGAGCCCTCTCTGGAACCACATTCTCCTCATCCCTTCAGGCCTGCATCAGCAGCACCACAGCATAAAAACTTGCACTGAGTCTTCCAAGCTTAGCAATAAATCTACTGCAGTCTGAATTATCGAAATTATTCAGATTGTTCAAATGATTTTTTTGTTCCAAATGGACGTGGCAGGCTAGCCAGGAACTCATCGAGTCAAATATGAGCAAAAAAAGTAGAATTCTTCTTGCTAAGCTAATTGATGGCCCTACAAAAACAAAACGCAACTGCATATTCAAAACTTTCAAAGACGCACTGTATTAGAGTTGCAGAGCGCCTTCCCCTCCGTGCCTGCTGAAATATGATCGTAATTGCTGTGAAAGGGCGAGAGAATGACTATACGTTAAATCCTGCCATCTGTAGGTGCTTTACACAGTTCCATTTGCTGCTGCCGGGTCAAAAGTTTACCCTATTTTCGCTTGTTCATAACCAATCACACAAGCCTCTGATATGCGTAATCTTTGACCTACTCTCAAAGCAATTTTTGTATTATATAGTCATATGATTACACTGAAAAAACCCACACATTTTATTAAGAATACACTTCTTGTTGGTTAGCTTTATAATTATTATTATTATTTCCATATTCAGTAAGAGTACTGCACCGATCCTGTTCTTCCCAGTTAACTCCCTTGGAGCACAATCATAGAGCCAGGAATTCTCCAGCATTTCTGGCTAGTTGCAATCCAGAACCACATGCAAAACAGAGCTGGAAAGCATCCACAGTATCTGTCATTTTAGAAGTAAGGGGAAAGAACAACTTGATTTGTACACATAGGGAAAGAAGACGTTTGGTAATCATTTGCATTAATGTTCATAATGAAAATGAAAAATGTTTCAGAAAACTAGGATCACCACAGGAATATCCCTATATATTTATCTTAAAAACAAAATATGCAAAAATATACTTCATGGAAATATTTATGCTGCTGATAATATTATTATTGTTATTATTATTATTAAATATCAAGAGAACAAGCAGTTTCATGAAGAACAGAATTAATTAAGCCTCATCTCCCACAGATTTATACCTCCTGGTTGGTTGACTTTGGTGTCTAGAAAGGTGAAAGCTTTGAAGGAAGTTTTTCCCACAGCTGGGACATTTGTTTAAAGCCTCTCTTTTCCCATCACTAGGATTCCCAGACAACTAGTAAGATTATTTCATGCTGCAACCTTTCCCTCTCTCAGGGCACCTTTAGGTGGTTCCACCTATAGTCATTATATTATACTATAATATTTTCACAAAACCCGATGGATGTGAATTTCAAGATCTCCACTGTGCCAAAAAATGTGATCAAAATCAGCAAAAGATTCAAAAAGATAATAAGGGGAGTTGAAGGGATGTGTATGCATCTATACAAGTGCACGATGTGACCTCCTGAGCCTTGTTTCTGTAGGAAAAGAAGTTAAAAATAAAGGAGAATATTTGACCTTCTTACTATTATTCTTACTATAAGCTAACTTAAAAGGACCCAACTAAACAGCTAGCTATACTAATAGATCACCTAAAAGTAATACCAC
This sequence comes from Anthoscopus minutus, assembly GCA_013399455.1. Lineage (NCBI taxonomy): Eukaryota > Metazoa > Chordata > Aves > Passeriformes > Paridae > Anthoscopus > Anthoscopus minutus. The sequence continues at coordinate 40,278 of VWYI01028899.1, forward strand.
AATATTTAAATCCATCTTGTACATTTTGATAGACAGTTTTAAAGAAAAACAGACACACAGGACCCATTTAACTTGTAATAGGAGATAAAATCAGATACTTTTCCACAGATACGTATTTTACTGTAATCTATGAATTGTGATAGATTTGTGATGTTTTAAATTATTTTTAATCTAGCATTTATACAAGTGTGTTCAGTCTTCAAGAATATAAACTCAAGTCAGCACTTGCATGAATAGTTACATTGCTCCATTTCACATTTGACTCGTAGTTGCTAAACCCTTCATAAATGTAACAGAAGAATATAAAACAGCCATTGCCACAGCAATCAGTGAAGTAATATAAACCAGAGAATAATCAATCGAGTAACAGCAGTAAGCCACTTCCAAGCAGGTAATAAGATTTGTGCACATACAAAATACTAATAGTTATGAAGTCAAATCATTTACTAAGAGACAGAATAAAAATCACCCCAAATAAATAAATCAAGATGCAGATTTTAAGGAAACACCAGTCTACCATCTCACCTCTTTGGTACAGCAAAGATCACACAACTTAACAGCTCTTACAGCAAAGATCAAGACCTCAGATGTGGCAAAGCATATCTCTTTAGAATGTTATACATATATTACTTCCATAAACTGATCAGTTTAAGTCAATGAGATGTTTGGAAAACAGAAAAAAACTGATAATGTTTCATTTTTTGTAGAGACATAAATAAAAGTCAAAGTAAAACAGAAGCCAACGTTTTAAAGCAGTGAAAGAGGTTTATCTAACTGGCAAGCATGGTGGCACACGCCAGACACTAGCTATTAAATACTACACAACATTCTGTAAAAGATGTTTCTTATACATATTATATACATAAATACAAAAAATAAATAATGTGTGCACATATACACACAGCATTCAGACATCTGTTAACAGGACTGATATTGCCCATGATCCAGGCTAGCAACAAGTGAATCTTTCGCTCAGGGGAAAGCAAGATGGATGCTGTTACAGGAAACCTACTCCACTCAGCCATCAGCAGTAAAATGAACAGTGGGAAAAGCCCAGTATAAAAGAAGAAACAAAGAGAAGGCAACAGAACTGACTCGTAAGGACACAAAGGGGAAGGCTGAATGTACCCAGAGGTAACTACAACATGTCTCAACGCAGGAAAATTTTTCACCTTGGCAAAACAGTCTGATCTAGAGCAGAGCTCAAACAACTGGAGCAACAACTTACCAGGAGATAAAAAGACTGAAGAAGTGAAGTTGAGAATTCAGGAAACCTGACTCAAACCCCAAGGTGATCCAGTAGCATGAAAATGCTATAAAACGACTCAGTGTTTTATGTAAGTTTGTGCATCTCTTCTAATTTTCTTACAATGCAAAAAGTGATTTTCGAAAGTTTGCAACTAAGCATGAATTTGTATTACTCTTTATATTACTGGGGCAATTTGGAGAGTTTAACATTGATCTTGGTAATGTGGTTAGTTCACTCATATGGGCCCCACTCACAATAAGAAGAAACAATCTGTCCCCAGCAAAGAGATCTTTCATGCCAGAGCCAAAAACTTTACAGGAACCTGATGAGGCTCAGGGGAATTTAAAAGTACCAGGATTTTATGTAGGTCAACAGGGCAATGACATGAGGAATCTGTGATGTAGACACTTTTCTTTCAGTTTTATTTAAGAACAACAATTCTGCTATACAATTAAGAGACCAGGCCAACTGCAGTAACTCCTTACAGCCATGCATCTATTTCCATTTGACTGTATTGCAATTCAGTGATCCAGATTATTTCTATAAACACACATACACAAAAGTAACAAGTTTCTTCCACCGTCAGCTGACTGAATTATAGTATATTGAGATCTTAAAGATACCACCCAATCTGTACATGACTTTTCTATTGTTTCATTTTAACCTGAACCATTTTCATTAGCACAAGGGCCTAATGATTCCCTGTGTGTGAAAATTCTTTTAAAAATGAAAAGTTAAAAACATTATAAATAATATAAAAATCTAAATCTTAATTTAGTAATTAACCTTATGATGATAAAAACATACAACCAAGTGGGAAGGCAATTATTAGAAGCATTTGCTTTGGATGATCCGTACAGATTAAAAAGGTATTCAGCGCTCTCATGTAATGGATATGCGTATTATCTAAGGATAATAAAAATTTTATAGACTAGCATGGCATGACAATTGAGAGTACACATACAGTTTTATACATTTTATTAATATTATTTTTATATGTATATATATATATGTTTTATACGTATACAGAGCTTTCCATCTTCCCATATCCTTTTCAGGTTTCATAGTTACAGTCTCAAATCAATCTTGCAGTTCTCCCAAAAGGCAATATAAAATGATAATATCAAGATCCACTCAAAAATTACTATTTGACTTCTCAAATGGCAATTAGAAATTTGAATCTGAATTACTTCACAGGCAAATAAGGTGCTTTTTATATGGCTTAGGAGCTTGTAGTTGATAAGGGCATTTTTAACGAAGTGTTTTAAAGGATGTGGTTTTCTATTAAAAGAGGTCATCTATTACAAGGAGTTGGCAATTGTGTTTCAGTGGTTGGCTGCAGAACCTCCCACCAGCTAATTCTCACAGAATTCACTTCCTTGTCCTTGGGCTAGTCACCAACCCAGCCAGCCTGCACATGCTGCAAGTAGCGATCCTAGAAATATTATCAAGATATTATCACGGAAATAAAGCCAGACCACAGGAGAAGGGAGACTCCTCCACTCCCCCAGAGCCAGCCCTCTAAACTGGATTGTGGCAAGCCTCCAGTGCAGCCCAGTTGCTGGGCAGCATTTGCTGCAGCAAAGCTGCTCTCCATCTCCTTTGGTAAAAAGCAGAGCAGATGGAAATTTCCTGTAGGCTGATCTTGGCCCAGAGGCCACTGTTTGGACGATACTCCTCCACGAATAAGAGCAATCCATTCATTGCAACAAGCTGACTGGCCCTACTGTCCTCTTTTACAACACAGCTCAGTCCAATCCCTTCAGCCAGCGATAAAACACAGCGCAATGTGAGCACACTTCATCGCCTGTGCCCGGGTAGGAACTACGCCACGAAGGAAAATATGGCCATGTCACGCTAAGCAAAGAAACACACGAGTAATTCTGGCAAGCACCGAAGATAAGGCTTTTCTGAATGACTAAAGGTAATGTTATATTGATGCTATGATAAATTATTACCTACAGACGCAGAGTAAGCAGACACAGCAGCAGAAGCTGTGCAACCATACTCTTCAGAGTGGCAGCTGTTATGTTCGTCTCTTAACAACACTGGAAGAATAGAAAGAAATCCTTTACAAAATAAAAAATGTTATAAATCTGTTGCGTTCAAAAAGTTTCCAAATTTTATTTATAATGAAAGAAACACTTCAATACAAAACCACCATGGATTTTTTACGAGATTCAAAGTAGCTCTCACTTTCTTTAGTCTCCCCTTTGTCCATCATAGCTAAAACACAATGGAGCTCAAAGCAGAACTCTGTCCTGATTTCTGTTGTCTTTGCAATCACCGGTGTACATTTCTTGTTTGTTATGCACAGGCAGCTAAGACTGCTTTTCCAAACTGCATTCAAACATGAGTCAAGGTGCTGGTCATTGATGTAGCTTTTCTGGTTGTTCAGGGACAACCATATAAGTTTGCCAGCTTTTCCTGAAGAAACTAAAACATCAGAGCAGGATGTAGTAGTCCTTTTAAGGCATACAGACAAAAGGTGGTCACTATGAATTTACAATATTCCACTATTTATCTGATAGTTGAAGAGGAAAGTGAGGAAAGGGAAGGGAAATGTTCCATGTTATGTTTAGGAGACAGGAATTTTTGTTGAGCTCTGCCTAAAGGTTTCTCACAGGGCTTTGCAAGATGCAGTGCTACCTATCATGTGAAGAAAAGGTGCACTCTCAATCACCATATGCAGAGAGTGTTGCAGCTTCATTTTCTGCAATGCTTTCCTGCAGAAAATCTCCTGGGCAAGAAAACTTTCCCTGGAAGGGCTCCTCAATGGTCCCTTCCAGCAAGCAGAGTACATGGGGAATATTCAGTCGGTATTTGCTGCTCAAGTGCATTATATCAATAGAGACAGAGAGTGTGACAGGCCTTGTCTGGATGAAAAGTTAGAGCTCTCTTCAAAGGCTTTCCAAGCAGCCTAAAGCACATTTAAACTAACCTGAGAGTGTACGGGAACAGAAGAGGAACTCTTTCTTATCCTTTTGTACTCCTGCTTTTCTGTCACACTAAGTGCATGAGTAGAGTCTAAGGCAGGATGGCTGAATCAACTCAGAAGAAAGCTGTCCAAAAAAGCTGAGCAGTCAGTCCTCAAAAAATTAATGATAAAAGACTAAATAAAGCCAATTTGTAATGGAATGTAAGAAGGGAAGTCCCTAAAGAGAAAAAACTGTCTACCAGCTCCGCAGCAGGTTTTGCTGCCCCATGCAGTTTACCATGGCGAGATGCCAACTTGGCAAGACTAGCTCTCCTCCAAGGAGCCTGGCAGAGATCCAGCCACACTCACAGGTCTCGTTGCTGCTGCCAAACTCAAGGGGCAACTGAAGACCCTCTTCCGTGAATCTGCAGATCTGGTTATGAGTGGGGATATTTGTGTTTCAAAATGTTCTTAACCAAGTAAAGCTCCCTTTGTGTTTATACAGTGACTGAACAGGCGAAACAGAATACTTAACCCTGCTACAGAAATGAGCCACAGATTGTTAATTATATGGCTATTTGCACTTTGACTGGAAGAGGAAGTGAGCTGGTTATAACTACTTTGGGCTTTACTCCTGCAACTGCATTGAAACCACATTTATGACAGCTGAAACTATGCAATTTTATTTAAATGTAGGCACTTCCTGTTTTTGAAATAAGTCGCGGTCTGCTTGCCCTTACCTCACAGTAACGTCACTGGAACCAGAATGCGTTAAATGTGCTCAGTTTTACTGACTTTATGATCTTATTTTCCTAATTATTTTTAAATGTGTAGATAAAATGCCAAGCATATCTATTCCTAGGACCTAGCCTAGCTCCTCAGGCATTAGGAAACACATTTTTCACATGTGAGACTGCAATGCCCAGCTATCACTGGGGTGTGCTCAGTCCCTGGTGACATGGTCATGGTCACTCTCAGATGAGAAGGAAGGTGTGCCACACTCCCCTGGCAGGCAGGCTGCAGTCTGAACTACACATGCAGGCAGACCTAACTTTTTCCATTCAATGTGCAGTATTTCAAGTAATTTGTAATAGCAGCAATAATAAAAACTTAGGTATTTTGCACAGTTTAGCGTTCATTCTTCATTGTGGCAAGTATATGATTAATTTTATAGACAGTGGGGAGTAACCACAGTCTTCCTGGCATAAATTGAAGAAAATCACAATTTGACTAGAAAATAATTTTGAAAATATTATTTGACAACCCTAATAGGCAGGAGCATGTTTCCTGTCCTTGTCTCTCATTTTGCTTATTTATGTTAACTAGAACTCATAAACCAAACTTCTGCAAGGAGTACAATTACGTAAATCAGCACTCTTGCTTTTCCAGTACAGTCATTTTCCTATGAGATTACAGAAGGAAGACTGATCCTACTGATCAACCGGAAAGCAAACAGATATCCAGTAATTCCTGATGATAAAATGTGGTAATTCTTACCAAAAAACCTGCACACACCCCTTTTAATTTACAGTGTATTCCTCCAGATTTCATTTGGGACATACTGCTTGCGTGTCAGGTATCCTTATAAATCCAAGATATTTACAGTCAAGATGGCCAAAATCCTTAAGAGAGAGGTGGCAGCATTTCTACCACCTGTGTTTTGCTCTCCAAGACCACAACATCATATTTCAGACCATTAGATCCCACTCTTTAGCTTTAAGAACTCACCAGCTTCACAGTGCTAACACAGAGTGAACACCTACAGACCTCTTAGTCTCATCTTGTAAGAAGACTAAAGAAAAATTTAGTTTAAAAGTCCTTGTGCAAAAATCTTCAACTAGAAGAAACACTAAAGATAAAATTTCAAATTCAATTACATTGATTGATTGATTGATTTCTCTCAACTTTAAAAGTAAACACAGTATACAGTCAACCAGGCATTTCTTAGAAACACTTCTCTTGGTTGCCTTCTCAACCAAGGCATGGTTTTGAAAGCAATTTACAACTACAAGAGGCCAGTCCTGCCATCCCTCTCTTCCAGACCATCTTCAGCATTTAGGAAGTTCAGAGAAGTCAAGAGACAGCCAAGTGACTCATCCAAAAAAGCATCAAGCTGTCCTCCAGCCTGGCTGCCTGAGCCAGCTCAGCCCAGCACTGTGGCTGCAGTGGCACTGGCACAAGGGACAGGGAGGTAACACCTCAGCACAGAGAGTGCAAGCCACACTTCTGGAAGCATCAAGGCTAGCTGCCATGATGTCACATTTACAGCATCTCCAGAAAAACTGGCTACATGTTCAGTCCCTAACCTACAAACAAGAGAGGACACATAATAATCCAGTTCATTATGTCCATCTAGACCTGCCCAGATTAAAGAGACTCACTGAGCTACAAAGTCTCCACTGACTTTTATTTGACTGAAGCCTACTGTTTCTACACAAAAATGCTCAAGTCCAGATCTTTGCAAACTTATTTCCCAAAGTAATGCAAGCATTTCTAATAAGGAGAAGAAAAAAGGACTTAATGAAGGAAACCCAGATTAGCTAAATGACACATCACAGTGGAACAATTCCGCTGTTAAAGACCATGCAGATGTTATGATGGAGGCAAAGAAAGCCTTTCTTTAGCTACAGCACAGCTGCTGCATACAACTTCAAAAAGACTTGGCACAGGATTTCAGCCACAAAACTTTCCCCTCACTTCATTTCATTAACGTCATCTGCAGCTTCAGAGAGCTGCACCAAGGACAAAACCAACACATGGAGAGTTTGCAACATCTTATTGGCAGTGGGGCAGCTTTTTGCACTCATGTGTACACTCAGAAAACTCAACTATACATCTCCAGTCCTCCTCAACCCAGCAACCCTGAGAAGCAATGACAGCCCACACTGCTGTCCCTCCTATTTATACCTCCATTATATTGTAAGTTAAAGTAAGACAAACAAGTTACTATATAAATAATTACATAATGTTAAAGCTTAAAAACCATCTGTAATAAACAGACAATTTACTTTACTTTTTAAGTAACATTAGAAAGTATTATCAGCTTCCATTCACACGCCTCACACACTAAGCTACTCTAAATAGACACCCTGACCACAAAGCTGAACATGTCATAGCTTACAATCACCCTGAATGCATATGGTTAACACCAGTCTTGTATTTTCCATGTAATATATGTTGCACAAAGAAAGTATATATTCACTGTCTCAATTCCAAGTCCAGCTTTTCCCTGCAAATATGTCAAAATATTACAGGCAGTTATAAGTAGTACATAGGAAGAACTTGCATTTATTTTATAATATTTAACAGTAAAGCACACAGAACTCAACTTGATCTGCATTACATTTGCGATTTCCTTTCAGTGATGATAGTGTTAAGTAATATACCAGAAAACTTTAAGATGCATGTATGTATATGATAGTAAATTAAAACATTTCTGACACATGGGAGCAAAATCTTGGGAAAACTGTTTTTAATTTCTCCCTTTTTTCTTGTCTTATTCACATGACATAAGCTGGTTGACTCTACGACATTTTTAGGCATCTATCATGTGAAGCCATAAACTGCTTTGTCACCTACAATATTTTTCCCACATCTGTAATTCTACAAAGAATTAGTCCAAATGAGACAACAGCAATAGGAGCAACTAAAACTCTCTTAATATTTAAACTTCATAAGTACGACAGTCTAGGAAAAAATCCAGAAATAAAAAAGAAATAGAAATAGAAATAGACATATAGACATATAGACATATAGACATATAGACATATAGACATAGAAATAGAAATAGAAATAGAAATAGAAATAGAAATAGAAATAGAAATAGAAATAGAAATAGAAATAGAAATAGAAATAGAAATAGAAATAGAAATAGAAATAGAAATAGAAATAGAAATAGAAATAGAAATAGAAATAGAAATAGAAATAGAAATAGAAATAGAAATAGAAATAGAAATAGAAATAGAAATAGAAATAGAAATAGAAATAGAAATAGAAATAGAAATAGAAATAGAAATAGAAATAGAAATAGAAATAGAAATAGAAATAGAAATAGAAATAGAAATAGAAATAGAAATAGAAATAGAAATAGAAATAGAAATAGAAATAGAAATAGAAATAGAAATAGAAATAGAAATAGAAATAGAAATAGAAATAGAAATAGAAATAGAAATAGAAATAGAAATAGAAATAGAAATAGAAATAGAAATAGAAATAGAAATAGAAATAGAAATAGAAATAGAAATAGAAATAGAAATAGAAATAGAAATAGAAATAGAAATAGAAATAGAAATAGAAATAGAAATAGAAATAGAAATAGAAATAGAAATAGAAATAGAAATAGAAATAGAAATAGAAATAGAAATAGAAATAGAAATAGAAATAGAAATAGAAATAGAAATAGAAATAGAAATAGAAATAGAAATGCACTGAAAGAGGATTTTTTTTAAACCTGCTCAACTACTTCACTACCAAGAACTTGATACAAAGCTGGAAACCCACAACTTTAAAGACTATTAGTAATATTGATTAAAAACAGTGAAGGAAACTCATTAAACCAAAGGCAAAGCTTGAAATACTAGAAACATTAACCACAGTATTACTGTATTAATAAAACCAAAACATTTCGACATGACCTACTTTAATAATAGTAAAAAAGTAAAGAATGAGCTCTAACCCCCTGACTCTACCGATCTTTTAAAACACCATCTACTTTTCAGAATTAGCAACAGACTCATGAAATTGAGTCAATTTGTTCAACAGATGTTTCAGTTGACTCAAGAGAAATTTTACTTTTCTATTGTAGAAATAGAGTGAGCTGAGTAAAATTCCCCTTTTATTAGCAGCATTCGAAGTATATTAGCTCATAATTAGCTGCCATTTCAATTTCTTCTTTCTTTGGCAGAACAGAAAACATTTTCCACACTGGATAAGACATGATACTGAAATAAAGTAGGCACATTGACAAAAACAAGTCACCCTCCTTCTCTCTCCTCTCTCCTTCCCTCTCTCCTGTCTCCCCCACACCCCCTGTTTTATAGGACACGCAGGAATGGCAGAGTTTTTATTTTCCTTGGCGTTCCTGTCTCACATTAGCTGATAATCTCCCCCGTGTAGCTGTGCCAGTGCTCTGCCCTGCAGGCCCACAACACCCCTGCTGTTCCAGTCCTGCACTTTCCTCCAGCGGGCTCTGCCAACGGTGCGATCCTTTCGTAATGTGTGCTATTGCATCAGTCTAATTGCAACATAACTCTCACTACTCTAGATAAAGCAAATAATTTCATTTTTAACTTCTGCTCATAAAATACAGATTGTTTCCCTGCCACCCCCACCGCCTTTTTCTGTTTATTTTCAAAGACTTAAAGAAAGACTTGCGCACTGCACAGCAGTAGTCAAACAAAAATACCTCATGTTTTCTTAGAAAGCAGCACTTAGATATATTGCTCAACACCTAAAGCATTAGTGCAGCCTTTTACAGAGCTACAGTATGTAGTAGATCCCCTGTGAGCAGACTGGAAGGGGAATGTACATTCTTGTTCTGTGTATTTAATGTAATATTCAGCCATTATAAAACCTTCATGGTTTTTTACTCTCTCTTCCCTGCAATAGAGAGTAACAGCTTATCTGGCAAACACACTCACTATGTTTCTAGGCACTGAAGACACACTCTCGGTTAATTCATAAAACCTGATTTAATGTTAGATATTTTGCATTCAGGTTAGCTAAGTTGAAACAATATTTAGCTTAACCATGTCTTGGCCAAAAAAAGTCTCTGTTATCTACTGATTACAACAGCATTGTAGCTAGCTATGGACATCACACTGGAAGGATACAAATCCCATGCCTGAGGAAATGCTGATGAAATTCTGACTCAAAGCCATTCTGATAGAAGGCATCACAAACACTGTCTACTTAGTATTTGATTCCATGATCAGGCACAAGAGTCAGGTGCCTGCAATGAATGATGAATTTACATGTAATTTTAATTTTACTTACATATATTATCTGAGTTGGCAACATCAAAAATGCTGTGTTTCTTGCACTCCAAATCATCTTGCATAATACAAGTGTCTACACTAAAACTAATCTGGATTCAAGCACTGATGGGAAGAAATATCAAAAGCTAAGTCTCAGAAAAACCTGAACTTTGCCTTTGCTTGTTTTTGTGGCATGGTATACGTCGCAGTTATGCATACCATTTCCACAGCACCTCTGCACTGTTCAAAAAATTACAAAATTACCACTAATCAAAATAATAATCTGTCTAACTCTTGGCATTTAGAGCACGGTCCTATACCTGATTTACTGCACACTACTCAAACTTTTTTTTGGAAGATAGAACAAGTGATTTCTTTGTGAATTCAATGGTGCAGCTGAGTGCTCCATCAACATAATGATTAGTCCTACCCTTACTCTGTTACTCCTGACTTAGAATAACTGTGTTATTCCTAGCTTCCTAACTAAAGCAGTGACAGCTTTAAGGTCAAAATGATTCTCCAGTTCCGAAGACAACTTTGTCTCCAATTTGGCATAACTCAGACGTTATTTTTTCACAGCACTTAACATTACGTTGTGCTTTAAACAGCACCTTCAAACCTCAGCCCCCATGGCCTCACCCCCAGTTACCAGTGGTCAGTACTTTTCCAAGTAAGATCCAAAGTTCTCAAGTCATCCACAAGAAATCAAGACACAGCAAAGATGTGAGAAAAACCAGGACTGAGCAACTTACCTAGCATCACCTAGGAAGTCTGCAGCACAGCCAGGAAGGGAGCCCCGCTCGCCAGGGCAGCATGCAGCTGCACAGAGCACCAGAATGGCTCCTGCCTTCTGCAATCCCCTGCCTCGTCCACCACGCACGTCCTGACTTCTGCTGGAAGTGAGGCAGGGGTACTCCAGAGAACAGCCTTCTCCAATGCATCAACCAGATTCATTCCCAGAGCAAGCCCATCCTGTGCACAGAACGGAGCAGGGGTCCTATGAGAAAAAAATCAGCACATCAGCATGTGATTTAATACCATTAAATTAAAGAGCTTCCTCACAAGGGGCCAAACAAAAGAGATTTGCAAGGATAAGCTCAGTTTTGACAATTCTTAACTTGGACACTTCCACACTGGAAAAATGTTTGCATTCACCACTTCTAGAAATAAGAAACCGAGACCTCAGACATTGTCACACTGACACCTAAAAAAAAAAAAGCTGAAATCTTTAGCTGTACCACGCAGCTTTTGTGGGAAAGTAATATCAAGTTGTTTGCAAATGTGAAATGATTCTCTGCAAGGAAATTAGCCATAGGTAAAGACTGAAAACATTCTCAGGGAGCTTCTACTGAAATCAGAATGTTTACTTAATATTCAAGATCTCTGGACCTTCCAGAACAAACTTCTCTGCCTGTTTTCCTCAAGTCATATCCTCTGCCCTATGTTGATTCAAGCCCTGGTCCTTCTTCATTCCTACCTTCAGCACCCCTGCCAAGTCTCTCCTTACCATGCTCCCCAAGGATTTTAATCTCTCCCAGCTCAGTCACTTCCGAGCTTGGCTAGCAGCACCACACTTTCCCCCCCTGACTCCCCCTTCATCCTTCATTCCCCAATATTAACTCTCACTCTCCCACCACGTCTGCCCCCCTGTTCACAGTCTAGGATATTTTGGGGCCAAGACCACACTAGGGTCCCACACATGTCATTGTCCCATGGATTTGCTTCTGGCTCTCAGGCATTGGGGTACAAACCCAGCCTCCTATTCCAGGCTACCATGTGAGATCAGTCATTTCTTTAACAAGTTATAATTTGTTTCAATCTGAGAATTTTGCAGCGCTGACAAAGGCAAAGCTGTGACTTGTAATCTGCTCTTTTTCCCCAGCACCCACCACTAGCGCTTCCCACACTAATTCCTAGTCTCTGTTTCAAAGAGAGGGACAAGGAGCCTTCCCAAAAAAAGATTAGGTTTTTTTTGTTTCGTTTGTCTGTGGGTTTTTTTAAAAAAATCTACAATGAGAAACAACTTTTTCCACACATGCTCACAGACAGCTGAATTATTTTGGCAGAAAAAAAAATTAACCTGGCAGCAACTGCCTAGCCCCAAAGGCTAACATTTTGTAAAGTTATAAAAAACTCTAAGGAGCATCCTATACTGGGAAGTACCAGGCAGCCTTCCTTACTGCAACTTCTGGCACTCTCCTTTCAGCCCTTAACAGCTTAACTCATTCAGCTCACTCAAACAAGAACTGAGCAAATCTTACTGTCTGAGTGGTCAAACTGAGGAGTCAAACTGTGGGTGGGCAGTCCTGGAGTGAATCCTATGGCATGCAAGCTGCCTTGGCCCTCACCACCAGTTTTGCTGCATGCTTACAAGCAATGTGCAAACAGCATCATCGGACAGCACGCAGTGCAGCCGGCATTTCTTCGGATGTTTTTATCCTGCAGGTATCAATCACTGCCTGAAAAGCCACAGCTGCTCAAAAATACTTCTGAGGCCAGGAAGACCTGAAGTGAAATGGGTTACCTTCATTCCTGACGAAGGTCACACACAGCTAACAGAGATAATTTAGGCAAAACCATTTTACTTTACGTTTACAGTAAATTAGGAGCAGCCCTGTCTAAGTTACAAAAGGGAAGGATAACTTCACATAGTGCTATTACTTTTTATCACCTGCCCCTGCCTGGAGTGGAAATAGGCTTTTTAGTATTTTTTATTTATATTTTTAAATACTGGGAAGCTGCTTCTTTCCTTTTCTCTGTTTAGGTATTTTGTTATTTATCTCAGCATGAAAAACAAATGCAAGCATTCTGTCAAGTAATATAAAAGGAGAGAATATATATATAAATGATAAAGGAAAACTTCTCAAAACAGATAACATTCTTTTAGAGCCAAGTCCAATTTACAAATTTTTATACTGAGCTCTTAAGAGGAAACAGGGCAACAATTTCCCAATGGCTCTTGTAAATATTCTGTACAAGTAAGGTCCAGAAGAGACCAGGAAAGGCAAAAACATTCATATGCTCACAGACAGATGCAATTTATGATGTGGATTAAATGCAATATGAAATTTATTTTTCAATAAGAAATAATTATTTCTAAGGAATGACTAGCCATTCCTGTGAGATCACATTTAGTCTAGAGATATTTGATGCATCTAATTCTTAACAACTATGGCAAAAGAAATACGGGACCCACATGCACTCTCCTAGAACAATTATGATTATGTTAATTCTCTCAAAATAAACTGAGAAGCTTCAACTTCAATGTGTAAAACCAAATGAGCAAAATGCTCACTTCCATTTTCCAAAATTACTAATAAATAATTTTATCATATTTTGAATTCAATTTAGCAATGAAACTGGCTATCAAGCACCCATATTAGCTATATGTATTTTTTTTAAAGCCAGAATAATTATCTGATCACTAGTTACAGTTCAGATGTAAAATATAATTAGATTGAATGAAACTTCAGTGCTTCAATGTACAATCATGGAAACTTCAGTACTTCAATGTACAATCATGGAAACTACACAAAACTTCTTGCTTAAGAAACAAGAGCAGAATTTCATGCACTATTTCATTTGGCAGAGTGTAACATATTTGCTGTCAGCAAAGCACTTTTTACAGTGAAGGAAAAGGAAAATATCTGAATTCATACAGTATTGCCCAAGTGATTAGAAGTATCAGCCACTGCTAGTTGTCTCTCAACTGTAAGCAACTGCAATGGATTTTATGGTGTTTCTAAAAACTCATCTGAAATCCAGCAGACCTCTGAAAAAGCTATGTATTTGTTTAACATAAGCTAACCTAATTATTTTGTCATCAAAATCAATATTTATGGGCTAAAACACTACTTCAAGTAAGAAAGCTTTCATGTAAAACAAATCATAAAACACTGATAATGGATATACTTGAACAGGCTCTAGGATTACATTTGTGAATATATAAACACTTGGTTATATATGTCAAGAAAAAGGTGAGGCTCAGTGCAATGAACTAAACATCTAAAGACTAAGCTTCTTTAGAACCGTGTACTCCTACAAGGACTTAAGGCAGCTGTCTGAAGTGTATGAAGTACCTTTCCTAACAGCAAAACTCATCCAACTCCATAAATTCATTGTTTCCATATATCCTAATTTTTAAAGTAGTTTCCACCATTTTTGAAACAAAGATTATTCCCTGAAAACCTTCAACGGCTTTTTATTGCTAATATAACTGTCAAAAAGCCACACTACAATGCAAACAACGTGCTTGCTATGATCAACAACACTGGCATCATTTGGTGTGGGAGTCTTCTCTAGATGAATAAAACTAATTTTGTTATAAATTCTTTTAGGGAAGCTGTTCTTTAAATCATCACAAGGAAAATATTTTCCTACAATACTAGAAATTTCAATTATCAAAAATCCCCAAATCATGACACCTTTTCAATCTCAAGAAATTTCTCAAAGTATTCTAAAATCCTACATAACTATAAAATCCTAAACACTAGCACCAACACAAAAACTACTTCATGCATTGATCAACATGTATAGTATAGTTTATCCTTTCGTTTCAATCTGTTCAAATAACATGACACAATCAGTTCAGTTTAAAACATTATGGTTCTTATGCAAACAAACAGACTCCCAACATTAAGGTTACAGCTCACAATACAATGTACACAGCTGCTCACACCTTGCCTTCACACTGAAAAGTAGATTAAAATGGAATAATAAACTTCTACCTGTATTCCATTGCTTTTACTGACTTGGGGCATATTATTAAAAAAAAACAGGTGAGTTACCAATACTGACAACAGCACCTACAGCTTCCAACTGCTGTGGCACTGCATGCCTTAGTTTTGTCGTGTGAAACAAAGGCCTTGCCTTGGTGCCATGGTTAGAGAGAAAAGGGATTGGGTTTCCAGCACTGTTTAATTCCACATCACCCACATCATGGCAGACACATGGTTCCAGCAGCAGGAAGCTGAGGCTGGAAGCAGAACCCAGGGAGGGCGTGTGCAGCTTTCGGGGCCGGCTTGGCAAACCTTGTCCCTCTCTGCCACCAGCAGTCCCTTCCCCGTTCCCCCGAACCGTGGCACTTCTGATTTGCATCAGGGAACCCAAGATGTTGCTTGGAAAAAAAAGAAAATGGAGCCCACTGCAGTCACATGGACCCCAAGTCACAGCCACGGCAACCCCAGCAGCCACTGGAGCTGCAGCTGGAGCCCCAGATGTGGCCAGAACCACGGAGGGTTCCGGTCCCACTCCTGCAGTCAGGCCAAGAGGAAGGGTCCCCTAAGCTGTTTCAAGGCCCTGTCACATCCTACCAGGTTTTGTCTGTTTTTCTGCTGTTTTCCAGCTGGGGGGAAGTTAGGCTGAGAGCATTCCTGACACACTGCCTTTGTTCTCCCATATACCACTTGGCCCAGCATGGAGCCAGTTGCCTTTCTGCCTTTGGCTGGGAGACGACACTGCACACTGTCTTCAGGAAGCGTTTTGGTTTGTCCAGTGTTAAATACTCTTCTGTGGGTAAAGCACTTGCTTTATTACATTCTTTTATTAACATTGCTGCGGTTTTTGCAATTTTTCAGTAAATTGTGATTCCATCTTATAATCTCTCCTAGCGTTTCCTCCACTACCAGAAGCCAGCAGGGGAAAGGGGGCTGCTTGAGTGGCTTTCATTTTCCCAGTGGGTTTTAAACAAGCACACTCAGAAACCAAGTCAAGCTCAATGAGCATCCACAACACTAATCCTCTACTGTTAACCCTAGCCCTAGCACCACTGCGAGTTCAAGGTAATTCAGTTCCAGCCAAATATTCTTCATGTCAAATGACTTTTCCATTCTTTAGCAAGTATTGAGAGAAACACCTGATGCAAAAAGTCAACGTGTCATAGCTTTGTGGACATCAGCTCATGACCCCCACAGACTTTTTCTTGGGATCTGCAGCAATTTCCAGCATCTCAAGCACTGCTGTGACTGGCTAAAGCTTGGTTATGTCATGAGCACTTCTTTGAGACCAACATTTAAGCTCGCCTCACTTCATGTACTCTACAAGAGAAGTTGTTTTCCTTAGTCTATGAACAACAGTGCCAAAATAGCTACAGAGCAGTAAAGAGGTACTATAGCAGTATGTAATCCATATGATGCCTACTGGAATAAAATCTACTTAGAGTCTGTTGTTTTCAGAACAATACACCTGAGTCTCAGATTTGTGGATACCGGAAGTCATATACTTATGTGTGATTTAACTTATTTTTATAGTAGATCAGAGTTATAAAAGCAAAAACTCAATACTATCACAGATACAAGAATATCTTGCATAGAAAGCTAATAAAAAGTCCTTAGAAAAAATGCATATACACCTGTAGTATTCTCTGGCCCCTGAGGTGGCTCTTAGGATCTATCTCAAAGTGAGGATGTCTCCTGGCACACATTTGGCTTTGGTACTGTACCAAAGCAAATCTTTTAAAGTCATCTCCCTCTTATTACTGTGGTTTGGAGCAGAAATACCCCGTTTTAGCCATTTATTTTTGCGACCAAATCTCCATTTTTGTTACAGGGATTTGTGACTATTATAAAACTATGCTTTAGTTTTCACCAAGATAATTTTCAGAAATTTAAAACTACATGATATAATTCATACATTTTCCAGAGACACAAGAAAGTTCTCCACAGAACAGAGAATAAAAAAAGAGGAGGTCCAAGAAATATTACTGCTCTATATACTAAACGTATAAAAACGCACGTTATGCATAGGTTCCTTACCAAAATAATGAACATTAAACTCTCTTAAGTTCTATTACACTGTTTGTGCCTAATTTTTGAATTCATTTAGTAAAATGTCCTTTTTTATAATACCTTGCTATGCCAACAGCCTGCTTACCTCCAGAAACGAGGGTTTGAGCCTCAAATCCATGATGAGAAGGAGCAGAGAATATTTTCTAACAGATACTGTGTGAGGAAATTTGAGTTTGGTGCTTCAGTGCTTGACAATTCTGATTTAATACACTGTTTTCTCCTCTACTGCCTGGGCTACATTTGTAAAACTTTATAATAATCTCCTTTTTGATATCTTATTTGAACCACAAATCATTCCTCTCACAGAAAACACCCCAAACACCATCACATTACTCTGGAAAGAAATGCTCAAAGTGTGCTGTCACACCAGAATACTGAGCCAACCTAACAGTTAACTATTAAAAAGTTCCTTGCTCCTGTGCCTTTCCTTGCATTCATCCTATGCTGCTCAGTTTATCCTGCCAAGCCAAACTGCCTCAGTCAGTTGTTGATGCTTCTCCCCTTTGCATAAATAGATTAACTCTTGCTAGCCCAAAGACTAGGAAGCAGGCACATTCACTGCCAGGTAAGTACATTTGGTTAAGCTAGACCAGCCCGCTGAAATCTGATGACTATTGCCATCTCCTGTCTCTTTCCAACTGAAGTTGAATATCTGAATACACTGAACAGCAGTTTCCAAGCTCTAATGCATGGTTGATAGCCTCAGTAACTGCTCTACAGCTAAACTGGCAAAACTGTACCACACACCAGCATTACAAATGCCTAAATTTCACAGAGTTATAGCAGTAGCCACTGAGAAAATTTATTACTGGAAAAACATCCTCAAAAACTTAGTAAGCACTCAGCAATAAAACTTGCCTGTCCCAGGTCCTTGTTCAAGAACTGAAGAAAGTTCCCAGGACATTAATCAGCCCCACTCGTAATCCATGGTTTCAGTGGCACCTCTCTCACCTTCTGCCAGTGTGGCAAGTACCAGGGACACCTCACACTTAACACACTTCAAACTGCACAGTGCAGCAGTTAAAGAAGTTTTTGTAAGTTATTCAGCAAAGAGGAAAGAAAAATCAACACTAACTTCAGTATTTTGGTTGAAACTGTGCTGCCCAATTTTATTTTTTTTTTAATATCTTTCCAAACATGGGGTTTTTCCCCCCTTTAAGCCAAGACACCATCAACTCACTATGAAACCCATGGAAAGGAACAGCTTCTCTATCACAATCTCCCCAAATGAGAAATAGTTTTAATTCTTACCTCCATGACAGTTACAACACAAAAAGAGAGAATTATTATATATTAATCTTACAAATTCCCAAGTCCCAAAAGAATGCACATCATTTAAATACAAGTTTCAAATGAGAGAAATCTACTCAATTTACTAAGAATAATACTATGCCTATGCATTTATACAGATATACACACGATATATAAAAAATATTATATATATATATATATATATAAAATTAATAATTTCTAAAAAAACTGCCCCAAAAATACTACCAATACTTCTAAAAAAATGCTACAATACTTCCAAAAATCAAACCAGTTCCAGTGTTATGACTGAATTTGGTGACTCATTTTCTTCTTTGGTTCTAGGATTTTTCTGCAGATATCCCCAGAAGTAAGGACACTGCTTTTGTTCCTGCTGAACACAAACAGGGTTAAGTTGCACCTCTCAAAAGAGAGAGAATATTTTAATTGTTTCAAGCATTCATTAAGTGCAAGTGGGCTCAAGTGGAAAAGCTGCTCTACCAACAGCTCAGTGCAACTGCAGTTCCCAGATTTCACCAAGTAATGTTCTCATGCAAGGTAAGGTGCAAAGAAATTCTGACTACACATAAATTAAAGGAGGTAAAGAGAGCTTCACACTTGCTACAGCGATCTGTCATGCTCACTGCACCTATTCAGAGCACCCTGAACACCCCCATGCCACATTTCTGTCCTCCTCTATTTCACAGACTACTGACCCACCTCATCCATTCCAGCAGTCACACAAGCACTACTCCTTGCTCCAGCCCCTTTTTGGGAAGCTAAGGGCCATTAATATGACTGCTACCTGACTGGTTTCTAACCAGGCAGGCCAGTTTTACTGCTATCTTAATGACTGCAAACAAGACAACTGCATTTTCCAGTTTTCTGAGTAGCCACTCCAGCAGGGGACATGTGGAAACACTGGTACACGCCTGTCCATGGCCCTGCAGACTCCCAGCTCTTGCATCACACTGGTGATACCACTACACATGCACAGGGCAGCTCAGCGTGCAAACCAACCACCTTTAGATGCAAATTATTTTATTTCTTTAAAAAGTGGCCAGCTGGCACACCAAACTCTATTTCTCCTCTTGCAGGACTGCAGGACAGATTCCATTTCTACCAACAGACTGCAAAACGTTTTGTAGACCATGCTTCGGTAACACCAGGGCCTCCTGCCTCACATTTTTTTCTACTTCCTCTTTCAGCCCACTTCCCATACACCCCAAATCCTCATTCCCATCTATCTTCCTCCTGGTCACAAGATAGGTCTATCAGAGTGCCAACTTTCTGAGCTGCACTAGGAGGATGGGCAGAGTCAGAGTTTGGGACATTATGCTGGAAGGTGTTAATGGCCACCATCAAATGGTTCTTTCATCTCCAGGCTATTACAGAGCTGGGTCTGCTAACCAGATGCAAGGGGCTCCCTCTTTCCCTCATGTCTTCCTTCTGCATCCCAGACAAACAGAAGTGCCATCAACTTGAGTCCAAGGCCCTATAAACCAATTAGAGGTTTAGTTTGAACTTAAAAAGAAGAAAAGGACCTTTTTGCCTTTAAAGGTGTCAGAAGGAGTTTGCAAACCAACAGTGCAACCCTAAGACTCTTGTAACATCTCCTGTCTCCTTAAGAGGTGACTGAAAATATGCAATTTGATCACTGAAGTTTAACAACATTTGAAATTCTCCTAAGTTCTTATCACAAATGTATAAAAAAGAGAATTTTTTAAAGCTTCAAATACTAGATGAAAAGCATGTACAATTGGTTAGGTGCTTTCTACTAATTAGTACTGCTTTTATTATACAGAGCAAGAAAAAGACAATTTTTTTTCCTAAACTGGCAGTGAACAGCCAATCCAATAAGCTGCGTTTTTGTTTTCTGTGACAGGGCAGTGGAAAAATCTCTTTCATTTATTAGGTCTGCAGAGACCAAAACTGGCTAGGTGTCAAATCTGCTTTGTAAAAGCCCAGATCCATTCAGCCATGTGTAGATTCCATAATTCTTTATGACTTGTTCTCAGTATCAGCTTCACAAAAGATGAAACTTTGGTGTCTTCCAGCGAGTGTTAGTGTAACCCTTTATAAAAGGAAGCAAAAACCTGAACTGACAGTTCAACACAGAAAGGGGAAAAAAAACCCTAATAGCAGTGCCAAATTAAATTTGGTTTAGATTTTTTTTTTCCAGTTGAGCTTTGCATAAAGATATAAAAATGAGGTTTCCTACAGTACTGGATAAGCAAGCTGCATAAATATGTAAATTTTAACAGCTCATTGCTCCATGCCCCACTGCCTGCACCTATGCTTAAGTGATAGTTTCATCACCTCACCAGTGATTGCAGAGCATCCAGAATTTGTCATGGGGACAGACAGGGCAAGGCTTTAAGCTGAAAGGTCTGATGGCAAACTGAGATAGTAAAACAAACTTATTTTAAGGAGGATGGGGCTTTCAAGATAGAAGAAAACTAGGAGGGTGGAATGACTGACTTGCTTTTAACTACAAGAATGGCTAGATGGCTTTGATAAACTGAATAAAATGTGCTCCCCTGTTAGAAACTACTGCTCACATCAAATCAGGTGCACACCATATTATATCCAAGGGAAAATATTAAACTTAAATTTTCAGTAAACACACCCAGCATCAGTCTTACTGTTTTTATAGCAAAGTTTATTAATAACAGCACTCATAACACTTTTTAATCTCAGACTGTGAAACTGAAAACAACTAATTAATCAGGTTATTCAAGTGAAATATGCTAAGATTCCTCTGTATCTGTCTACACTGACAGCACTTGCCTGAATTGTCCCATTGTTTTGGCAATGTATTTTTACCTATTGCATTCTTTAAGGTAAAAAGAACTGCAAACTAACTCATAATTGTTTCCCACGTTATTAAGTACTGCAAATAATCATTTTACCATTAAATCAAGGAATTCCTGTGAAATGTGCAATATGCTTCACATATCCTAGGAGTCCAGTGTCGTCATTCCATAATCAGTTTGTAATCTTGCATCTGACACATACGTACACATTAGCAATCTTAACAACACCTTTCCACGCAAGCTACATATATTTATCAAGGCAGATAAACATGCACACATGCACATGATTTTCTTCAAAGTTTAGTAAGTTCTGCAGGGTCTTTAGGTCACCGGAAAGTACGTGTGATTTTTATCACCACCACATAAACAGCCTTCTTTTAATACTCCTCTCTTCAGTATGCAGTCTGCAGATCACAGGAGCACAGACACTCTGAACTTAAGTTTTGTTTTCACAAGAGCACAGGGAATGTTACAGAGCACCATTTCTCATACAGAGAAGGGAATCTGCTCCTCACACACAGGTCTGCCACAATTCAAACTTCAGCTGTAATTTGCTGATGGTTTTAGGATAAGGAGTAAAAAATTTAGAAGTAAACAAATGCAGCATTCATGAATACAATGTAGAAACAATTTAGAACTGTTTTAGGAATACTATGTTCAAATATGGCTCATTCAACATTTTGAAAATCTGCTGCAAAACATTAAAACTCTATCCTAATCTTTGTTCCTCACTTGAAGCAGAACAGCTTTGTGTTGCCTCTAAAAATAGGGAGGGAACAGAGGGGGATGGGAAGGGGACTGAATAAGAGGATAAGTGGGAGTGAGAACTGATACACCATACTGGCAGTAATTTAAAAAAGACTAGTGACTGGTATTCTTAATACTGTGCTTTCCTAACAAAGTCAAGCACTTTCTCAATTACCAAATAAAAAAGGTCATCCTGTACTTTTTATTTTGAACATGCACATGCAAAGGAAAAAAGGAGAAGTTTTGTTTCATCTGTTACCAAAACCATCATTCTGCAGTCAACACTTTTAATGAAATACAGGCCAAAGGATTAGTCAGAACAGATTCATGGAAAAAAAGGAAATCTGTATGAAAATACAAGTGCGCCACATAACTAAAACCAAAAAAGAATCCTGGTTAAGCACCTCCAAATACTGTCCTACAAGGGTCCCTGCAAGGGCTTCCACTCAGTTCCTAGCTCCAGAGCTAATAGCAGCAACTGTAGTAGCTACTGCCCTGAAGATGAAAAAATATATTAATACCATGGTTTAAGTCCTGAAATAAGTATTCTAAATATCAAATGTGTCAGCAATATAGTCCACGTGTGTGAGAAGTGTTAAGTAACCTCTTTTTTTCAGAAAAGAAGCAGTTGGGGATCTGGCAGGGAAGGCTACAGGTGATTGTACAGGGAAAGGAACTGCTGCTGAGCTATTGACCAGCTGGGAAGACAAATTATTTCAAAGCTACAGTGTCACAAACAAGACAAAAAAGTCAAGCAATTGCATCTGTCACAGGAAAACTGTGATGAGCCAGAGGATGGGCATGAGCATGGAGCATCACCAACACAGCACTGCAGGCCTGGCCCTGGAGAGGCAGAAGCAGCACAACCCAACGCTTTCCATGGCTTAACATTAGGCCCATCTCACGCTGGGGCTTTATGTGAGTAAACATGACTCCAGGAGAGTTTTTTTCAGAGAGTTATTTTTAAATACCTGACCATACGAGCTTCCTTGGAATAGGAAAAAAGGGGAGGCAAAACTAAACAGTCATTACACATATATTTAAATATAACATTAAAAAAAAAACCACAAAATATTT
Source organism: Anthoscopus minutus (assembly GCA_013399455.1). NCBI lineage: Eukaryota > Metazoa > Chordata > Aves > Passeriformes > Paridae > Anthoscopus > Anthoscopus minutus. The sequence goes on from VWYI01028899.1 coordinate 63,092, forward strand.
AAACATACTAGAAATGTGCGCTTTCATTTTAATTTTAGAGTTGGCAGTGGACCTGGACCAAAAAAAGGCTATTTTCTAACTGAGACGAAGCAGCGTGGATTTTCTAAAACTAGTCTTTAAAATATATGAGGGGAAAAAAACCCCGAACTTATTCAGAATCTCTCACTTAGAAAAGTGGCAATTTGGGTTTGAGCTCTTACTCAGGGATGTGCTAAAATCACTCTGAGCTAGAAAAGCTGAAGTAGGAAAGGCAATAGAAGTAAGTGCACAACAGGAGAATGTGGCTGAACAGAGCTCAGTTAACACTTTAGGTCAGGAGGTCTGACACAGGGTTTTCCCATGAAGCATCTGCACTAATGCCAAAAAGACACTTGAAAGTCTTTATCTACTTGTTTTAAAATATGGACATAAACACATCTGGATCTATGTAAATCATCTCCAAAGATGTAGTGGGGATGTTCATGGTCACAAGCAATAAGCATTATCAAGAGAAAAGGCTGAGACCAAGAAAGAAAACAATTACATTGAATGGCATATTTTGGAAATGCTGATACTGTTTCACTGCTGCAAATCTAAAACCAGTATTTTTCCAGCAGTACTTGTTAATATATTTAGAATTAAATTCTGTAACAATACCTAAAATCACAAAGCAAACAACTGCTTGAAAACATGCTTTCATTACAAAGAGAGAAGTACCTGTTTATCAATCAACCTCAAATCAATTGTCCCTTTCTGCTTACTTGGGATACTCTCCTGGCACTGGCAACAATGCATGCAAAAATTTGCATAGTTCTGCCACAGTTGTGGTTAGTTATCCATTGCTGAAATCCTCAGCAAAATTATTTGTCAAACAAAATGTTATGACTATGAAACAGTAGAATTTGACAATGGAACAATAAAATTTAAATATTAAAATTACGTTACCTTATCTCCATATATGACAGTAATTAATAGGCATTGAAAGAATGGGACCTTTTCCTGGTGTTCACATGACCTTGAAAGGTTACTTAATTGCTCACTCCCTCCTATTCCTTTAGTTTTCTAAGTTTTGACTTTTACATAATTAGAAGACTCTGATTTTTTTTATTTTAAGGAAAGTACACCCAGCCCACATTTCAGAGTGGAAAACACAGAGAGCTAAGCCTTTTCTCAAGCAATAAACTCCCACAAAATCTCCCCTCAAGGCAACTCCTTCTTCCCCTGAACCCACTGACAAAAGAAAAACACCAGAAACACCCAACCCAAGTGATACTGGTTAATACTTACGGGTTTACTCATTTTAATATTTGGATAGTCAATACATTTTCATTTACTATGTGTACATCTGCATTTCTGGAATGACAAAACTTCTCTTCACAAGGCAAAAAACTAAAAATATTCTGCACTATCTGCTTCAGACTAGTTTCCTTTCTGCTACATATACCCCATTACTTGAGATGATCTGATAACTTACTTCTGGTTTTGCACAATTATTGCACCTAATGAAGTTTGTGGTTGTTTATTAGTGAGAGAAGGAAGAGCTGTATCAGCTAAACCAAAAACTGTGATGCTGTATGAATCTTTCCCACAGTGGCCATTTTAAACGTCCATTTCATTACAAAACAGGAATTTATTTTATGAGCTTCTAGAGTCTCTCTCAAAGTACACAACTTGAAAAAAAAAATTTAGAAAAAAAGTAAAACAAACCCCCAGAAAGAGCATGAGGACTCATGCCACATGTCCCACTAACCATCCAGAGAGACAGAATAAGCCTCTCTATTACATACACATTTGAGTACCAGCAAGTTGTGCACTAACTTGTATTTGCAACATCTCTACACATCCCAGAACCCTTCATTTTAACCAGTATTTGGGTTAATGGTTGGAGTCAAACCTCTTTGAGGTCTTTCTCAACCTAAATGACTCCTATGATCTAAGGCAATGCATTTTGGGTTCCCTCACCTCAAAGAGTTGATGAAATGATGAATGAAAGGCAATGAACTGAAAGGAGAATGAAATTAGACATGTTAATATTTAAAAGGGAAGATTTGGATTTCCAACAATAAATTAGCTTTCTTCAAATTTTATTCCTTGGTATTTATAACCAGTTACAAGATAATAGGTAATTTGGCATGAGTGCAGCTGAGTATCTGCAGGAGACTAAACCCATTAAAACCATCTGCAGACGCCAAGTGGAAGTAAGTGAACCTTGGGCTACTTCTTTCTGCTATTACCTTTATATCTTGAAGAGGCACTGCTGCCTTTCCATCCATATGAACCTTTTCAATGTTCAACAGATTTAAGTCATAAAACTGTAAGAGAAAAAAAAAAAGCACAAAAAACCACTCACAAAATCACTTCGCCCCATCAAAACCAGGTTTCACATGACAATCGGGGCTCTGATCTTGCTCACTTTGTTTCCACATTAGTGTACCCCAAAAACCCCCAAACAACTACAGCACAGGAACAGAAAATCAAGCTCTTGGGTTAGGACCTAAATGAGTTTGCCTGAGGAAATCAGTTTCCTCACATGGATGAATTATAATGCATCAAACCACACAAATTCCAACTGTGCTGCCCTCTGCACTCCACCACAGTATTCACTGTATTCAGTGTTTTGTCTTACTCCCATTGCCCATTGCATGACTGCACACACCACTCGGTGCAGTATTCAGAAATGTTCGGCGTCAAGTATTACTTTCATAAAGGAACTTTTATGAAGTTCACAAGGAAGCTGACCTGCTTCACTGAGAGTATCATTTGTGTTTAGGATCAGCATTATGCTCTCAACAAGAGCAACAGGCAGTATCTAAACTGAGGTGAGTATTACGGAAACTTAGGCCATTTTCCACAGCACTTAGGAAATACTTTCATTTAAATATTCAAACCACGTAATCTCCTGACTCAAAGTACAGCTTCTCCTTGAGAGGACTGAGCACTCAGCATTTTTGCAAATCAGACTGAAGCTGAGCACATGCAATCAAGATGAATACTTGGTGCCGACCTCCAAAAAAAGCTGAACGACATGCGAGCATCACATGGGAAGCTGGTGGCAGAGCCCAGCACAGAATTCTGTTCTTTACAGCTGCCTCGGACAGGAGACTATTTTTTGACTGCAATCCTTGCCCAAATCAGCTTTAGGCAGGCACCTACCATAAAAACTCAGTGAAGATGGAAGCAACTGGAAATCAGATTTCATATTCATATTAAGATCTGTCAGTATACATTATATTAACAGTCTGGCTTTAAACATCTTGTCCAACTTTTTGCCCCTTTTATGTGGGTTGTCAGCTTTACAGGCCACAAATTTTTATGCATTAAATTTTATTTATTTTGCGTGTTTCTATATATTTATGTATCTTATATAAAACACAGAAACCTGGTTTTATATATCTGTAAAAGACTACAGCCAAAATGTTATTGAAATACTTATCAATCAGACTTTGGGATGGGGGGATGGAGGAGCCAATTCTGTAATTTAAGCAAATTAAGTGTGAAAGAATGAAGTCTTCATTTTGGAAGAAAAAAGGTTATTTGATGAAAAATTTCTCAACCAAATGTGAAATACATTAAAAACATACTGCTAATGCAACTCTGCTTTTTTGGCATCATATTTGTTGCTGAACTGTTCATTCATGAACTACTAGCATGAGCTTGAATACAAATACAATGTTTAAATTACACAGCCCCAATTCAAGACGTCTGTGAACTAAAAAAAATAAACTATTTCAAAAAGCCAGACAATTATCCTGCTGGGGAACTCAGAGTGTCACATGATAACATTTTACACCTTTCCTTTTGAGTTTCCTTCGAAGGAAACTCACACTATTTATGTGTGTAGTGAGCAAGCACCTGATCCCATTACAAAGCAAACCAGATCTGTTGTGATCTATTGCTCTGTGTGTGAGTGTATTTCACTGAGCAGAATGACTGGAAGAAACATGGGCAAAAAGTGAAATTTATTTTTTTAACCTAGAGTTATAGAGCTTGTTTGAGGAGAAAAAAGTCCTGATTCCTATTCCTTGGTCCCAGGTCTGTTTCTATTTTGGTTTTCTGGGGGTTTTTTTCAGTGGCTCTGGATCAAAATAACAAACAAAGAATATTTTTAAAAATTCGTAAGGGAACACCATACTGCCCTTGCACAGCTACTGCTGGGGAGGAGAGACTGGGCAGCAACCTTCACTTCATCACCAAAAGTATTCCTGAGCTCTCTTTCTGGAACATATTGCATTTTAGTATACAACATGAAAACTAATCATTCCTCCCTTCAAAAAATCAGATATGATCCCATTTGTCAAATATACAATATTGGTTAGTTTTAATTATATTGCTGTGTTTTTAATTCCTAATTAATCAAGACTTTGGTCAGCCTTTACAAGATTTTATCTAAGACTGGAGTTAGCCTGTTAGGATTAGAATAAGCAACATCCTGCCAAAAACAATATTGAACTCCTTCTCAGTATATCTAAATTTTCCACATGTGACAAGTTCAGGTATGAAAGTTGGGCTGCTCAATAAAAAGGAAAAATCTACATTAACAGTACAGATAACTCTGCAGATAAGCTTATGAAGTTATGGACAGAAGCTGACAAACTAACCCAGTATGTTCAACTACTTGGCTGTTTCATATCTGGCCAAGCCAAAACAGGAAAGGCAACTGTTTCATCATCAGCTCAAGAGCTCAAAACATAGTATTAATTTTTAAAAATATATATACAAGAGAAATATACTTTTCATTTTCTGTGGCCTTAGTTGCAAAGCTACAGCTTTCTCCATCGGTTGCTTTGCTTACTGTTTTGTTACTTTCTACTGTCACAAGCTTCTCTTTTAGATTCGGCTTCTCCCTACCCCCTGCCTTGCTTTGACTTGTTCCACATCATTCCCAGGTGCCTTAATTCTGAAGGCATAATAATATTCATAGTTTTCAATCAGTTTCAATCTGCAGTGTTGGTTTCTCATTGAGACTTTTTTAAAGCAATCCTTCTTCAAATCATGTGGCTTATCATTTGTGTATTTCACACTTTTTGTAGCGTCAAATACATAAATACACACAAAATTTATGTGCACCTAGCTTTAGAAAGGTGCTTCTTTGTCCACCCACTAGTCCAGACTTGATTATGCCTTGAAACGTGCAGCTTTTTTTTTTTTGGTTGTGTGTTCAGTCATCATTTTTATTTCAAACAATGGGATGCAATGCCTTTTTTTTTTTTTCAAAGTATGGTGCACAACATTTTCCATAAGGACGTTGCCATCTCCATATTTAGGATGCTCAAAGAAATGGTAGTACCAGAGGGAAACTTAGTATGTATTCCTCAGTTTGTTATCTCCCACGGTATCCTCCTTTTCTCCTCTTCTGCATCTCTTGGGAGGATCAACCACTCTCATCTACAGTGTGACTTTAGCAGATCTTCATCTTACACTCTGTTATAAACACTTAGAATTATCTCCCACGGGGTTGTCTGAAAAATCACAGCTAATTAATGACACCATTTCTAACAAAGTCAGATGCCCTCAATAGGCTTAGGTCTGTTTCAGTTTTCCTCTCATAAATCTGCATGTGAAGAGGGAAACATACTGTTCACTTTCCTAATAAAGTGAACGCTTTTCTAAAAAATCTAATCAGTGTATACGTACTCTTTTTCTTTCCTATATATTTATAACCTTGATCAGATGTCAATATGCTGCATACAGCAGTCTAAAAAGTCCACAATGATTTCCCAAGAGACTCCTTAACTGGATTCTTGGCTCATTTTCATCTAGCTGCCTTTTGGGGAAGTTGACTTCTTTCACCATCATCTTCATTTCATTGGAATGGAAAGTGAACTGAATGGAACCAGGAAGATTCCAACCACAAACAAAAAGAAATCTGCTTCAAATGAGAAGCAGAAAGTGGCAGAAACTGTGGACTACAAGTGTTTTGCAGCAAAAGTTAATCACAGCTGTACTCAAATTAGCACAGCTACAGAATTATCATCTGCATACCAGCACGCATGACACGACAACTTCATCACTTTGCTCAAATTAAAGTCCAACATCACTGAAGTCCTCCTAAATTATTTTGCTTTCAAAGACACGTTAAATCCCTAAATTATGTCAACACTCATTGCAGAACATGATCACAATTCCATTTAAAAAGTGGCTGGCTTAGTTTGCCGATGACATCATTTAGGAAGGAAGGTGCCTTGTATTAGAATGGCTGGCACCCTGCATCTCTGCTGACACCAGTTTATCTTACCCACTTAAGTATTTTCCATCATTATTTCTCATGCACACGAAGATCTGCCATTCATTAAAAGGGAATTATTAAATTAATATCATAATCTCTGACCCACATAACTTTAAAAAAATATTTAAATAAGTTATTTAAAAAATCAGAAGATCAACTTTATTTTCCTTATTAATGAAGTGAACAAAGCAGCAAGGCGAGACAACACAATAATCTCAGTACACAAATATATAAACAATGGGAGCCATGCAGATCCCTTTCATTAGTCAAGCAGAGATAAAAAATAACAAAAAATGAAGCTATGATCTCAAAGTAGAAAAAGACCTATTTGAAAATGGTATTTTATTATAGTAGTTCAAGGATGTTTTATACATTTTAAATTTTATTAGAACTTTAACAAAATCATAAAATTACAGAATCATAGAATCATTGCAGTTGGAAAATACCTTGAAGATCATCCAGTCCAACTGTTAACCTCACACTGCTGTATTCACCACTAAACTATGTCCCCAAGCACCACAGCCACATGCTTTTTGAACACTTCCAGGCATGATGATTCCACCACCTACTTCCCTGGGTAGCCTGTTCAAATGCCTGACTGCCCTTTCAGTGAAGGAATTTTTCCTAATATCCAATCTAAATCTCCCCTCTCAAATGACAATTTGAGGTCATTTCCTCTTGTCCTGTCCCCTGTAACCTGGGAAAAAAGACCTAGCCCCATCTCAATAGACTCTCAGGTAGCTTTTCTCCAGGCTGAACAACTCCAGCCCCCTCAGCTGCTCCTTGTAAGGTCTGTGCTCCAGACTCTTCACCAGCTCTGTTGCCCTTCTCTGGACAGTCCCCAGCACCTCAAAGTCTTTCTTGTCCTGAGGGGCCCAGAACTGGGCACAGCACTCGAGGTGCAGCCTCACCAATGCCAAGTACAGGGGACAATCCCTGCCCTGCTCCTGCTGGCCACACTATTGCTGATACAGGCCAGGTGCCACTGGCCTTCTTGGCCACCTGGGCACACACTGGCTTATTTTCATCCTGCTGTCAATCAGCATCCCCTGGTTTTTTTTCCATCAGGCAGCTTTCCAGCCACTCTGCCCCAAACCTGTAGTGCTGCATGGGGTTGTTACAATCCCCAAAAATTTGTAACTAAAGGCAATAAATATTAGTTTATCACTTTTGCATTTCTGACTGACATAAGAAATGCTTTAAATTAAAACCTTTCCAAGGTAGTGACAATGTCAGAAACAGATACCAGACAATTCTAATATTTGCCAAAAAGGCTTCATCCCATCATACAATAAATGAGTTTCTGATTTAATCGGAAAAACAACACATTTGCAAGCAAAGAAAATTGCACTTCTTCACAATTATCTAAACAAACAGATAACATTACAAATAGGAAGCAGAAGCCTTATGAGAAAAAGCAAACAATCTCCTCATTAAGAAATGCCCTTTGCTAAGCACTTGTACGTACATTAGAAAAGTGACAGGTCTACTGATGCCATTATGCAACCCTTGTGCACGTATACAAGTTAATTTTCATATACAGCAAAGTGTGATAAGATATAATCAATGACCTAGTTGATATAAAGATTCAAAGAAAGCTCTTCCATGTGTTCCCAAAAAGAGAAAATAATGTCATCAAGGCACTTTGCAAAACAACAGAGAAATGAAAGATTTAGCTTCATATATCACCTGTAGCTGTGATGCCAGACCTGTTTCCCAGAGAACCCATCTTTCCTCTACAACTGCATCAAAAAATTTCTTCCACTTCTGTATGCAGAAAGAAAACCTCTGATCAGACACCTTGACACAAGTTACTTGAAAAGTCTGATTTGCAAAAAATTTAAACTACTTATATGAAGAATTACACTGAACTAACAGATGTTTCAACCACATTACAGAAGGAGTTTTAAGAAAGCCACAGAGTAACACTAACAAATAAACAAATTTGCAAGCTCATTCTAAATTAACTTTTCTTCTTAATCCATTCTAGTCCATCATCTCAAGACTAAGCTTTGACTTTATTTATGACAATGCAATGTATCTTGAATGCACTTTTGAAACCTAAACTAAAATTACTGGTTCATTTAACATGCATACAATGAACTGCTGACTCACATGGCTACCTTTTTTAACACAGATTACTTAAGATAAACCTTTTGGTAAAATAATACACCCTTCCTTAAGAGTCATTCAACAAGTGCTATGACTAACAAAGCTTACTTTCCTAAAGATTTGTGCCATGTGGTTGGTTGACTTGTAAAGCTCTTCCCATGCCCAAGACATGGACAAAATCACCCCAAACAATGCCAACTCCTTTGGATCTCACACCTTTCCTTCCTCAGTTCAGCCACTAATAATGTCTCTTTCTTCTTGACTTAACTTTGTGTTGTTATAAATGCATTTTTAAGATATTTATTCCTCCTCCCTGTGAATTATTTGTAAATTATTTATTGAAAAGGGCTCTAATAATTCAAAACTAACAAGCAATGAAGCCCTGAGGCAGTCAGACACTGTAATCATAATTGTTTTTACTGCAAAAACAAGTTTAAACACCGAACTTCTAAGGCTTCAGTGATCACCTTTCAAAGAGAAGGGTATCTAGGTTGGTTGGACATCAAGAATTGCTTCATGGAAAGGGTTGTTAAACATTTGTGGTGGGGTCACCATCCCTGGAGGTGCTCAAGAAATAACTTACCATGGCACTCAGTGACAAGGTGGTGGTCAGTCAAGGATTGGACTCTATGATCGCAGAGGTCTTTTACAACTTCTGATATATAGGGAAAGAACGGCACCTTTTCTCTTATTTTTGTTGTACTACACTCAGATGAGAAGCTGCAGTGAATCACAGAAAGCCCAAATTTCTAGAAGAACACAGTTAAGGCACTACTTTGCCTGAAAATTAAGAGTGTTATTAAATCTCCTACTGGTTTTGACCTAACTAGCCCCTTGCTAAAACTTTAAAACAAAGCAATTGTTCTTCAAAAAGTGCTAAACCTCCCAAGTTAATGATTAAGTTTCCCCTCTATGCTTTAACTCCATCAACCAGTAGCGTTAATTAGACTGAGCCAGGCAAATCCATCAGGAACACACCTTTAAAGCCTGGACTAGACAAGACTGAACACTAATATAAATTGAGTGGACAAATTTATTAGCATAACCACATAGCAAATATCCCACCAGGCCTGTAAGCATTAATGCCTATAAGGTGCAATAATATAAACAGATTAAAGGTTTATTGTTACAAAAAATAGTGGTGACACACTGCGCTAAGTGAATACACACCAGTTAAACCCAATATAAGCTATGCCTTTAACTGGTATTTAGTGACCATCTTCCAGCACCAGTCAAACAATAAAGGTCTAGCTTTAATATCGCTACGATATGATGGAATTATCTCTATGATGAAACCTTCAGCAAGTTATTATCTGTAACTGGCTTTGGTTCTGAACTGATATGACAATTCTGCAGCAGAGCTAAGGTCCCTGTAGCCAGCACAAATGCAGTGCTGGTGAATGGTATTGCACCCACAGCACCCTGCATACACTGTAAGATGGCCTAACTTTTTACCATGGGATCATCTATGCTGTGCAGCTACCACAGATCATGGCAAAAGGCAATCCATGTGAAGGGGGTAAGACTACGCACAGAAAACTGAGGTTTAAGTGAGAAACAACAAACTGCACCAACTGCACCAACATGAGTTCCCCTTCTCCACACTAAGCATGACTAATTCTAACTCAGAAGAAAGGGCAGCTCATTATTCCTTGGACATTTCAGCAACACGTGGGTGAATGGTTATGGACTGGGGCACAGTGGGTGTCGTGCAAGCAAAAACCTGTATTCTCCTCTTACTACAGTTTCAGATGCAAAACTTGCAGAGCCACAGGATATAACAGCTCCCACAGTGTACAGACTACTTCAGAGATGAATACAAGGAGGATTTATTAATTTAGTATTTCTACTTCTAAAAAAGGCTATATAGAATAATTCCAGATTATTTTCTGTGCAAGTTCTCCAGCTTTTTGCAGTTGTGCAGCTTTATTTGAGGTTATCACACAACTGGGAAATATTGCTGCCTGAAACTTCTACCAGATTAAAATGCTGTGGTTTTTCTAGAACTATCTTATTGGAAACAATCCTTACATTCAAACTCCTCTAAAGATGTTAAGCATGTGCCAAGGAGCCTATTTTAGGCTCATCATCCATCCATCTCCTTTATAAGGGCAAAGTTTTCCAAGCGTGAAACAATCCAAAGCGCTGGTTATATATTTTAAATGTCATGCTAAAATCCTAATTAAATTACTGAACAATTATTCAATTATTTCCTCTTAACTTTTGCAAAATAATGTAGATTTCAGTCTCTCTCAACCCACACTACTGCCTTTCAGAGTTTAAATCCAAAACTAAATGCAATGACCACACCACACGAAGTTTAACAAATGCATACTTTAATTGTTTTCTAATTTTTTTCATCATCCCACAAGTAGTCCAAATAGACTACAGATTTCATAGGAGAATTTTCAATGGACTACAGGAAACAATGTCCTGATGGTTCTTAACTACATTTTTACATTAACTACATAACTATGGTACAAAAAATAAACAGAAAAGACATGGCAGTACTGTAACAAAACAAAACAAAACTTACTTCTACACACTGGCCTTCTCTTATGCAAGTTAAGACCAGAAACCAATTGTATGCATGTGGCTTCCCGTGGATGATGTAACCAACAACAGAATTCCAGTCTTATCAGAGACCTGAATGCTTCCCCCAAAGAGAATGTACTCAGTTTTTCTTACTACTGAATCTTTTTTGCCTTGTCAAGTCATGAAACCTTGGCTCCAACTTGACGAATGCCCAGATTTGACAGAATTTGAAAACAGACAGATTTCTTAACATTGGCTGTAACATCATGATTCTTATTCAAGAGGAAAAACAATAAAACAAAATCTTAAAGTAATGCAAAAAAAGTGAAAAACAAAACCTTTAAAAGGCTCTATACTCACCATTTCTTCGCTGATTTAATGTAATCTTAGAAAACTTTAGAAGATGTTAGATAGGCAGCTCTCATTCATCTAGAAGAAGGCACTTATTTCCAACTCTAAGTTATAACCTGAAGCCTGGCAGAATTTTGGGGTTGGAACACAGAGAGCACTGGTATTATTAGTATTAAATTAGGACTTAAGAGTACAGCTGAAATAATCCATCCTCACAGCCTCCTGCTCTTCAACATACAGTAACTGTGGTTGTAGCTGAAAGTCAAGTTGTAGCTACAAGTCAGCTTTAAGTCAAAAGAAAATAATAGAAGCATTCTGCTGTATTTTTAATTTTGCTGTATCTTTATGGCCAATCTTTGCTTGCAGCCTTTGCAAGTCGACTGTTTCAAGCAGATGGGAAATCAAAACAGTACTCAAAATAGAGGCAAAAAATTGTTTTTAAGGCAGTGAAATGAAGAAAGCACTACTCTACTGAATCTCAGTTATGTTAGAGAGCACTCTCTAAAGATACTATGAAACATAACTAAAAGACTTAAAAGCTGAATAAACAAATATAGGCTAGAAGTATAGGTATCTTGCCATTTTACAGGACAATTATTGGAATATTAATTTTCCAGCCTACTTCCAAAAATCCGACTCATATTCTAACTCGCCCTCTTCAAGTTCTTATCTGTGATGAATTCACTCTTTCAACATTTGTAGCCTTCTTGCCAAGTAATAACAATACTTAACTGTACTTAACTCTTTAACATACTACTATCACGTGCAAAATGTTCTATATTTCATAGAAGAAAAGAATTTGAGGGAGTATACTGGGAGTTTCACTCCCTCTGCAGAGAATGTAACTGGGAAAACTGTAAAACCTTTTTCATCATTCTGCAAACTGGGGCAGAGGGTGAAAAAGGCAGTGCATATAGGCAATACTAAAGAAATTCCAGACCTTTTTCATATTAAAATTTTACTTGAAAGGTCATTTTAGAACCACTGTACAATTCCTCAAACCTCACTGTTGCCTAGTAAACCTGCAGAAAATTAAGTTTTGCCACCTATCCCAAAAGCAGACAATAAATACACATTTCTGGTCTTTTCTCACTTCTTTGTAGGACAATTCCCTATTTCCATCCAGGAAAGCCAGAAAGAATACCACATTACAAAGGAATGTCACTGCTTAACTCCTTGACACTTCTCCTTATATTTCAATCTTCATGGAAACTAAAATCACCATGCTTTCTCAATAAGTTTATCATGCTAAAACTAGATGACTTTCTTGTGAAGACACGAGGAATGTAAAAGAGATACACACACCTTAATGACAACAATCTCTTCAAGAAATCTTGAAAACTTACACGGTTTGATCTTTCTATTTACAGTTTTGCTCCAAAGGACATGGCTAAGAACACTGAACTGTAGAACAATTGCTTAAGAGTGAACATGGGGAGCCAGGAATTAAACTGCAACATCTCTCATGCAAACAATTATCATGTTCTAGACCAGACTAAACTTGTTTCCACAGAAATGAACTCTCCCCCTTGTGATCATATTTGAGGAGGTGGTCCTTAATGTAGCTAGATATAACATGTCAGTACATAATAAAGATTTCGAGGGTTGAAATACTTAGCAAAGAGACTAGAGTCTCAGAAGGAGACTAAATGAGGCTCTCAACCCAAGCAGCAACTTCAAAACATACTAGGGGCTGTATTTCCACAGAAAATGTTTCCTTCAGACATGAAACAAGTAACCTTAGGCCCTTTCATTAACATCCAGAATACTACAGATGTATTTGATTTAGGAAGCTGTGTCAACATGACTTCAGTAAAGTTATCTTGCTTTTCAATAAACACAGTCAAAATGAAATTTCTCACAAGGATTCTAATATTTCAGTTACATTAATTGCAAATTCATAAATCTTTTTCTAGTCTCCAAAGCCAATTCTGCCCCACCCACACTCCATGGAGAACTTAGATAAACAAGCCAAACAGGCAAGAAAGTCTCACACATTTGAGCTTGGTGTACATTAAATGCACTTTATGCAAACATTCTGCTATGTAAACATTTATGAATAATTTCTTTATATTTAAATTAAAAATTAAAATGGAAATACAAGGCTGTATAACACAAGGGTGGTTTTAATTAGTGAAAATAAATTAATTTTTGTTAAATATCAGCCCATTTAATCAACCAGAGCCTATGTTTGGATTTTGAAGGGGGAAAAAATAAAACAACAAAAAAGCCATACAACATTATCAGTGAGAGACGCAAGATGCCCATACCAAGCACACTAAGAAATATGGAGATGTCTCACTGCAAAAAGAGTTTTTGTTTTAGCAGTATCTTGGTATGGGTGGAAGTGAATTAGCATTTCAGCAAGCAAGCAAATTAGTCTGAAAAGCAAAACCTACAGACATGTAGTCTGTATTAGCAATGATACATACCACGTCGTTCCAGCAAGACCTTGCCACTTAGAATATTTTCGTACTCCAGCCACACAGACCCCAGAGACTCAACCCACATTTCCTGATTTCTACAACAAAGAGTGCCATTAGCTACCAGCATCATCAGGAATGCAGTACTACAGTAACCATACTTAAAGAAACCTTTCATCTAGTTTGGGAAAAACAAAAGTATGGTGAGACTGGTATGACAAGTTAATCAACTTTTAAGCTATTAACCTTAGCTTCAAACAAGACAGCTCAACTAGTAAGCACACAGTCCTACACATACAGAACCTGTGCTCAACTCAAGTTAATACAAGTATTAAATGTTCAGTTTAGTCTGCTTATTCCAATTCATGACTTCAGTTTAGTCTGCTTCTTCTAATTCTCTGCTTCCTTTTGTTTTCATTTGATTCATCTATCAAGTAATGCATAATTTCATAAGATTTAGCTGCTAAATAAAAGTCTCAAATGAGGCTCTCTTTGCTACACAACTCCAACACTGGATTCTATTAAGAGCAGAGACTCAAGAGTTATTTTACTAATATGCTGCTACTCAAAAAACCCTGTACTATTTGGTTGGAACTACGAATTTTCTGAGTCTTTTTCTGCAAGTTGTGTTTAACTATTGATTTTAACTAAGCACTAAAATATTCTTCTATACTCAGACACACTTGAGTCTTATAATTCCTAGTAATCTTGTGACTTTTAATTCTTTACATTCTTGAATGCAATTTTGCTGTGCTACAGCCAGTCTAGCTGCAATGGAAGCCAAGACCTCTCTATTCTGACCCTGTGACTATGGCTCTTCTTGTTAGATCTTTTGCCATCTCAGTATGTTTTACTAAAACAATACTACTGCATATATTTTTACTTTAGCTTATCCCTATAATAGCCTATTTCATAAAGTACATAGTAAGAACAATGTGCCCAGATGAGGAACATATCAATACAAACAAAAAGTCCCTTAGGCTTCTCATGTAAAACACAGAAAAACTCTACTGTATTTTTGAAAAAAAAAGTGGAGGGTGGTGGAGGGGGCGTGAGAACCAACGTGTAGCTGCTCAAGAATATATCATTCCTGCTTCACCTGACCAGAGAACCTAAGATAGGGTATTCACAAATGTCTTCCAGCAACCCCACAAACCATGCCTGGAACAAACCTCTGTTTCCACCTCTCCTTACGTAGCCAGGCTGGCTGCAGCACTGTCATTGATTTCTTGACTACATGTGTGCACTGAGCTTCTAGAGATCACAGGTTAAGTAGTAGAGATAATCCTGTTACAGTTAACCATGATTTGTTCAACATAAATGTTGATTATATTGGCCAGGCTGGTGAAATAAAACCACTTGCTGTTCTACAGCGTGACTGCAGAGCCCTGTGTGCAGTTCAGCTAAAAAAGTGCAATGGAGGTGGTATTCCTGGCAAGGAACTCTATTTTCCTTAACCTGCAATTCCTTCTGTGTTTTGTTTACCAGTGGCCTTACATGAATGGTTGTATCAGTAAAAATTGCAGCCTTCAGTTACCTTATGTTCTGAAAAGCTTTTTTTTTTAGTTCCTAAGTTAATTACAATCATTTGTGTATCTGCTTAACACCAGAGAAATATAAAGGAAAAATATCTGAAGGACAACTGAAGTACAATTTTTGAAATCCTGATTAATTTAGAATTTTTTAATATATTTCCAAATGAAAACTGTAGAATTCCTCAGATTTCAGCAGCACTCTTCTCATCATTTTGCTTTTCATTAACTAGCTGGATTCTGAGATCTATAAACTGCCACTCCAGAAGTCAAGCTACAATTAGTCACTGAAGGTGCTTGCTAGATGAGATTAAGAGAGTTCAAATTGCGTCCTGATTAAATCTACACACACCAAACAAATTAACTTTGTGATGAAAGTTATCAAATATATTTGCCTTTTACAATTTGAACAAAACTTTTGGTTTTCAGCAAGGATACCTAGGGAAGGAAGACATTTCAAACTGCAACATGCCTGCCAATTTCAGTTTTTGGCTCAACTGGCCAGCGCCCTCCTGGAAAAGAGAGAACATTTCAGATAGCTGAGAAGTTTCATGAAAATCAGGAGCAGGTAATTCAGATATCCTTAAAGTCCCTCTTTTTTTTTCTTTTTAAGCAAGTTTTTGGTCATTCTAAAAGACCTTATTCGGAATTAAAGCCTCTGTCATACAAGGTTTACTAGAGAACTCGATGACACTCTGCAAGGGTTTCCTATTATTCTAAAGACTGCTGTTTGCACAGTAGTGATTTCTGTAGATTTGGAAAATCTATGATATTCTAGTACAGATCATAACAATTCATTGTCCAGCAGTTAAGTACATAATGCACACATACCATCCAGCAACCAAAAATTTATTATTCCTAAAAACTTCAGAAATCATGGCAAGCAAAATCCTGTAATTTCAATATTTACTTTTAAAAGAATGAAGTTTCTGGTAATTTTAGGACATTTTTTGTCAAAGTTGAATTTGGCACAGTGTGAGCCAGGCCACTGAGATGAAAATGCCAGGCATACCCAAAAACATCAAATCACAGTGTCTTTTCAACACAGTCTCAATGTCAAACAGCAACAATGAAAAAAAAGAAATAAAACAAAGACCTATTGAGGTCAATGGGACATTTCAAATAACACTGCTATGTACTTTCTAATGAGACTTGTTAGCAACCCTTACAGTTCAACTGCCTAACTACTTTCATCATAAAGGATCTTGAAAGCTTTTCAAGCAGAAGTGCCTACACCTCAGTGGTTTACAGTATACCTTTGATATTCAGTAGAGGAAATCCCCATGTACTATATAACTGTTTTCATTTTATCCCACGAAATTCTGCTCACTTTTAGATGATGTATATGCTGTTATAGTCCAAATTTTTCTCCTCTCTTCCATTCCTGAAAATTTTTGGCAGCATATGATAGTCATAACCAGCAGTAACAAATCTGGGCACATTTCGCCCAACGTATTTCACCACCAAAGCAGCAATGGAAATGGCAGAGTAATTTTAAATGGTCAGCAGAAAACTCTTTCCTCCTGCTGTCCTCTCAATTTACCTTCCAAAAGACACCATAAGAGTAACAAGATCCCTTACCTCCAACCATGAGACAGTGGTTCTAAAAAAACCAGAACAAACACATAGCTAAAGCAGCCGATACTCCACAAGGTGGGTAACAAAGAGAATAATTTCCTTCAGTCTTGGATGAGGGAAAATACTGCATGATCAATCTTGACCAGGATTTTTCTTGCCCATCCAAACACTTAAAACCCAAAGGGAACTACCCAGCATATCAAACACTGACGACAGACAATTTTGTAGATCAGCTGGAGACAATTTTGTAGTTTAGTTGAAAACTTTAAGGCATCAGTGCTCCAATTCAAAATTAAAACCTTACTGCTTCCCACTTATTAAACCCCGGAATGTTCCTGCATATATTACTATAGAATGCAAATCAGGTTACACACTCAAGACTTTGAAACATGGGAAATGGTAGCTTGACAGTCGTCAGTGCTGCTTTGGATATTCTACCGTGTCATGCAAACGAACTATGATTAAGTTTTTTACCTATGTAATATCATTCCTTCATTAACTTTATCTTCTTTACTGTTAAGAAAAAATACATGCTGAGAAAGGCAAATTAGTACAGTAACCAAATATAAAAGTAGAGCAGGACCCTCCCTCCCACTGAATAGCAACTTCCAGATGACTAAGTTATTCTCATTCACATATTCTAAATTCACTGCCACAGAAAAATCTCTTCAGACAAAATGTTTTTCTTCCTCAAGATGCCAAGTACTTTTTTTTCAGTATTAAAGCTTCGGCCTAGGGAACCTTGAACTCTGAATTTCCCTTTTTTCTCCCCCTCCCTTCCTGCTTCAAAACACAGAAGCACAGAACAAAGGTTTATGCTGCAGGAGTTCACAAATGATGGTACCATCAGAGCAAGATGCACACTACATACCTCTGACTCAAATGGAAGCACATGCATAGCTTCGCCACACTTTAAGGACCATTGCCAATTTTTATTTAGTGCCCCTAGTTCTGGGACTGGGGGAATAAAAAACCAAATCAGTTGACAACTGCTGTGCTTTTCATTTCCCCATGTCTATCAACTTCTGTCCTATCTTTCCAGGTCATTTTCTGGACAGACACAGAGCTGTTCACACTGAGTGAAGTAAGCGTACTGTGGGAATCAGCCACAGCTCTCATCCGCAGCTGCAGGTTTCAACCAATCCTACTACAGGAAGGTTCAGGGCTGCAGTTGTTACACAGTCAGGGAGATAATCTCAAAGAGAGGCCAATGCTGCCTGAAATTTTCTTCTCATTGTTTCAATTTGCATGGAGCTATCCCTGCCATCTCACCCTCCTCCCTAAATTGCGGAAACTACACCAGAGACACAGTGACGCTGGAAACACAGAATGGCTGAGGTTAGAAGGGACCTCTGGAGATCATCTCATCCAATCCAGTGCTCAAAGCAGGGTCAGCTACAGCTGGCTCATGGTTCAAATGGGCCTTGAGTATCTCCAAGGATGGAGACTCCTTAACTTCTAAACGCAACAACCAAAGTCTAAGTAAGTTTTTCATTTATGATGAGCCCATCAAACATTATTTAGACATTCATGCCTTGCTATAGTTTGAACTATGATTCATCCAATTTTGGGATAGTATATGCCTCAAACACACGCGAAAGAAATGCATTTGCTGAGCATAGTCACCAGACTCTCCAAGAAAAACTTCCCAACTCTATATTAATGTAATCTACAGGCTAGAGCTCAGTGGCTCTGTATGGTGTGAATGAAGTGTTCAAAGAAATAAAAGTATTGATTAAAGAAAGACCTCCCAGAGTAAATAATGTTTAACGAGGAAAGTTTTTGAAGAGGTACCAAAGTAAAGGAAGAAATCCACTAAGGGGAAAAAGTAGCACTTTTTTAATGCTACAGAAACTAGACAGACATGGAGGGTAAAACTACACTGGAGGGAGGTTTCAGACCTGTATGAGACACTAAGCAGTCTTAGAAAAAGAAAACATCTTTACCAAGAAGTACCAGCATATCAACATTAACATCACAGAAACAGTCAACTTTGAGTCACTCAAAGATGAAAAATGAAGACCTGACTCCAAGGTATGTAATCCTCCAGGTATGTAATCCTTAACAATCTCACAGAACTGAAGTAATTTTGACACAGGAGGTGTGTCTGCTTAGAGAAACCCTCATGAATTCTCTTATCCCCTTGTTTAGGCAGCTCTGTGCAACAAGTAATACTGAGCCACACCTGGGCATCTTTGATCTTTCTTGCTTCAGAGAGAAAAGTAACCACTAGCCCAGACAGGTGGATGAAGTGGGTCAGAGTAGTTCTTCACAGTATGAAATTTCTTCTAATCAACAGATTACCTGTATCCTGGACTCAGCTCTTGCAGCCACAACACATGACAGAGCCAACTTTAAAGCAGGACTCTGGTACTGAGACAACATCTCAGAGCCACACCAGAACTTCATGAACTTTTCCACTAAGAATTATTTTAGACAGGTATTGCAGAGTTTCAGAAAGCCTCAAAGAATTCCCACAAGTCTCCATGGAGAGTTTAGAATGAGGAGGAGATGGAATGCTAGAGAACAGGGCCTCTGCATAGCTGTCTTGCAACAGGCATTTTACAGACCAAATACTTTGGTTTTAACTACCCTTAAGGGCTGCCTCTAGGCCACCAACAAGACAGGACCTGCCTGCTCTCCTGATAATGAAATAAAAAACGCAGGTGCAGTCACAGAGAGAACCCTCCAGCACACATGCAACATCAATCACTTTAGCAGCCTATTACTCAGCTGGCACAGGAAAGACAAAGCAAATCACAAGATAGGTACCTAGAAAAGGGGAGTCTGTGGCGCAAAACTTACATATGGACATTCTCGGTCTAAGCACCTACCCACTGCCATCCTACACAGACTTTGGTACCAAGGAACAAAAATCAAAGCAAACCATTCATGTAAGGAAAAATACAAAGAACTTAACTAGAACTTTCCATAAAAGCAACTCCTAACTACCTTCAGGTAAAGAGGAGAGTACAGCTATATGTGACAAGGGCACAGCAGATGCTGCTGTACCTTTGCTGGAGGGCAAAGCACAGGCACTAGCCCTGGGCAGCTGTGCACATCTGGTAGCCTGCATGAACAGCTACCCTGGGCAATCTGGGCATACACCCAGCATACCTGGTTTCAACTCAAACATGAACACAATGAAATAATTACATAAGAAATTGCCTTTAAAAATCTAAGTCAAAAGCTGCTAGATTCAAGAGGTCTGATAATGTCACAGAAACAGCACTAGTTAGACTGAAAAAATGCTGCTATATTCGAGTATTTCTAACCACACACAGAATCACTAGGTTGGAAGAGTCCAACCCAGTCCCTAACACCTTAATTGAACCATGGCACTGAGTGCCACATCCAGGGATGATGACTCCACCACTTCCCTGGGCAGACAATTCCAGTACTTTATCACTCTTTCCTTTAAAAACTTTTTCCTAATATCCAACCTGTATTTCCCTTGGTGCAGTTTAAGACTGTGTCCTCTCATTCTGTCAGTGGCTGCCTGGAGAAAGAGACCAAGCCCCACCTGAATGCAGGCACCTTTCAGGGAGTTGTAGAGAGTGATGAGGTCACCTCTGAGCCTCCTTTTTTCCAGGCTAAACAACCCCAGGTAAACAACCTCAGCCATTCCTCACAGGGTTTGTATTCCCAGCCCCTCACCAGCCTCGTTGCCTCCTCTGGATGTGCTCAAGCATCTCAAGATCCTTCCCAGAGGGCCCAGAACTGGACACAGCACTCGAGGTGTGGCCTCACCAGTGCCCAGTACAGGGGCAGAATGACCTCCCTGCTCCTGCTGGCCACAACATTCCTGACACAGGCCAGGGGCCATTGGCCTTCTTGGCCACCAGGGCACTCTGCTGGCTCATGTCCAGCTGCTGTCACCAGCACCCCCAGGTCCCTTCCTGCCTGGGCAGCCAGAATGTCCAGCCACACTGTCTCCAGCCTAGAGCGCTGCAGGGGGTTGTTGTGGCCAAAATGCAGGACTCAGCACTTGGAACAATTAAACGTCATCTTATTGGACTCTGCCCATCCATCCAACCATTCCAGGTCTCTCTGTAGAGCCCTCCTCCCTTCCAACAGATTGACACACACTCCCAGCTTAGTGTCATCTGCAAATTTGCTAATGAGAGACTCAATACCCTCATCCATGTCATCAGTAAAAGTATTGAACAGAATTAGCCCCAGCACAGACCCCTGAGGGACACCACTGGTGACTGGTTGCCAGCTGGATGCAGCACCATTCACCACCACTCTCTGAATTACATGTAAGAAACTATAAACCAAAACCTGAAAGCTTTTAGTACATAAGCAACTCAGACTTCATTCTACACCTTTTCAGCCTGAACACAAGAATAAATTTAACTATATTAACCTTCCTCTGTTACTGTCGGCAGTTCTGCAACTGTACTTTGATAATCTTCACGTTGATATGTCCACAGTAATAATTTACAAAAGCTGGACTTGCTCACATGTCGTAAGTGCTGAACTGAGGAAAAAAAATTAGCACACCTAATTTCCAGCTCAGGAGATAACCCTATTTAATAAGGTACATGTTACTCTCTTATATGTTATGTAAATGTTTTCTTTAATAAGAAAAATTTTAAAAAAAAGAATGTATTTAATTGCTGCTTTGAAAATCAGGGCTCATGAAAAGTCCATATGTGGAAACGTATTTATGCTCATTTTTAAGTGATTCCACATGTACAGTTACTCAAGTGTAAAAACTTACACATCTTCCAATACAGCAGACCAAACACTAAAAAGCTGGAAAAATGTTGTAATAGTAGGAGATTTATCTAAGAAGAAAATCATGACAGTCAGTGTTATGATTTTTACAGTACTAACACTACTAAAATGCATGTTCATGCAGTTGCCAAAAGAATTATACAATAGGCTTAGAAGTAAATATTAAAAAGCAGCAGGTTTCCAAACAGTGATCCAAAAGGCCATGGTTGGCACATGGTTCTATTTACAGCATTTTCCCTGTAAGTCTTCATTAGAAATGCATGGTGGTCTTGAATATACTTCCTGAAAGAGGAGAGCTGTTCCACTGCTAAAAAGTTCTGGAATATCCTGACTCAATTTGAGTTAAACAACAAGCAAACAAAAAATACAAAACAAAAAAATATGTTTAAGGAGTCAAATAGTTAAACTTTTCTTCCATACATATTCAATAACTATTAGAGGTTCTACAGGAACAGGACCTAAGTAAAACTAGTTATTATTTAATAATGTTTTTTAATATATCTGAGCTATTTTGGCAAATGGATGTCTTTGGAGCTGTGCTCCTTTTTATAGTCTGAAAGGTAGAGGCTGCTCATCCTAATCAATTATATAACCCCTTTTAAATCTGAAAAGCAAATATAAACTCTCACCAGTTTTTCAAGACCTGAAGGCCCTCTCATTAATTAGCTATCTAAGCCAATTAAAAGAGGTGTTCTGAACATCACTCAGACAATGTTTTGTTTAAATAACAAATGGTGCTTAGGAAACACCATTCTATTCAATACATTTAAATTCATAGCTTAAATTTTACATCAGAATTCACTATGCAGGCAGATCAGGAGGATTACTTTATTCCTTAAATAGCCCTAAAACTTCACATCAATGAGTAACAGATTTGTCAGAACTGGATTATCTTTCATTTATCTTTATATGATACACAAGCACAGGAAGCAAGCAGGAAGTTATTCCTTAGCTTGAGCCCACCCTGAGCTTGAGCCCAAGCCCAAGAGCAAATTCTGCCCACCTAGTATGGCAACACATATCTTTGGGCTAAGCTGGCACACCAGCCTTTCAGGTAGACACAATGCTCATTTCAAAGTAGCATGGATCAATATATACTCCAGAGTATGTAGCAGACTTTAATTTTATGCATGGCTGACAATCCCATGTTAAAGGATCTGCTCATCTTCAGAAACAGCACAACAAAAATATCCAAAATACAACATGTTCCACTAGTGTTCAACATTCAAAGCCTGTCAGTGGTTAAAGACAACCTGATTGCAAAGATACTCACAGAGCCATAAGGGGAGAAAAGAAAGGTGCTCCACAAGCCTCACCCACCTCTAGACAGACTTAGGGTATTTCAAATTGCTAACAATTTCACCATCATTATTGCTATTAAACTTCCTATGGCCTCATAACTACTACATCCTGGCAATACAATATTGCTCCAGAACTGAGCTTTTAGCCTTTCTGGTACCTACTGCATTTACCTTTCAGTTTGTGCACCTGATAAAAAGCCAATACATTTTGCCAAGACACACACCTCACGCAGGCAGTTAGTATGGATGTGTTGCTGTATTTTTTACTGATTAGACAGATTTACATAGTCAAATTCTGATTTTTCTTCCTAACTCAGTTACATATTAGGCTATAATTTTTTGCTGATTATAATGTATAAAATCATCCTACCAATCATTCATTATAATGAAACCTTAACACTAAAGAAAAAGCAAAGCTTTTGTATATATTCACAATCCACCCAGGAACAAAACCACAAAGTAAGAATAAAACTTTTTTTTTCCTTAAGTTTCAGATAGTGTTTATTTAAGGTTAAATTATTATTTTCTTCCTGTAATAGCAACTTTTTCAAATTTAGTTAAAATGTTTGCTGTTACAACCTCTACAGGTTGCTAAACACTTTCTGGGTACAAAGTCACAAGTTCTGTGGAATGCTGATCTGTGTACTCTGTCTCTGCCAGCTCAACTTCCCTAGGTAACACACGCAACATACAAACACCAGGCATAAGTGAGGAGTTAAAGGTCTGTGCTTTTAAATTTTGTTATCTACAGAACACACAGCAGGTTCCACTTGACCACTCAAAGCATCATCCTCTGGGTTTCCTATGATCACAGTAAGTGCCACGTCAGTGCATCCCTTCAGTGCAGTCAAAAAGGTTTAAAAGATAATCCAGTAATTCAAGTAATCATAAGATTTGTATAGAATTTAATAAAAAAACAGAACATACTCTATGATACAGTGAAAAGGCATGTCAGCACTCTCTCAGCGTTAGAATTCATTGTTTTTTGTAAAAAAAAAAATACAGATTTTTTTTTTCCCCTTAAGTGTTATTCCAAGTAGTTTTATTCTAAATAAACACTATGCTTCCATTAATTTATGGTATTAGTAAACAAGTATTTATGGCAGCATATTAATTTCTATCCCTTGTCACACAAATGCAACGCATTTCAGTTCTTGAAACAAGCGTCCTTGTGAACTACGATTTCAAATAACACCTTGAAACGTTCAGGTTCCTCTTAAGAGTTAAACAACTAATACAACATATGTTAAAACTTAAGACTGAGATTACTGCCTGGACATTCCTGCACACTTAATTTGTGCTTCATATTTGGAAAAGCCCCAAAGGGGAGAACATGAAGCCTCTTGTCAAATGAGCCTTTTTCCATGTCTGACAAATCCTGAAATGGACAAAGGGGCAACCAGCAAAGATTGCTAAACATGCTGAAGATCAATACCTTTGCACAAACAGCACAGCTTGGAGGACTAAGCACAGGACTGGCTGCTGCAGAAACAAACATGCATATTCCTGGTTTCTTACTTGAACAAACTGATCCACAGTCCTAACTATGGAAATTTTGTAAAATTTCCTAAAGAGTTCTCTATGTCCCCATAATGCATGAAAGTGTGTCAAGGAACAAAGTACTACTGCCTCCATTTTTAGGATCCTTGGCAGTACAATAAAAAGCATAAATGGCTAAGCTGAAATAACTAAAATGCTCACATAAAGTCAGACAGCATTATAGAGGTATTAGAAACCTCAACAACCTCAGCAACTGCTCCAACTGTCAAAATTAGCATTCTTATTAAAGATAATATGATTTTGGTTTGCTTCTGTAAAACATATAAGAGTCATTTCAACAACTAACTCCACAAAGCAAACTTTAAATGCAGACTATTATCAGACTTTTTCTTCTGTCTTATCCTAAGGCAGCTAATGAGAGGTTTTATGAAACACCATGTACAAATATAATGAGAGAATAGCCATATAAACATTTTTTAAGAACATTTCTCCTGGCAGAACACAAAATGTGTTCTCCCTCAGAACACAAAAAAAAAATCACAAATGACTATAATTGGGACTAGAAAGGCTTTGCATATATATTATAGGTGGCATTAGAACTCATTCCTTCAACTATGCTTCAAGAAAGGCTCAAGCATATCCCTCATGATAGCAGATGCGTTCAAAATGCCATCATCATTATCAATAAACACTACCATAGCAACAATTTATATCCAAAGAAAACTCTTCTTACTACATAAAACTTAAAATCACAGTTCTACAGACAAGTTGAATAGTATCCCAACCTCTCAAACCTAGACATCTCATTAAGGTTTTCTACAAGCACATACAAAAAATTAGTAATTAAAGAAAAAAAAGGTGGGGGAAGGGAGGAAAGGTATTTTAAGCAAGAGCAAGACATTAATCCAGTTTTTATGGGAAAACAAGGTAATATAGTTCTGAAGCAC
Source organism: Anthoscopus minutus (assembly GCA_013399455.1). Taxonomy (NCBI): domain Eukaryota; kingdom Metazoa; phylum Chordata; class Aves; order Passeriformes; family Paridae; genus Anthoscopus; species Anthoscopus minutus. Next base: position 88,319 of record VWYI01028899.1, read on the forward strand.
TTCTGATAGTAAGCAGAAAATGTTAGCCATCCCAAGAGCTGGAACATATACCAGGTTTGCTTGAGGTCTTTCCCTCTCAATATTGTTGATTTCTGACCAAAAGTTAATTTAAAATAAGCTAGTCATATGTACTTTTGTACTTTTTGTACAAAAGTATGTAACAAATATAAGTTAAGCTTGTACATTTGTATTGATCTACAGAAGTAAATCTTTTCAACTCTGCAAAGAAATTAAATGTTCTAATCAGCAAGCAAAGGTAGGTAACTCTCAAACCTGTGTGTACCCAAACACACAAATGGAAAGAAAGGAGATGCAGTAAAACCTGTTCTAACATGCTGTACATTAGAAATTTGACTCTCATATTTCATAGGAGCCTAAGTAAATGAAAGATGCAATGAAAAGCAAGCTAAGAACAAGGTAGAACAAAAAAGTACAAACCTTCCACACATTACAGTATTGAGGAAATCCATGGAAACAAATTTTTGTAGTTTAAAAAGGACCAAAAAAAAAAGATGATTTATTCTTAATTATATATTTGAACATACACTCGAGTCCTTCACAAGCATCCTTGGATCTTAATTAAACATACTTTCCCAACAGATCATGAAATTTGCCCTATCAGACAAAAATGTCTGGCCAAAGATAAGTAACTAAACCAAGTATCTGTAATTCAGCAGAAAAAATATTTTAAAATGGACTTAAGAGTACTAGTAGTTTACCATGAGGATATGAACTTTATGTATGGCAGTCTTCTAAAATTACAGAGCTGAAGAACAACAGCTCAAAGCAAAACTCCATCAAAAAGTGTTTTCAAATGCAACCAAATGCACAGAAAAAACACTTTTCCTTTCGTGTACAGGCCATTCAAAGATGGCTTTCCTATCACTGCTCTGTTGGGCTATTTGTGGGATGACAGGTAATTATTTATGCACAACTTTTCAGAGCAAAGATGGACGTAATGTGCAGTTAAGGCAGGGAAATGAAAGGCAGCCCACGCCTGCGCTGACACTCTCCAAAGTACTCCTGATGTGGAAAGCTTCCTTCACAAGTATTCCCACCAACTTTCAAGAGGAAAGGAATCATCCCTAAGCAGGTAGGCTGAGATGTTACTCTGCTATTGGTTATATTACATTCCTAGTGACAAAAGTTGTTGACATTAAGGTGGAATAGTGGAATTTGTACTAGAAGAAAAACTGCCCTGCATATTGCTTTCAACTTTTTTTTCACTAATGATAGCACCTGAATAGCCCAAGAATTTTGTTTAAAAGTTTAAGACATTTTTTACCAACTGCAATTGAAGAAATAAGTCTAATACTCTGTATTACAAAGACTTTTATTTGCTTTTCAGTGACATAGGCACTTCGTCATTGCCTTTGAAACTGTCTGCCATTTCTTCTTTTAACTTTACAGTTCCTAGGAAATGCATAACCTCTGTGCCCAAATGTTTCAGGACTCGTTTTCCCCGAAGGCCATTCCTTAACAGGACGAGCTTGCACATGTGGCCAACTGCTATATTAAGGAACAGGATTATTATCTGAAAACCAATCAACAACTACATCACCGCTGGACAGAATAATTGAAATTACTGCAGCATCATTCATCGATGGGCCCGCAATCAGCTCTGAGCATCGCTAGCACGGTGTGCCAGAACGAGAACGGGGCTTTAAAAACTCAGTTGTTTTCCTAACAGGGTTGTCACTGTTGTAAGACGTGACTTGGAAAGCTTATGAGGTGCAACTGAGTACTTACTCAGCTGGAAGTAATAGAGGGATACTTTCACAAGAGCCTTTAAAAATCAAGTGTGCAAGTGATGTAACACCAGTAGATAGAAAAAGGACAGGAAAACTGCATGTAGAGGAGAGGGATAAAAGATATTTATGTGAAAAGTAGAATAGTTACATTAAGGGGTTTTTTCTCTTAAATCTTTTGCCTGATAATAACAGTGCATATTTCAGTAACATCCATTTGTGGATTACACTTGGGAGAGCACTAAACACTCATTTAATTTGTAGAACAGCACTAGATGCAACAGCCCAATCTCTCCACTTCTGCCAGTTTATGACAATTTATTTATTTACTTGGTTATTGGAATCACAAGAGGCTGGACTTTTAACTTCTTCTATTGACCAAATTCTGAGATATATGGACAGGACATAAACAATTCACATAATTAGGTTGAAACAATGCCATACTAAAACAAACACAGAAATTCATGAGTATTGAAATCACTGCTTCATCTCTCAGTTTAGGAGATCTGGAAACAGAAACCTTAGAAAACACTTGCACATGAAAAATAAGTGTCAGTCTTAATTTAGAATTTCCAGGTTATTACTTGTATGAACAGTATAACAAAAATTTCTGTATTTTGAGATTGTAATATCTTACAATAAAACATGTTCGTAAAGTATGGTTATAAAAATATCCATCGTAGGATCTGTAGTCAAATATACAAATTAATATATTTAAAATGGAACTAACATGCCACAAGTCTCTTTGCCAAAAGCATTTGTCACTTGGGTAGAACAAACAAGTATCTTAAGTTTTTAAAGCTTTTCTACAGTTCAAAATTCTCATTTATCTAACTGTGTTATATTAAAATGCACAAAAGTTCTGCATTTAGGAAAAGGAGAGATCAGAGAAGATTTTTATAAGACTAGAATTCTGAATTGTGTTCAAACTTATGCAGATAACATTACCAGTTCTGCTGGCACAAATTAGGTCCTATTCATTTTCATGGTTTCTGTTACCAAAGGGAAACAAAGGATGACAGCACTCCATTTTGGTTTCTTAAATGCCAAAAAATAAAAAGTATCATAAGTACAATTCAAAGTGGCGCTCATTTGGAAAGCTGAGGAAAAATATTTTTCAAAAGGAGAAGTGTTAACATTTCAAATCGTTATTTGAAAGCTCTTAAGGGAGTTGAGAGAAGCAAAGACAGGATTACAGCAACATTAGGTGCAAACATAGAGTCTTGTAAAGTACAGTGGAGCAAAACAAGTGTGTGTATGTGGGTGCGACATTATGGAAATGGAAATAAATAAATGAGTCAACAATCACATTTCTTGTTTTAAAAATACCCATTAAATTTTATTCCACCATTTTCAGCAGACTTTAGATGATAGCCTTACCATCTTATTGCTGTAACCCCAAGTCTTTTTCCCATCATTGTATTTTCTCCAGAATTGAATCTCATTTGGAGGAGGATCATAAATGTACTAGGGAAAAAGCAATGGAACCCAGTTTCTGCTCCTTTTTGTTTATCTTGCCAGCACATGGGAGTGAGGAAAAGGGGTCACTGCTGCAACTACAGACAGCTCAACTTCAGGGCAGCAGCATTCATTTTCTAACAGGCAGGGGCCATCAAAGAACTAACTTACCAAAACCATTTCCTTTGCAAGTACATTCTCAAGAGAGTATTGTTAGCATAAGATTCATGATGAACCTTTGAGTGAGACTGAGGATCACCTCAAGACAATGCACTGAACAGTCCTGAGGCTTACTACAGGTATTTAAAACCATAATCTTCTTTGGGCAACTCGGCAATTTTACAACTTGAGCTCCTGTCACCACAGGAAAATGCCACATTAGTAACTATTCCTTATTTCAGAATCTCCCTTTCATCAACACAGTCTGTAAAAAATATCCACACTATAATCTCATCCTCATATGTAACAAGCATTTATCAGATATCTCACTATCTTTAAGAAAAGGAAAATAAAATTCTGCCTTAATTCTATCCTACTTAACTTCTGACACATGTTAAAGCACTAAATGTTTCTTACCCTCCACTACCATTTCCCAAGATATTCTTGTGAAAAGAGGCCTAGAGCTGGTGTGAATGTATAGTTTGAGCTATGGGATTACCAAAGGCCTCCAATGCATTTAGCTCCTTCTTAGAAGGCACTTCCCAGACACAGCAGGAAACAAGGTGTCAGAACATACTTCACCTGTTTGTCAAGGATGCATAAACTGCCATAAAATAATATATATTAACAGAAGCTAGCTAAGTCAGTGAAAAAATTTAAATTACACACTTGACTATGGATAATAGGACTCTGCTCCTTAAAGCAGTATCACATGAGTTTCTCAAGGGCCACCAAAAGGCAATAAAAAGAAAAATGGAGTGTTAAGTTCTTCAGGTGGTCAAAAGCTTCTCTACCAGAATAAGGTACTTTCTATTCTTTTTTCTAAAGTCTAAAGAATGATTGAACCTTTTTAGGCCACATTTTCAGTAAGCTTTTACTTTCTGCACAGCAGTTTAAATCACAAGTACATTTTGTGGTAAAATTTTAATTGACTAAAATATAAATGTGCACAAAAGAAAAACAATTAAGCTTCATCTGCAAAATATATTAAAGTTGCCAATATAAAGTGCACACATGAAAAATTAAGCCTGTAAAAATACATAATGAAAGACATCTGGCACAAATGTCAGCCTTCACATGCTTGTTTTGTCAGCTGTCAAATCATGGTAACATATGATGGTAAAAGGCACACTGACAGCAACATTCCTGGTATTTTGAAGAACAATCATAAAATGCATGCATCTGCATTGCTACCAAAGTAATTGAACAGGGCTGGTGGTCCACAGAAAAATATTCATGCTTAATGCTTCTGAAACTCAAATGAAATACTGTCCCAAATTATTTCTCTTCCACACAAAGCTTTTTGAAAGAATTACCTGGAGTTGTTGCATGAGTTATTACTCATACAAGCCTTTACAGCTATTGTAGGTAAATACTGTTCCCAAGCACCAAATGACATGAGGTCAAGGAATGCTTGCTATTCATTATATACCTACCTCTGTCACTAAGAAAAGTATTTTAAAAACATATGCAAGAGAGAGGAAAAATTCCTCCCAATAATTCCCTGCTTGATTCCATCTTGAAGAGTTAATTATTTTGGTATATTTTACTGATTTAAAAAAACAATGGTTTTTTCTCTACATCAAACATGAGTTCCAGTTACACGTTGTACTTGAGCATGTGCGCACAAAAACCTCAGGATGCAGTCCCATTTAACATCTTCTCATAGTCTATATAGACTAAGAAGTTGGAAGGAAAATATTATACTTATGTAAGTTTTGAACTTAATTTGTTTCTCTATAAAATAATGATTAAGAGAAATCATTTGTACCATGGGACAAATAAAGGAACTTGTCCAAGATTATGCTACCTATCTGAAGATTTTTATATCATTATAGTCATCATCTGGAAACCAAAGGAGCAGTAGTAATAAGAGTTAGTCATAAAGACTCCAACCTAGCTTCCTGTTAAATATATAATCATGATGCAACAAAAACACATTACTTTTAAATAACCATTCCTTAAAAAGTATGCCTGAATTTTTTCTGCTGTAGTCAGGAAGCTAAATCAGGTCTACATTTATTCACATACCAGTCACACTGTGATATTTTATTTAAATGCTGAGGAAGGTGAATGAAGAAAGCTTTCACTAGAAACTAAGTTTATTTAGTGCAGTTGTTGGGATCCTTTTAATTTGCAAAATTAATTTCTGCCTTGATGTTATGAAGTAGAGAAGTTTTAGTCTCTCTGAGACTGATTTTCAAGACAGAAGGCAAGACAGGTGAGACTTGCGTGATAAAACTGCAACTCTTGGCTTTCGAAGACACAAACAGGCGCTGGATTGGGTAGGTCCCAGTGGAAGCTGCAAAGTGATGGGCTTTCCTAAGGAAAATCCCAGTTGGAAAATTTTATTACATATCATTTTATAAGTCTTCCAACCACTGAAATTCAGAAATAATGAAGCCTAGGCTAAAACTGGCTGAAGTACAGCTGGCCTCACCAGGAGTATGAGATCTGACCAAGGGCATCTTCCACCACACAGAAATCTGATGTACACAGAACTGGCCAGTAACAGCTTGAGTTTGTGACACTTGCCTCTATCATGTTACCCTTCAAAGAACTTTTCCCCTCGATCATTTTATTGAGTAACACTTAATATAGACTAACAACTACATAAATCTCTCTGCTTTCACTCATCTAAACAGCCACTAAGCACACAAGGAAAGTTCTCACAGTGGTGTACGCCTACAATCACTTGTGGCAAAAGATATATACATGCATATACCTCACTCTTTTCAGGAAGTTTTTGTTATCACCAAGACTACTAAAATGAAGCTTTCCACATGAGCAGTAGCTCAGTGAAATGTTACTGCCACTTCAAATGCTTTCTGTATAATATCAAATACCACCAAGATATTTAATCAGATTGATTATCTGAGGCTGAAACAAACAACTTGCAGCACGGTCAAAATCATTATGTTAGATATGGGGAAGGACAAATGAAGGCCTATACTGATTCACTGCCAGAGAACACTGTACATTTTCTTTCTGCCTCAACCTTGAAAATCAAGAGACTAAGGAAAAAGAAAAAGGATGTTAAGACATGACATTATGGCTAATTCATAGATGAAAAACAAGACTACAACTACCAGTAGTAAGTTTAATTTCATGCAATAGAAATATTTATTATTTGCATTTTTAACCTGAATTTCTCAGTGTATGGAGTTTTTCACACTTTTCTATAAAGAAAGGGAGTTGTAAATTTTAAATACCCATATACATTTCAGAAGATTTTATTAATATTGTACATGTCTTTTTCAGCAGTTTTTGAAGCACATAAGACAGTGTCTTCTTATAACTTATCTTCTGATTTTTAATATAGAAAGTCTTAAACCTCATAATCCCTCTACTGCATGAAAAGGTGCTTTGATCCCCAGGTGACAAGCAGAGAGTAAGGAACATGGAAATTTAGCTTGACAAACATGCACTTGACTGACTTTGTTGCCCTCAGCCATCCATTATCTTGCTCTCCCATAATGATTTTCTGATGCCACACAAGGGCTGTCAACAGGTAAGGTCTTTCTTTCACTAACAGGATGACAGTCATATTATACCTGATGACGTAATTTCTTACACCCTGTAGAAGCACAGTTCCTTTGGGGCAGTGGCAGAAAAGGACAAACACACACACACACACATTATCCCACAAACACACATAAACATGTTTTATCTCAGTCATGATCACATGGGTTTCACTTCCTTCAGAAACCAGACTAAAAAGGACAAAGGTAGGGAAGATACATAAACACACAACTATCAGGTTCATTTATTCTCACACCTTTTTATCTCTCTCCTGCCCACTTCCTCAGTAATTTTTGGTAAGCCTTCCCTGTTACATTGTACCGATCATCAAAGAGAAGCTTGGGAAATATTCTGGCATCCATGTAATTCTTGTAAAAACACTAGGAAGTATAATCCTCTCAAAACATGGATCCTAGGGAACTAGGGAAGCAGTATTTTGGCATTTTACCAACCATTTCACAGCAAAGGTAATTAGTAAGTTACATACCATTGGAAGCAACACCAGCACAAATCCAGCTTCCCTCACTGCTTGCTCTCTCTTCTAATGATGCCAAGATCGTGACAGGCTTACTTAACATGGTTATTGTTTCCAGTTTCAAACCCTTATACTTAATTAAGTTTCAGCTCTAGATGATCTGTCTTAAACAGCCAAACAAATCAAAAATACTCCAACTCCATTACCTCACCTTTTTCCCTTCCTCGTTATAGCTACAATGCATCAGAAACACTTCAGAAGGATTTTGTTTGTGTTGAATGGCTAGGGTTTGGTAAGTGCATGCAATAAGCTACTTTTGAAATAAATTACACAGCATAACATAGGTTTCAGTAACAGTAAGCATCCAGATTCTGGCCAGTCCTTTCATACCAAGAGAACACTATGTGTCAGGAGTCTGTGAGAGAAATCATCTGAAAAAACAAGTTGAGTAATAAGTTGTGTTTCATGCATATTAGGTATAGTCTTCCATCACCTGACAAACTAGAAGAGCTGCCCTCTCTGTCTCTTGCACAGAAAGCTACTGCCTTTTGGGATCAGAAAGTATTACACATTTGCAAATGCTTTAAAAGTTTTATATAATACATAATCACACATGCTTGTGCACATATACACCCCCATCCTAAAGGAATTCCATGATTTCTGAATGCTGAAAAGATTCAAAAGAGCTGAAAAGATTGAGACAGTGATCAGCATATCAATACCTCTTTCAAGAACCAACAGGAAATGATAACTAATGAAAAATTCCAAATTCCAAATATTATTAATACAAGAAAACATGTCCAGCTTTGACAACCAATGCTGTCATGGAATAAACACTTCCATCTTCAGTAGCTGCTAAAACAAACACTCTTTTACAAGCTTTGACAGAGAACAGAATTCATTTCCCCTTTACAGCTGCAGTGTTTCAAAGTCAGTTAAACATCAATGTGACAGCCTTACTTGTGAGAGCTCAGACATTTACTATATTATCTTAGCTGGACACGAGCAGAAAGCAGAGACTGTGAATGCGGAGAAGGCAGCGGGGAGAGAGGGAATTCAACTTTGTTTTTCTTAAACACCTTATGAAGTGTTCATCTTAGTTTTTGCCAGAGAGTTATTTTTCTTGTTCATTTATTCTGTATTTAAAGACTCAGCTAATACAAACACAGCTTAGATCTGGAAGGCAAAAAGTTCACTAGGATGGAGCTTGTTTGCACAGACACTACTGAGCTACCAACTTCTCGCTCTGTGATAGCGTGCTTCTACAAATGAAACCCAGTTGACTGAGCTATTATCAATGCTTACAAATTAAACTATCTTATTTGCTGCTAGTCACCACCCTACTGATTTTCTCATTAATATCTAGAAGACACTCACTTTAGTCTCTTACCCTAATTTCTGCCATTGACTTTCCTGTACAACCCCTACCTCACAAGACCATTGTGAATCTTAATATATATTAATTTCACACAGAGCAACAAGCATGCTAAGTACTTAATAGTAAGCAGTTAGGAATATTGGCCAGATGTCAAACCAACCCTAACAATGGCACAGGCCACTAAACTGAGGATCATGAACAAAGATTAGACACTAAATAACTGCAGTAGCCATTTGCAAATTGAGGTTCTGTGGAAACCTGGCTGCTCATGTGATTATGGTCCTGTCTACTTCCAGGTGCTCAATTACATTAAACGAAATTAAAAATACATCAATACATGTTCTTACTACTGGTTTCACATGAAAACAGTTGTTGCCATTGGGGGAAATGCTGTGATCACAAAGAGAAAATGTCTTATGAATTACCTACACAAATGGTTTGCTGAGTGACTAGTTCTTTCATGACAAATAATAACCTACAATACTGAAAAAGTTTTCTATTTGGATTGTGAACATATTTATCACTTCTCTGTGCATTTTATAAGCAATCTTAAAAAAAAAAAAGAAAAAATCTGCATGTCTTCTTTTATTCTTAGTGGTGTTTTGTACATATATATTGAAGAAAATGCATATTTGAAATACAGCTTAAACTTCAGATCTACTGTTAAAAAACAAAATTGAGATGAAACAGTAGCTAGCAAAACTAAAACATTGTCACAGTCTGTAAATGATGTAATTAGGTGGTATTATTTTTTTCTTCTTTGAGTCAAGTCAGAATTTTAGAGAAAGCCTGAGGATTTGTGGCCATATCATTTGGCAAAACATGTAACCTAATATTCAGGTAATCTCCAAATCTCAGCTAATCAGAGTTTGAGCCACCTTTCACCTTCTTAAGGATCGCTTCTTAGTTAAAGGGAAGACAAATCAAGATGGACTTCATCTGTCAATAATAAAATCACTCTTCACTCTTCATAGGAGCCCCAATCTAAGGATTTCTATTTCACAGTAATACTTTGAAGTTTCTGTCTAGCCACTGACTGACTCTCCATATTATCCTAAGACACTTTGGTTAATATTTCTCCTCTAGGAAAAACAAGAGAAGCAGATAAAACACTCCCTAACAAGCTTTTTTGCCTGTACTTTTCTGAGCCACCCTCTTCCCCAAAAGCTCAAATGAGACCTCCAGGGAATGCTGCCCAGGTCAGACTCAGGAGATAACTGGCCTGTAACTCTGCCTACCACAGAGAGATGGTGTGTTTTGATTTAACCGTTTACTTGTTAAATCCTAGTGTTTGGAGGGTTGCAGAGGTCTTTAGTGCTGTGCTGCTGCACTCCCATTACTCCAGCACCACTATTTTTAGTAACCAGCAAATAGGTGGCTATAGGACCTCTCCTATCACCAGAAAGCTATCCAGCTTGAAGTGGACAAGTAGCTCAGCTCATGCATGCTAGCAATTCTTCAGATAGGGGCTTGCAAGCCCAGCCCTACCTGCTTCTGCTGCAACTAGCACTTCATTACATCCATTTTAATGCAGTAGACTTTTTTTTCTTTTGTAAACAAACTTTTGATTGAAATACTGTCAAATAAATGTGCTTCCTTTCTCTCTTTATTAACCTTATTGCACGGTAAGTTACATATGTCAGCTCTTAAAAAGCACAAAAAACTTTTATATCCTAAAAAAAAAAAAAATCCCTTCCCCTACATGTGTACAAAACTGATGACTATGCTGTTTTACCTAGTATTTCCTCCCAAAATTGCAAATCCTCACACTTGGTCAAGATTTTAATTTCCATATCAATTATCAGCTTCAGAAAAATGATATGAGACACTGAAATACAATTTCAAATTGATTTCAAATTGATACATGTCAAAATACATCATGATAAATATAGCTGCACTAATTAAAAAAGGAACAAAATTTCTCAGAAGCAACAGTAAGTAAATTCTGTTAAATATGCAATTCAAACTATGTATAGACCCAGCTACTCAAATCGGAAATCTTAAGTGAAATAAAGGCACGTGGTGTGTGGCAGATTGGCAATGGAAAGTTCTGTAGGACAGGCTACACTCAGAACAGTGCTGGAGCTGAGCCCACAACTCATGTCAAAACTGATGTCAAAAAGTCTTGTGAATTTTCTCAGTGTAAGTAATGCACACTGCACAGCTTGTCTCCATTCAATAGTCCTCATCATTAAAAATGATGCATTATGCTAAGCTTTTCATTGTCCTAATTTATATCCTATGACATTAAAAGCTATAGATTTTTTTTAAATTCAACTTAAACTTGTAAGACAGAAATAAGCAATCTGCTGAGATATGACTAGTTTTGTTATATAACTTTTCAAGGTGGAGTGTGGCTGAAAAAAATGTAACAGCAACATGCAACAAATTTCCAATATAAAATAGTGAAAAGTAAAATGTTAGAGCAAATTAATTTTTAGCTAAAATCCCCTTGCTTTTACTCCCCCAAATTAAAGTTACTAAATAACTGCCAAATACTCACTTCACATATGACACAGCATAAAAGAGTTGAGTACTTGTATTTCAGTAATTTCCAAATTAATTTTAAATGTTTTGGCAAGATAAACTTTACATGCATAACCTTGCAAAATATACAAACTGCTTCTTTACCTACTTATAAAAAGCAGAACTCCCTTCAGTTCCAGTCACATGAATTCAATTTAATAATCAATTTTATTATGATAAAAATACAGATTCGTCCTGCTAGGGCATAAAACATTCATGCAAACAGAAGAAACACAAAATAAAAACTTCTCCATGTTTAAATACCACTGAAGACAAAACAAACAGTAAAAACCTAACCCAAACTCCCCCTCAGTTAAAGAAGACATTTCCCCCTTATCCTTCAATTCTATTATTCTCCAATTAGAAAGCAAATGATCAGTAAAAAAACCCAAAACAAACAAAAACCCTCCACCAAACACCAAAAATACCAAAAAACCCAAACCCAAAAAACCAACAAACACAAAACCAACAAAAAGCCCCAAATCACCACCCTACAATTTCAACCTTAATTAGATCTTAAAAATAAGCCCCATTCATACAAGGCCTTAGTCATCAGGTCACAATCCTAATTTAAAACAACAACTTTTCCCTTTTGGTTCCATTATAAGGTGATAGCTAGCACCTCTAGTAATTTAAAGACATCCCATTTTCCTTGAGGTTAACCAGACAGCAAATCAAATAATCCCACAGAGGATTCAGAGCAGGCTTGACCCATTACTGAAGTGTTAAATTAGAATTTCAAAGAGTAACTCCATAGTCACCCTTCACAGGGATAATTTTTAATTCTTCTCCTGTGAAATGTGAAGTTAAGTCAATACTTGGTGTTTTATCTCATAACAAAAGCAGACAAAAATACTGCTAACTCAAAACAATCTAGGTTGATTCTTGTTTAATAAAATAGCAAAAGGCCACTGCTTCAATGTTTTAATAGGCAAGTTCTCTCTAGCATTTTTTTACAATTTCAGTATTAATTCACATCACTAGAGAGAAGCAGGCATTTTATTTACATTTTATTAAATTAAATACACAAATGTATTTATTTTCACAACACAATCCACAAATGCCAGTGAATCTGAATTTTGCATATGGAGATAATGATGACGATTGACCCTATTTTACAGCTACAAAAATGAGGAACTGAAGCTCAAGTAATTTGTTTAGTACACTTCTGGCAAATCTGGCACTGAAGAATAAGCCCCTGGCTCTCCAGCACAAGGTCTAGCTCCAGCCCTGTTGTTACCTATGCAAGTTCATTCCCATGAGTGTAATTATATGCAAATTTCAATCACATGCAAAGGCAAATATTCCAAGTTCCCAAATTGTGAAAAATGTTCCTGCCACCTCATGTAAACTATTGGTTGAATAAAAAACAACAATTACAACAACAAAAGTAATCTAAGGCAACAATATGTTCCATTTTTGTAGCTGACCCTAAGCGAGCCTAAAGAAATAATTTTAGCTGCCTCTTCAACTCAACAGCAGAAGCTTAGCACAGCAAAAGTCATGGAACTCGTCACCAGCGTGGCATAAGAGTGGTTGATATCACCTGGTATCCTACACAAATCAACAGGATAGAACTAAAAACTGATACAGCAACCAGTATAAATTACAACATAGAAAAACATACACACAAAAACCCCATACATTTTTAATTATTAAAATATGCAATATAAATTCTGATATTGTTGCAGATATGCACCCTCACAGAAAACAAACCATGTTACATTAACTTACTCTCCTCCTCAAGACAGAGTCTGTGTAAGAAAACATCAGTTCCCTTTTACTGACTTCCTTCCCTGCCGGTGGTAAGCAAAATCAGTTAAAAACCAATAAAACACGATGTTGTCTTCACATCCAGCTAATGCAAGTGAAATATTAGCAGAACTAGGTTTGGCCCAATATTGGATTCTACATTTTCATCTTTCCTGTACTGCCAGTTAGCTCAAACTTTCTGCAAGAAACCTTATTTCCTTTCTCAGAATCTTGTCTCTTAAAAAAAGCCCCTACTCCCCCGAGGAAATTCTAAGGGCAGGTTCACAGACATCCTTTCTCAACTTCCGCAACACAACTTTAGCAAAAATTATTTACAAAAGTGTAACAGAACTGAGTACAGCTCACTTATGAAGAACTTACCACTATGATTATGCAGCAATATTTCCACAAAATCAGAACATTACGAACAGTCTCCAAATCATGTCAACAGCAAGAAAAGTTACAGCATATGCCCCTTCCCACCACAACACAAAGTACTCCCTAGCGGCTTTAAATTTTTAAGAGTTCAATTCCACCATTACCAGCCACTTTATATATACAGCTCCCATTTTTACTTCCCAATTGCTGAGATATCTAAATAGGTCTCATTTTGATCTTTCCAGGCTTTCAAAAATTCATCATTTTTACAGGAGGAAACACCTCACACTGACCTTAGCAACAGATTTGGAAAGAAAAGATGGCACGTGTAGTGGCAACCATGTGGAACTTTAATTGTATTACATCTTTGTAGTCAAATGTATCCATTTAATTATGGACAATGATACATCTGATACAAGGAATAGAGCTGCGCCTATAATGAATTTTTTATTTCAGTCACTGAACAGGAAAACCACGTATTTTAAAAGTGTTACATGTTGTGCAAATAGTCAATTCACCAGGAAAAAATGCCCTTGTTTCAGATAGCTTACTTCATGTCGAAGTAGGGTAAGCTATTCAAAGCATTAAGAACATCCACAAGGGGATGTAATTGCTAAATATATCTGTGAATATACCTTAGCTTCCTTTGCAGTACCTTGTCTGAGAAGAATACCTTATGGGTAGAAGATAAATAAATTACATCTATAAAAGCAGTCAAGAGAAGAAACTACTGTCCTTTACTGTAAGACACACAGAACAGATACAATGCTCACCTCCAATGTAAGAAAATCAGTTCTCTGACCAAGTATTTACACACCAATAAAAAGCAGAGCTTTTTCCAGAGGCAGCAAAGCCCTGCTTAGAAACACTGAGCAACCCAGAGACTGCACCCATCTCCTAAGAGGCAGAAGATCCAAAAGCAAACCTCTGCTCTATATCAGGAGCAACTCCATCTTGTTGTGTACCCACATCCCAGTGTTTAGAAGGCAGATGCATGCTGATAGCCACCCTCCAGCCTCTCCCTGCTTCAGCAAAGATGGGTGTAACCCCAATGTCCAGGCCTGCTGGTGCAATTGCAGGCACAGCTCCTGCAGTTGTCCCGGGTGAAGTGGGTGACACTTGGCCACAGCTGTAAAACACTGGCAACCTGCCTGTCCCCAGCTTGGCACAGTGGGGAGAGGCAGGGCCACTCTGGGCCCAGGAGCAGCTGGGGAGTGAAACCAGAGGCCAGGAAGCAGGCAGCCATCTGACCCATCAGCTGTCCCCTCTGCACAGGCTGTGCCACTGAGATGGTGGCCCTGGAAGAGCCCTGTCCTTGTGCCCTGCAGCAGCTCCCACTGGGGCTGTACCCACAGCCATGCAGGTGGCTTCCCTCTGGCTTACTGACTGAGTCTTGCTGTGATTCCAGCCTTGACATCCAAAACTTTTCATTTCACAATTTCCTAAGTGAGCCCTTCCAGCATTTCTGATTAGCAGGGACTTTTTCCCCTCTTCCTCAATGAAGCTACTTATGAAATTCCAGCCAACTCATTAAAAGCTTTAAGCTAGCCAAAAATAAATTTTCAGTAAGCAATTCCTGCTCAAAACACACACTAGAGAGAAACTCACAACCATGGATCAAGTTGTCCTGACACAAAACACAGGTCTATCCCAAAGCTTTATGAGACTGTATCAGAAGACCACAAAACCATTTTCCTGGAAGCTGGGGGCAGAAGGAAATAGCTCAGAAACCGAGTGATGAAGCAAATAAGGGGACGAGTAAGTAAGAGGTAACTTTGATAACTCCTGTTACTGGAATCAGCAGCAGCAGGCTGTTAGGGCTTTTTTTATTCTTTAAGTGCCCACAGTACCTTAAACTGGACCAGAGTACTGAATGCATGGTTCCATGCCGGTACACAAAAATAAATACTATTGTTAAACATATGTGCTACATACAAACCATAGTTAGCACTAACCAACTAAGGCTGAAAATTAATAGAATAAGTCTATTTAACCATTTAGGTTGCAGCACATAGCCTGTGATCTCTAGTAGTGGTGGCAGCATGGTTGGGGTATGACAGTGGTGGAACAGCAGATGATATCTCATATAAAATGGCCTGGCTTGGGGTAGTTTGGGTTTGGGTATTTTTTTGGCTTCCATAGATTTATACTGAGTGTGTTTTAAGTGTGGGAACAATAGTGTTATACAATTTGACACACTGGTATTGGCTCCTCAAGTATTTCAGTGTTGATGTAGAGGGTTGACTGTGCTCAGATGTCAGACACCCACCAAAGACTTCTTTTACTCCTTTCTGTAGATGGACAGGGGAAACAAAGTATAACAATGAGTTCATGAGTTGAGGACTAGGAAGGATCACATACCAAACACCATCACGGACAAAACAGGTTAGAATCAGCGATATTAAGCGCATTTATTGCTAACAAAATCAGAGACGGATAATGAGAAGTAAAATAAAGCCTTAAAAATGCCTTCCTCTCATCCCTCCTTCCTTCCCTCTGTCTTTTCCCTCACCACTGCATGAAGAGAGGGAATGGGGGTCATGGTCAGGTCATCACTAGTTAGGGAGAAGAGCCCTTCCCCTGCTCCAACATGTCCCTCCCATGGGAGACAGTTCTCCATTAACTTGTCTAAAGTGAGTCCATCTCAGGAGCAATAGCTCTCTACAAACTGCTGCAATCTGAGTCCATCCCATGGGCAACAGTGCTGCAGTATGGGTCACTCTTCCATGGGGTGCAGTACTTCAAGGACAGGCCATTCCCCTGTGGGTCCTCCACAGTCACAAGTCCTACCAAAAACCTGCTCTAGCATGGGCTTCTCTCTCCATAGGTCTGCAGGTCCCTGCAGGACCACAGGGACACAGCCTCCTCTCAAGTATCCACCTGGATGGGGAGGCATGGGGCTCCTCCACAGGCTGCAGGTGGATCTCTGCATCCCCATGGACCTTCATGGGCTGCAGGGGCACAGCTGCTTCACCATGGCCATCACCATGGGCTGCAGAGGAATCCCAGCTCTGGTACCTGGAGCATTTCCTTCACCCTGCTTCTGCCCTGACCTTGTGCCTGCACACTTGTTCCTCTCACATATTCCCACCCTGCTCTTCTCTGCCCACAATTACAATTGTGCAAGAGCTTTCTTCTTCTTCTTCTTCTTCTTAAATGTTATCTCAGAGGTATTACCACAGTTCCTAATTGGCCCTGCCTTGACCAGTACCATGTCCATCTCTGGCACTGCCAGGGACTGGCTCTTCTGGACAAGGAGGAAACTTCTGGCAGCTTTTCAAAGAATCTACCTGTTACCAAGGCTTGACCATGCAAACCCCATACAGCTGATTAATAACTAGGACATTGACAAAAGTAAGCTCATGAGGAAGGAAAGACTATAATCACAGTCAGAGATAAGGAATATTTTAAACATTAGTAGTCATGCATCAAGCTCCATGTACCATCAGCTGCAGATAAACCCTATTCCACCACAGGATACATTCTTCTGGAAGTTACATTCTGTAACTCAAGACAGAAAAAGTTTTACATGAGTCTGTAAAACAAGTTCTGCAGGACTAAGCAATAAAAACACAGTTAACCAGGATCTGTGAAGAGAAGCCAAGCAAAAAACCAAAACTGAAAACTGAAAGGTCATAAAAATTAACCCAAGTGAAATTTCATGTGCTGGCCACCTGCTTTTAGAGAAATGTTAATGGTTTTATCCCATTTTAAAAAACTACTAAACTGTGTCACCACACAGTAGTTTCAAGCTCACAACCTGAAGAAGAAAATGTAGGGACTCTCTCACTCTCTTAAAGCAGTAAAATAGATACCTAGAGATTGAAGGACAAAGGCATCCAAGGCAAAAAGGAATCTTCAGTTCTATGTGTTATTTGTAAGGATAATGTTTTAAAGTTTAAGTGAGAACAGTCAAATATAAGCTAAGAAAAATATGCTGAAAAAATAATAGAAACATTTTAATGCCTCCTGACACTACTACCACTTCCCTCAAGGAAAAACCAAATTGCAGTATCTACTATAAAACTAATCCTTTTCTCAGTTCTAATTTTAAATATTCCTAGTTTGCCTATTGCTGTCATTTTGAAAGATACAGAGCTTGGTGTGTAGAGAATGCTGCAGCTTATTGATTTGGGATTACTGAAAGAAGAAAAGCACTGATAATGAAAAAAAGTCAAGAATCTGGACCACAAAAACAGATGTTGGAATAGGAGAACAGACCATATTCTTAATTTATCATGTTCACAGTTGCAAACAGAGTTTTAGCAACATATTTACACAATGGAAAATACTGTGTACAGAAGAGTGTCAGTACTGTTTTTGGGTTGTGGTGAGATCACTAGAGGAGGTTTCTACCACATATTAGAATAGTTAGAGCCCTGCACAATGATACTGTAATACTCACCAATATTTCTAAATAATTTTTATAATACTGAACTTCTGTGACTTATCTAGGACCTTTCATCTGAATTTTTCAATATCCAAAAGCTTGTTTTAAAAAGAAAACCTGTAATTTCTTGCCAGTCCAGTTAACATAAAAGCAAATTAACCAGAAACATATTGTACAACACTTTATATTATAATCATCTACAAATTTCCTTACCATTACAGTTGATAAGTCTTCTGAGCCTAACATTCCTTCATTGTGGTAGAAAAATTCACCCACTTTAATGTACACAAATATCCACGAACCTCAAAGTACTGCACTATAATGCTGTCAAATAAACAGACTACTGGAATTCAATTTCCAGAAAGCCAAGGCAAAATCTACTGGCCTTCATCTGAAATACCAGTGTCATTTTCAAGCTCTGTATTTAATTAATACTATTTACTGTCAAGAGCCAAGCTGTGGAAATATTTCACTCTTCCCAATTCAGGGACTAAAGGGAGGCCCAGAGGAAAATCTGCCCAAGTAAATGTATCTCATCTTCTTTGATGATGCAAGTGCTCAGTTGTCCTGTTCTTGACCCCTCTAGAATTCCTAGGCTCCGATACTGGTGATACAATGTCATCAATCTATATATAAAATATACATTGATTTTCCACAGATGATAATGACAGCTATTTCTTCTGCTAATGCTAATACAGTATAACTTTGTCCATATAAAAAGGCTCCTATCAAGGTAAGAAATGAAAAATCTTAGCAAAGTCCATTACAAAGTCAAAACCAATATTTAAGAAGTGAATAAAATCAAGTTAGCAATCCCATTTCCTAAATATTTTTTATTTATCTCACTGAAACTTCAATGTTCAAAATAATCTTCCAGGATATAACTACATACAAAAGGCAAGCTTCGATCAATTGAATGAGCATTTTCAACAGTCCTGGATATATATTAAGTTTGGTTCCATCAATGCAGCAAAAAGTTCACTGACAGAGCACTCCATTTAAATCTGTTTACAGTAGTTAATGAGTTTTACATATATAAGAATAGTTTAATCCAGCTTTACAATTAATTTGAACATTGTGGCTTCAAAACTATGAAAGTACTTTAAAGTACTTTCATTACTAACAAATCTAGTTCTCCTAGTTGCAAGCATAAGATTTCTGTCTGTAGTACTCTAGATTTTCATAAAATTTAAAGGAAAGAAATGCAATATACTACATTTGTGTAAATTTCAACTTTTCCACAAAATAATGATTTTCATAAACACCCAGTTCCAATTTTAGGAGAAAAAAGTTTTCAGGGTGCAATTGTATAAATCTCAATAGATGCTCATTTCCTAATACTTCAGTTCTCATTGTACCACCCACACAGAACTTCACTCTCAGATTAGGAGTATCATTTTAATGCTGATTACTTTAAATTCACCATAATCAAGCATCCACTTTTACAAGCATCTTC
Source organism: Anthoscopus minutus (assembly GCA_013399455.1). Taxonomy (NCBI): domain Eukaryota; kingdom Metazoa; phylum Chordata; class Aves; order Passeriformes; family Paridae; genus Anthoscopus; species Anthoscopus minutus. The sequence goes on from VWYI01028899.1 coordinate 107,561, forward strand.
ATAGGCAATTCATGTTAACTAATGTCACTACTGAAGAGCAGTGACTGAACACAGAATAACCTTACCACATTTCATAAAAAACACAATTCCATCGTTTTGAGGTCTAGCAATGAAAACACATTTCCTTTATTTATCACAAACCAATTCAACGTCGATTAAGTATCCCTCACAGAGGAGACCAGACTCATTAAAGATTACACATACCTATATTTTATTTCAGCAATTTCAGAAACACAGCTTCTTTGGGAATTAGGGTGCTCTGAATTGACTCCAGATTTCTAAGTAAGCACCATTCCAGCCCTGCTTTGCAAGCTCACAGAAGTGAGCTCTGCCTTATTCAGGTTTGATACTTAGAATATACATAGGTAGTAAGGTATGTTCCTCATTTGCATCCTTAAATTAATACTCAAGGCTCTTAAAACTTGTTTCGATATAAGGCAGTTTTATTTGCAGTATTGCACTTTATTTTCTGACAGCATTTCCTCTACACAAACACATATTAGGAGAACACAGTCAAAAATAAGACATTTGTCAGAATTTTCTATATCTACTACAGCTGCAAACAATGAGCACTATAACTCAGAATGAATAGACACACAAATATTTTCTATCACACTTGACACTAACTACAACAGAAACGACAATGAAATCACTACAAAGTTAGATGGAAACAGACTCTTCAGATCAAGAATGACAGAAAACTGAGATTTCTCTAATCTATGTTCTTTTTGCTGAGAAGTATTCTTTACAAAGCAAACCACTTCATGAAAAAGGAGAGAGAGATTAAAAAAAAGTATTTTCTGACTGGTAACTTTTAGACTAGAAATTAAAACAGGTTTTTTATCTGTTTGGGTTTTTTCAAGTCTAAACTTATCATGATTCTAACTGCATCCCCTTTTTTTGTTAGCACACAGCAGCTGCTTCCCACTACCTCAACTACCATAAAAAATGAACCAAATAAGCTTTAACTAGTATATTCAGTTTCCAAAAAACTTGATACAATGGTGGGTTGATACTGAATTTGCACAAATTCAGTCAGAGTCATGGTACAGTCTCACAACATACATCAAAATGTTGGTCAAAACCAACATCTATAATTCCACTAGCAACATTAGTCAAAAGCCAAGACCCAGATTTCTTAAATGACATTCCAACTGATGTATCCTTCCAACACTAGTAAAATTTCAGATGGGTACACTGGTTGAAACAAACAGCTACAGCTCTTTGATCTTGCAACAGAGAAGGGGAACATGCAAGTATATAAAAAATAGGACTGAAGCCCTGGACACTCAAAAAATCAATAGAAAAATGTCCAAGGATTCAATAGAACCAGAATTTTAAACTATTTCTTGTCTTATGGAACTTACTTTTGCTGAACTGTTTATAATAGGAACACACAGATAACCACAGCTTTAAAGCAAAAGGAGATTTTGAGTGAAAACTACCTCTCCACTTCATCCTTGCCCTATAAATCCTTTCATGACACCCATTTTTACAGTGGTTTAAATCTCAATGTCATTACCATAGATTTCATACACAAATATTCATGTCATATTTGCTCTTATTAAAGATTTTGAAATTCCTAAAACACAGTAATGGTTTTGGTCAGCATCTGTAAAGTTATCAGATTATTTTCTATCATTGTACCAACCAAAACTATAGTTTTGTTGCAGAATGTAGCAACACTAAGGAAAAGACTGGAGTTTTTTTTCTCTACATAAATTAATTAGGAAAAAAACACAAGCAATTATATGGAAATTGCTTTTTATTTTAGTATTTCCCTAATGCATTCAGTTTTTAAATTGAAAATTGAAATGGAGACAACTGAAAACAAACATACGATCAACTTGACAACAAAATTTCATGTTCTCTATAAAGAATCCTGGCAGTGACATTTTTCTCTTTATTACACATACCTAACTCATTCCGAGTATTATTCACTAGGAAAACAATATTTTTAGAATATTTTCATTTTTTTAAACAATTTGCTTAAATTATTATAAAAGTAGATCATTATTGAGAAGACCGGCACACGGCACATTATGATTATGTAGCCCAGGTAAGTAGTGCAAATAAATAATAATTAATATGGTGTAAGTAATAAGTGTAAATAAGTAATTACATCTCTCTGGCTAAACTTTTTCAAGTTAATATAAAACAAAGACAAATTATTAACCAGAATTATAAACGTCATTGACTAGAATGAACTCCAGAGTGTTTTATCTGAACTGAAAAGGAAAAAGACAGAAAAAAGCACTGGAAAACTGCTTAACCTGTTTTCTCACTCACTGAGGCTAGAAAATTAGGAAAGTTTAAAGAAAAGCATTGTTAGTTTGCAAAAACTGCTGAACATCATTAACAAAAGAGGAAATGATACTTGATGTGGGCATACATAATTTTACCCATATTTGGTTGGTATTTTATAAACAGTCATCCCCCAAACAAGTAAAAGCTCTTTCAGCAGGCTCATTTCCCACTTCTATATTTAGTGTACAAGCCTCAAAAATATGTATTTCTGACCTTAATAAGTCACTCTATGTGTTAAAAGACAACATTTATTCATGAGTACACTGAAAAGGCTCTCACATAAAATATCAAATGCATATTTGTTGTAAAAGATTTATACCCAGTGAACATACTGATATATCAAACACACCTAAAATAAAACTACAGCATTTATATTCTACTTTCTTTCACTGCACTACCAAACTATTATTAGTCTGCATTTAAACAATCCGCAGGGGTCTCTTTTTCTAATTCTCAGTGGTATTATCCCTTCTTGAGTGCAGAGTTAAACAGGCACAGCATTGCCTGATGGAGTCATCAGACAGTAATTCTTGAGCAACAAGCAGTTTAAGTCATCAGTGTCATTATACCAATTTCAACCCTCAATTTAAGTAATTTATTAGTGCACAGAGTTGGATGGAAAAGCTTGTATTATTTCATATTCAACCTTTGCCATGAGACAGACCATAATCAGCACATCTGAAAAATGCCAATTCCTAAGTTACAGTACAAAATATCAAACAAACCTTATGAGAAACGCTGAAGGGATCAACACGTGATATTCCTTCTCAGCAGAAAGTCCCATTCCTGATTCCGGCCCCAAAGCAAGGACCCTCTGCTTCCATAACCAGCCTCACCATTATTTTCAAAGTTTCTAAAACATTAGTATTTCCATTCAGTGTACAGTAACACACGTTATTTAAAAGCAAGTTTTGTTCTGCTATATCCACACAATCAGTTTAAGACATCTCACATCAAACTCCCCAGTGAAGAAGATAAAACTGCAACACAATCCAATTAAATGCAATAGGATATAGACAACTCACCAAGACTCAGCGATGCAGACAATGATTTCTAGGGACTGTGTATGCAGGGGACCTCACTACTCAGATACATCTCAAGCATGCTAGGAACAAATTTGAGAGAAAAGCATTAGTCTTTTTTTTTTTTTGGAATGGGCACAGAACAAAAATATGATATTTTGCACATTGCTGTTTTAAGCATAACACAACGAAGGAAACACAAACTTTGAGGAGCATTATCTGTTTTTCCAGACATAACTACAACCCCCTTCCAGCTGCACAATCACTCCAGTCACACAACTTCCTTTCTACCTGCTGCCTACTGCAAATTCACAGTGATAGCAGCTAAACTGTTTACATACTTACACAGTACACAGTCTCTGTTTTCAGTAAAGAATCTGTGAGAACTCTGAAAGTGCTTGGTTCATTTTTTGGCTGACTGCTTGATTTGATAGCACATTAGTTTCAAATCTCTAAAAAGGAGAAACTGGTGTTCTTTCAACCATTATTATAAGTTGCATGTACAGAAGCATGTTTCTCCTCTCAGCCTCCACTTACAATACTCCTGACCCAATGACAAGCATTAGTGAACAGAAAGCCTTTCACTCATATGGAGTCCCATAAAGCAGTAAAGAGTCCCACAGAACAGAGGCCATACATTGCACAGCAAAATAATTTCTTCAAGGGAGGAGGAATGTGCCACTGCCCACACAAATATTACACCTGAATTTCTGCTTGTAGGTCAAATAGCACTTTATGTCAGATGTATCCAAGAAAACTACCAAAGAAAAGTTTTCTACTTTCCTACTCTGACAGACAAAAAGGCAGAACGTAAAGCAAATGAGAGCACAAATAAAATGAAAGACACACTGCAAGAGTCATCAGCAAAAAAAGTCACCACTAATCATGCCTCTAGAGTAATAGAATTTAGAATGAACTTCTTTCTTTGTCATTTCTGCCATCTTACAAAAACCTTCAAACAAACTCTGCAGAAGTTCTTTCAGTCACAGATGGGATACCACTACAGTAATAGGCTATTTAGCAACACGACTAACGAAGAAGTATTCTTATATAAAATATACACACAGAAGATAAGACTACATTGTTTCCTCAGGAATGACCAAAAAGCACACAAGCCCTGTGGATCACAAACTCAGGGTTTTGAGTGGGTCCTTGTTGACAGAAAAAAATAATCTTGTCTTGGAACAAAATTCTAAGTAAGCCACTAGATCTTTTGGCAGTTCAGAGAGACACCAGAGGAGTCACAGTCTCAGCAGAAGACAGGGGCTGCAACCCCAGCCCACAGTGGGGAGACCTCTTCCCCTGAGGAGCAGTAAACAGGACACTGCCTGTGCAAACAGGAGCATTTCCCTCTCATCTCCTGTCTTTTACCTGCTGTGCACCAGTGAATGAGTACTCTACTACCATTTTGTTTCTTGACAACTAATGTGGCTGCTTATTTTTATTTTCCTGCTGGTTTTCCCTGTTTTTCTATCCCACCTCCTGGTCTCTGTGGCCTCCAATACAGCTGCTCAAGGAGGCCGTACACAAGTCATGTGGATCCAAACCATCACAGTAGCATCCACGAGGCCCCACTAGAAAGGACAAGCTTTGATAATTTTCATTTGTTCTATTCATAAAACGTTTAACAATAATATTGTCTGAAAACAAAGACAATGCATTATACCTTCACAGTAGAAGCACTACCTTCAAAACACAAAAACATGACTAACAAGATCTTTCTTCTCAGAAAAACCTCTTGAATTACAGAGCAAATAGTGACAGACTCATGTACCTGAATAGATGTATTACCTAGTATATTTCTGATAAATATCTAACTAAACAAGACTGTCAGTGAAAAAAACAAGTGAAGAACACGAAGTTATGGACAACAAAATTATCTGTTAGCCTTCCCTTCTCAAACCCATTCTGGAGGCTGAAGAAAAAGCAAGCCAACTACCACCTATGCCTATGTAAATTTATACCAAGCCCACAAGAATCAGGAGCTTCTTGGGAGACCCCCAACACTCAAGGGAAACTACTCTTGCATGAAGTCAGGTCTCACAGTGGTGTAACTCTGTCAACAGTGGTGCACAAAGACCTACATGAAGAGCAGGTCACTGCCTTGAATAATATACAAATTATCAACATTACCTACAATATAAAAATGGAATACACCACAGCCACACCTGCCACTTTCCAACACCACCATCCAATCCTCCATCCCACAAAGAGTAAAAGAAAACTGTTTTAAAGGTCAGAAAACCTCAACTAAAAACAATTGATATGGAACAGAATAACGCACTGTCTTCTGACTTCAGAACACTTTACATTTTTATTTTCCATTTGTGCACAGTCACTTCTTTCCTTTCTGGTCTCTATTCCAGGTACCTAAGATGCCTTTACCTCCTTGGTCCATAAAAACAAAACAGACATTAATGCTACAAACTGCAGTTAAGCTGAAAGGGAGTGAGAACTGTCAGCTTCAGACATGCTTGGAAGAGACATCCACAGCATGCAAGCTTAGTGAGCATGAACTTGGTGAGCTTAGTGAGGTTTTTTTCATCTACATCCTCAGGTTCCATCATTCCTAAACTAAGAAGAAAAGGAGCCACAAATGATCTCACCATTGTGCCGTTATGACTAGCTTCACACAGAACTGTAGCAAGAAAATATTTTGAGGCCTCATGAAAAATTCAGTATCTTTGTTTCAAAGTAACACTTAAAAAAATCCAGCAAAACAAGCAAAAGTATGTTTGCACTGCAAATGCCAACAAAAATTGGCAAGCAATTAAAATAAAAACCCTTTAAACTATGCTATTAGAACTACATTTTATAGCCTGTAAAGTATCAACAAGTTAATCTTTTTTTGCACTCAAGATAATGGCAACAACTTTTCTGGACTCATTTAAAGAAAATACTACATTTCTAGCTGTAAATTTTAATTTTGGAAAAAATAAAAAGACTTAGACTGGAAGAAGAGCTTTTCTCCTTGAGAATATAATTGAAAACTGGAATTTATTTATTTATTTCTATACACTCAATACTTCTCCACAAAGAATCTAATTTGGAAAATGGATAGAACAGGATAAGGACATTGTTCATGTATCTGGAGACCAACGTATAAATCTGAATGAGAATAGCAAGCGGAATTAGTTGACAATAATCACATGTATTTCTCAGAATATATAAGTTGGTCAGCAAGTCCTGACAATAATTTTGAAAGGGTAAAGAGAAAGGGCTAAGAGCTACTATGTGAAATCAAAGCATGGTGCAAGCAGGATGACAAAAAATAATCTATACTGAAGCCCAGATGATACTTGAACTTCAGATTCACAAGAATTAAAACTTATGACCTTGGGTTTTCTTAGGGTTTCGGTTGCTTTGGGTGTTTTGGATTTTCAGGTTTTTTTATTAATTGCTAATTCCATCACACAGGCATATGATGAATTTGTAAGTTCATAAAAATGTCTAATAAAAGTGTCAGTATATACTCTCAAATTTATTCTTAGGCAGACTTTCCTCTATTCTCAGTAAGTTTTCTTTTTAAATGCAGTTTAGTATCTCCTACATAATCCATGAAGTACAAATAGGTGACAAACTGCATTGTTTTTAATTGGAGTGATTTTCCTCAAAATCCATGGGCCAAGCTCATTAGAGATCAATACTGACAGCAATGAAAAACTAAATCTGTTCACACACAGATGAATTACAGCATAGGCAGAGTAAGAGTAAAATTCCATAATAATTCTGACTTAACAAGCAAAATGTTCTTTCACTTTCCATGCCCATTCTTCAACCTCAGGCTTCTCCATAGAGGCAGCCAATAAAGCAGCCAATTGTGATATGCCCACTATAAATCCTACCCGAGAGCAACAATATGTCTTACATAGCTCACTAAAAAAGCATCAAAATAGCAACTCTCAGTCAACACCACAGCAGATATATGTTCTCACTGTGTCCCCTCATAGAAGCTCATGTGATCCACACTGCCTAAGATTTACAGACAGATCAACACATTCGGTAGATATTTTTATTAATTTGTCACCTATATTCTCTGCCCTTTCATTAAACCAATAAAGGTTTCCATGTAATGGGGACTATTCTAGCAAAATACAAGTTTTCCTTTCCAAACAGAAAATAACTTACTGGAGTTCAAAAACAAAGAGAAAAATGTAAATAGGATTTACTGAGGACATTGCATCTTAGCCACAAAAAGCAAATGCACATTCCAAAGAAGCTTCTGCATATCTAAGTAATGGGAACACACTCAAAGAAAGAGAGAGATTTACTAGCAGTTGTAACTGCTAAAATGAGAGCAAAGGAAAAATAATATCTGTCAGTTACTGTATTAATGGGAGATTGTTATGGAAGCCATTTAAGGAAATGCAAGACTTGGAATAGCATAATGATGAAGCTGCAGAAGAAAAAAAAAGTGCACATTGTTAATATGTTGTGGTATAGCTTCAGACATTTAAATTAATGAACTAATTTCAAAATTCAAGATGTCAAGCATTCCAATCACAATACATTTTCCATAGGAATTGTTTCCATTATATATCCATAAAACTCTTAAATAAAATTTCCATTAGTCTTTAATTTGAATAACATGCAATTTCCACAGAAAAAGATTGAAAAATCATAAACGGTCACAAAACGCAGTGCAGCAAATCTACCACATTCAAGATCTATTTTTCAAACTATTCATTAACTCAAAATAATTGTATAAAATCAGCAAAAGTATTCCAGATGCACAGGGGAGGAAAGGCTGTTCTAGGTAATAGGTAAATGCAGAACTGAATGAAAGAAAATTAATTTCTTCCACTCGTTTTTCCATCATATAAATGCTATTTCTGAATACTCACAACACTGACAAAATTGCTTTGTCTTAAAAATGTCTTAAAAAATTCCCTGGGTTTTTTGTCTTTTTTTCTTTTTTTTTTTCCTAATTCTGTATTCCAAATTGATTAAACTGTACAACCTGTCATTTTTCATGTCAGATTTCTACTTGGTATGTTTTGAAAAGGCTAAGCTACTGAATCATTAAAACAGGGAGCGTTTGCATAATGTAAATACTGCTGACAAACTATTAACTGTAGAACTGGTAAGATGCCTTTATAATATGTAACCACTGATGTAATATTAGAAATTATTCTTACTACTCAAAGTTGCCATTTCAGCAATACATATGACTGCTTAAAAATGCTATTCCAACACAGAGCAGGGGTCTTGGCAACTGTACTATATTCCCTAAAATCACAAAATATTATCAAAATATTATCTACAATAAACACATGAAATATATGTTATCTAAGCTCCATTATCCTGACGGGTAAAAGCCAAAGAATACTTCTGTAAGGTTTAAATTCCCAAGAGAAGAAGAGCTCAGATCCTGTCTGCAAGCACACAATGGAATCACAGCTGACGATGCACATCTTTTTCTGGATGTCTCCATATGCTCAGGAGGGTTTTTTCCCCTCCTCTCCCTCCCTGTTTCTCCCTCTCCGCCTCCCTTGCTCCCAGCATTACATTGAAGAATTTGTCATTATCTGCTGCCAGAAGAATGTTTTAACAACTAACAAAAATAAAGTAGTGCAGTGAACTTCATTTAAAAATAAAAACAGGGGATCCTGCCAGAGTAGCTGTCTGTAACTAAGTTAACTAACAGCAGAAAATGGGTGTATGAATGGATGCTGCTACATGCCTTCTATAAAGTAATTATCAATGTTACCCTGTTCTTAGTTTAAAATGCTGCGTCACACAGCTGACTATATACAGTAACAACACATTTAACCTCTGACCTCTAAAGCTAAACATGGACATAAATGAATATCGAGCATTTAATGCCTATCAGAATACTGAAGAAATGTGTGGAATTTGTTAAATGTATCTACTTGCATGCAAACTGTTTGCATGCAAGTGTTTAGAGAGGCCAGCCACAGCAAATGTACAAAGAACTGAACATGGCAAGAACAGTTTTAGTTCAGTGTTCCCTTTCTCCAGTGCACAAACTATTAGTGCTCAGCAGACAAAGAGTTAGCTTTATATTTAAATTTGATAGATGTCTTTGGTTTGTCTTTTTCTTTCAGATGAACTGACAGCATCCTCAAGGCTTAGACCTCCTAAGCCTCTGCAATTCTGGTGTCAGGTGCTAGAGAAACTCCAGCTGAGCGCAGAAGCCCAGATTTTGCCAATGAGACGGTGACATCAGCAACAAAGGCAAGGAGCAGAAGACAGTGGGCATTGTAGCAGCAGCTGGCTCGCTCACTGACTTTGTTCTTCCTGCTGCAAAATCTAGGCTCCCTGCAGATGGGCTAGCTCTCACTGGTTTTTTTGGAGGATGGAGGGAAAAGTTGGGAATGCCAACACTACAGACGGTTTACACGCCTCTTTCAACAGAGTCTTTCAGCCTTCTAATGAGCAAGCTACACCCTATATGATTATAAAAACATAAACATTATTCTTAAGTAATTAATTTTTACTTCAGAGTCTCAGTTTAATGCAATACACTGCACTACATGTGAATAAATCCCTTATATTTTTTATTTTCTCTCTCAAATAACACAATTACAGTTTAAAAACTTAAATTTATTCCAAAAATAACATTCTTTATGACAATAAAGTATTCCTTCCTCGAATGTCCTGACTTTCAAATTTAGCACTGACACTACCAGGACACACAGCGAGGAATTTACACACTTAGTAAAGAAATGACTTCAGACATTGCAGAGATAATGAAGAACCACATCGGACATGGATCCTCTCCCTAGTAAAGACCACAAGCCTGAGAAAATATAAAACTGAGAAATCTTCAGGTTTTATGTGAAACTAAAGAGTACAGTGACTAAAAAGATGAGGTGATTGCAGCACGTTTTACATGCATTTATTGCATAATGCCCATCAAGATAAAATCGTATTAAAAATAATGCGATTCTCCAAAATATTGCATGATGTTAAAAAAAAGACGAACCTTTCTTCTTAAAGTTGTACTCAATATTTCTGAAGGCTGAGTCCATGACAAAGTATTTCCTTCAAGACAGCACATAACCAAGATTTCCTATGAACATTAAGCTTCTCACACTTACAGATTAACCATTTGGGGGCAATTTACAACTTGCCTTATCCTGTATGACACAACAGAGCCAACTTCTATGTCCAGTCCCCAAAGAGCTGTTACCACAAATGCAGAAGCAAGGGATACAAATGCATGAATGTCCATATGTGCTTGCATACACATCTGTACACGGAAATATGTGCAAACTTGGTATATCCTATTTGTGACAGCACTGCTGACATAAACAAGCAAGTGTTCTGGAAAAAAGTAGGAGGCATCAAGTACCTACACCAAGTGCAATAAAAAAACCAGTTTCCATCCACAGTAAGCTGTGTTTAAGCAAACAAGATACCTGCTCTGGGGTGTAATAGTTTCGGTATGACATTAAAAATGGCATAGAACATGGTCATTTCTCAGAGAGCACCCAACACAGTGGACCAGCAGCTCCCTCCCTCTGGGCACTGCCAGAGGACTCCCCCATGAGAGGAGCCCACCAGGCGACCCAACACTGACACTGGGAGCCAGGAAATTAACTGACTAGAGTTGTTTTTATAGTTCAGTACATAAAAAACCCAAAGGGATAAAATCCAAATGACTTCCTTCAGCCACAATGGCAGAACAACAACGAAAAAAATGCTTTAAGTACAAAGACTGGCAGTCTTAAATGCTTACTTATTTACAGTAGCAGTAGAGCTCTGCTGTAACTGCCATAGCCAGGCACTACATGCTTAGTTGAAATTATACTTAAACATTATGGGTTGAGTTCTATAGCCTATTCACATGCTTCTTACTACTCTGAGGAGAAAAAAAAAAGGAAAAAGAAAGAAATATAAAAACAATTGATTGTTATCGAACAAGCAGGCTGTTCTCCTTTCACAAGGAGACTCTCCCAGCTAAATTACAAGTATATTTATACAGTGTCCCACATACATTCACTTGAGACTGAAGTATATAGGCTAACTCAAACTAAGTATCTATCATGATATTCAGATATCACGACTTCCCGGTGATTACCAGCCTTGTCGACTAACCTCCTTGCCTTGTTTTTTGTTATTTTCCTCCCCCCAGACCTTTTTCTGGCAGGCTCTCGAGCAGGTTTCCCATAAACTACACGGCCTGAATGCCCTGCTCCGGCAAGCGCAGCGCACGGTCGCCGAGCTGAGAGAACGCTCAGGCCCAAGCGGCGGCAAAGGAGCGAGGGGCAGCGAGGGGCAGCGAGGGAGGCGAGGGACGCGGCTCCGGTTACGCCTCGCCCCGCAGGCAGCGAGCGGCGCGGTGCCCGCGGCGGCGCACACACCGCCCCCCGCGGAGGCGGGGAGGGGCCGCGCACCCGCCCTCCGCGCAGGCGGCGG
>VWYI01028899.1:120393-148348 GCA_013399455.1 Anthoscopus minutus
CGCCACCGCCCCTCGCCGCTGCCGCTCGGGGGAGCCCGGGGCTGCTCCCCGCCCCGCCCGCAGGGACAATGGCAGCCGCAGCGCTCCCGGGAGCCTCCTCCTCGGCACCCGAACCGGGGAGAAAGGGGAAGGGAAAAACACAGTCCTTCGCCCTCGGAGAGAGAGACTTTGGCTCTGGCCCTTTGCTGCCCGTCTTTGGAGGAACCCCGCTCTCAGGCGGGACTGAAGCAGTCAGCCCTCTTACGGCTCTCAGTGGCCCATATTCACGTAAACAGGGAAGCGAGGTGGGGGAATAAAATCTTATTTCCTTTCTTTGCCTCCGGAAAAAAAAAAAAGACACACATACTGAAAACCGTGTCATCTGTATCTCACTCATGGGAGCAAGGGGATGAGATGCAGGCTTTCTCTAGATTGGAGGAGTGAATACATGAGTTAAAATTTGTTAAGGGCGGGGGGGCGATTGTTAAACATTGCCCTTTAGTTCAAGAAGCAATCCGTGGTGCAGAAATCCTATCTTACAAGAAAAGCTTTACGTTTTCACACGTATCGCTAATGGCGAATTGTACTTTACACTGCAACAGTCGTTATTTCTGACATTTTCTAGCCTGGATGCGCAGCCTCAAGTTGTTCGGTAGCTATCTGCAGATGATATATTGTTCCTGGTGGTATGGCTAATTCAGCTTGCAATTAGACTCGTCCAATATTTTTTTTATCATAATCGTTGTTTTTCAGATGGTTACATTTTGCCCTACTGTGCTGCACACAATTTCCCATGCTTGTCTTGAGTTCGGTTTTTTTAAGCAGCTTTCTTGCGTTGGACAAAAATAGTTCAATTGTTTCTCCAAACAAATTAGAGGGAAACTCTTTCCCACTCGCCTCCCCCATGTTAAAGAAAGAAGCCTTTGCAATCAACTAGCTGAAAACTTGCAATATTTTCCTCTGTTAGTGAGAAAACTCAGAAACAGGAGAGATGGCCATCAGAAATCTATTTGAATTTAGTCCTATTAGAGATGGAGGAATTGTCGTTCCTATATGCTCAACTGGAGCTTTGATGCAATAGCAACCAAAGATCCAATTCACATTAATGCCGCTGTTTTAGCTCAAGTACTTTTGACATCATCTCCAAAAGACAAGGCTCCAGTGCTGGGCTGCAGCAGCTGGAGAAGACAACCTTTCTGATGTCCCTCCCCATCAGTTGCATTTGCCAGAAAAATTACTTAGTCTTCAGGAAACTCTTCCACTCTGCCCATACACAGGCAGGCAAAAAAGACATTGAGGGTTTTTTCTGTCTGTAGAACAGACAGAACAGCATATTACCTTGAAATAACATAGCAAGTAAGAGTAGCTTGCATTTGAGGGTGAAAAAATGAAGAAAAACCAAAAAACCCTACGCAGAAAAAAAAAAGGCATAAAAAGTCCTGGAGAGACAGAGCTTTTTCCTCTGACCTCATTTGTCATATCTCTGCAAATCTCTGTAGCAAATAAGCTAACAGTTAGATAGGCAATAATCTCATTTACCTCACAGTTGTGATTCATTCTCTGATGCAAAGTGAAACAATAGTTCACTGGGGGAAAGAAAAAAGTATGTCTTTAATTTTGTGGTCATAAGCAGTCCGATTCAGAATTGCAAAGATAATTTTAATACCAACATTTCTTATTTAGAAAAGGCTTGATTTTATTTTTTTTCCCTGACATCAAACTTCCTTTAACATAACCAAAAATCTTTATTAAACTAATACCCAAATCTACCAGGACAGCTCATATAACATGGATTTATAGTCTCAACATTGATAAAAAGCCCTGGCTCCTATGTGGCTGAGTTTTCTAGTCAAACTGTGTGGGAGAGGAAATTTAACTACACACAGATGCTCAGATCCACTGAAATTTGTTAGAAGCTTCTAACTCATAAGCAAATACATTTTGTCATCTAAGGCCAAAACCCAAAGCCCTGGTTACAAGTATCATTGTATGCAAAGATCAGTAATTATGTTATTCCTAACTGCTATTCTTTAAAGGGAAGGAACCATCTTCCAGATGGGAAATAGATTTGACAATCTCACTTCAGTGCAGATTTTATTTAGTATTACAGCCCTTCTCTGAAACTTCTCCAGTGTCACCATTGCTACATTGTGCTAAGTAGAGCTGCGCTTAGATTTTCAGCAAAAGCTTCATCCATTCTAAACAAAAGTAATACAAGCTTCCTGTCATCCTCTTGTAGTTATTTTCTTCCCCTTCATTCTTCTGCTTGCTATTTTATTCACAACATCACGTTGTGCATTCATTTGGTTATTCACTGTGATTTGCAAACCTTTCCTTGTGTGAAAATTAACACAAACAGAGAAGTTTTTAATTATTTTGAGTTTCTAGTGAGGTTTGGTTGAACTTACTCTCATAACTTTTTTTCCTCCCCCCCTGAATTAACAGGAAAAAATCTGAAGTCTGAATGCAGCCATGTTTTCCTGGTTAATGCAGTCATATATTGTCAATGTTCTTTTTTTCTTACCTTTTCTGTGTACCATGTTTCTTTAAAAATTGCTACACAGAGTATAACTAGCACTTGCAGGTGCGCTTCTAACTGGTTTTCAAATAAGTAAAATTATTTTTCTATAAGGTGAAAGGTTATGCACAAATTGTTGGTAGTTTATGGACTTGGTAGGCCATTCAGCTATGGCTGCTGTCTCATAAAGCTCTACCTGCAGCTTATATGCATAAGGAAGAATGGTTTATGTGCACCTGCTGACATCAGGGCTATGTATAACACAGCTGTTGGTGCACAAAGCCTTTTGCATGAGCAGCTGCATTTTCTCTGTAGAATCACTTTGCCCACCTTTATGGGGAATTGAATCCTCACTTATTCATTAACCTTTCCAAGTGGATTTAAATATGGTCCTAGTGAAACCAGTAAGATTTTTGTTGACACAGTATATAGCTAACTCAAACCCACCAAAAAACTTAGTAAAAATAAAAATAAAATATTCAAAACCATGTAAAAATACTCCACAATCTTAACCTTCTTCAGGATTCAGGGGACTTGTTGAGGTCTTCTGGTTGAAGCCTCATCTCCAAGTAGGGCCAATTTTGATGTTATGCCAGGTTTTCCAGGGTCACTACCAGATGATTTTTACTGTCTCTACAGCTTCTTTGAACTACCCATTCCAAAATTTGAACACATTTGTGAATTGGTTTTTTTTCCCCATGATGTCTAATTGTTCTGCTCCAGCTCATGCTTGCTGCTTCCCACAATGAAAAGGTTACTGTGGTCTTCCTAGAAGGCTCCATCTTCTCTATATCCGCCCGTGAAGAACCTGAACATTAAAATTTACACCAGCCTTCTCTTCTTCAGACTAATGGCCTGACCTTCTCAGTCTCTTCTTGTACATTATGTGCTCCAGCACCCTCACTATTGTGGTGTCCCTCCTCTGGGCTTTTTTTTTTTTTTTTCGTATCTGTGTCTTCCACACACTGGGTAGCTCAAAACTGCACTCAGTTTTCCAGATATGGTCTCACTCCATGGATGAGAAAAGCAACTTTTCTCAACCTGCTGGCTATTCTTTTGCTGTTGCAGCCCAGGATGCTGTTGACCTTCTTTGTTGGAAGATCACTGCTGACTTAATTTTTGCTCACAAGGACTCCCAAATTTCTTTTTGAAAATCCTTTCCTTTTACTTTAGCTTCCAGCTCATAAAGCAATGGCTACTCTGTGTTAGATGCAAAATGCTGCACCACCACTCATTAGACTTCGTGAGGCCCCTGCCAGCCCATTTCTCCAGTCTGCTAAGGTTATCCAGAGCGCTGACCGCTATCTCCCACTTGCTGTGATGTCCTCTTCTTCTCATCACTGAAGTTGCTGACCGTGTTACACAGGAACAGTCCTGATGTGAGCTGGCACCAGCAGGACCTGCTCCCGCTGCTGGCAGCCTTTGACACCAATGGTCCTGTCAATGTTCCGCCTTATCTCCTACTTACCCTCTTTCATACCTTTGCCTTGTAGTTAAAGGAGATCTATGGTTGATTGTCTCTAAAGTTTTGTTAAAGTTAAGATAAACGACATCAGCTACTCTCCACTTCTCCACAGGTTCACTTACCTCATTATAAAACGCAGCCACATTGGTCAGGCTGAATTTGCCTTTTGTAGACCCTTGCAAAGAGAGAAATGGATACATTAACTTGCTGCCTGCCCCCAGGCACCCTATTGCTTTTCACACTCCCGGAGAAGATGTCCCGGGGGATTTCCTACTTAATCCTCCCACAGGCTGAGGTCAGGCTGGCTGGCCTGTAGTTCCTTGGATTACCTTTCTTGTACTTGTCGTTTGCCTTTTTCCATCTTCGCCCATCTCGGCTACCTTTACTCACTACACCACCATACCAACCCCCTGGCATGACACACACATCCTATAGTTTCTACAGCTGCGGTGACCCTCTGACCTCCATTCACATCTCCAAACTATTGCTGATTATCCTGCTTCCATTAGCCCTTCACCACAATCTGCCCTTTCAGAATAACACATTGACTTACATGGCTCCCTTTAAAGCATCTGGGATGTGGCTCAGGTTCTTCAAAGACACTTTGGCTTTATCATGATTTGATACAGTGCTACAACAGCCTCATTAAGAGCTTGCAGTGAAAAGCGTAGCCTAGGAATATAGTGCTGATATGGTCTGAAAATATTTTTCCTAGAAAAACTTTTGAGATAAATATATTTTTTTGCATCTCAAAAAACAAGCCCCTAACTAGAAAAATGGGTTTATTAAATATCTTGTTTATTCCTTATTAATTCAACAATCTGCTTCACAGTCATTTTTTAAAAAAATAATAATCTCAAAAATCTTAATACATTTTTAATACAAAAAATTCATCAAGATAAATTTTACCAAATAAAATGTTTTGAAGAAAGCTATAAATGTATAGGATAAAAATATCAATCAATATTTGTTCAAATATTTTCATACTAGAATAAAAGGCTCATTTTACTCATGCTCCTTTTGGTAAACAGTTCATGCTAAGGGAAAATAATGTTCAGCTGAAGGAAATACACCTGTAGAACTGAAGCACAACTACTATAATAATACAAGATGTGTATTTATTTGTCTCATACAGTAATGTCATACCAAAACCCTTGCCTTTTTACCTCGCTGTATGCACTTCCATTAGCCTGTTTGTTTCTGTTACTTTCCTTCAGCTGTATATAATAATTGTGACCACATGAAGTACTGAATCAGACAAGAGAAAAACCTACCTCTAAAACTGAACACTGTGGGGGGATTGATGATCAGGTGACACCAAATTCCAACCCTGAGAAAAGAAGTACTCCTGGACCCAGTGCCTGGTGATGTCCAGAGGTCTTTTCCATCCTCAGGAATTCTTTGGCTCTGTGAAATTTTTGTGGAAAAAAATTCTTTATGCTATTTTGCTTTATTTTGCACTGGTCTCCAACTTTTTCAATTGTTCCTTTCTTTAACCACCTTTTTTTCCCCTTTTCCCCTTATTTTCCCTTTTATCTTTGTATTTGCTAGTCTTTTATTCTCAATCTCTCCCATATTCTCATCCTGCAGCATGTGTTCAACAATAGTTATGCTGTGACATATTCTGTGTATTCATGCAGTCTATTAAAAAGGACACTGCCATCCCTCCTACTGAGGATTTTAAAAGCCCAGCTCACCCCTGTACTCTGCCTTTTACCAAAATGGTAAACAGCCTTCAAGCATGCACATTAAGGGGCAGAACGGAGCTACTTGAAAGAAATAGAGGTAGAAGTGTTTCATTATGGTTTTGCTGGCTAAAGAGCAGCATTGTCTTCCCCTTGTAATTACACTGTTGAATACGTTAACTTACCTTTAGTTTAGAATTGTGCAACATTGTCTTCTTCCCTTGATTTCCTGCACTTGAATACACAGATTTTTGTACCTTCACAAGATTTCCACATTGAAGAGCATTGCTGAAGAAGGGCATAACTAAAGGCCATCCCACCTTTACCAAGTGGAGATGTACACATTAACAAGACCTCTGTGTGCTGGTCTCTTTGGGATATGCTCTGAAAATTGATTCTAAGGCAGATTTATTTATTCATAATTAACAATTACTTCTCATTGTTGTAATATACATTGCAAAACCTTCCTCCTAAATCATGAGTGTGCAACCCTAAGGTACTCTACATCTTCTGTGTTGAGAGTACTTTTTAAACTTACTATTGAGATGATTACACCTTGAGTCTGATCAGTCTCTGCTCACCACTGGCCACTTACTATGTAAATCTAGAGTTGTGTACACATGTAAATTTACCATCGCATGTAATTGGAGTCCAGAAGATAGAAAAAAAATCAGAGTGGTAGCAAAGCATGTTTTTAACTGGCAAAAACTAAGCATGTCTGTACAAGCAACACATTTCATGCAGCAGACTTAAAATCTGCCTCCGTCTTTTGCAGTTCCTGATGCCATTGTGAAAGAAATGAAATGAAGATGGAAGGATGACAGTGATTTAGTCACAGAACCAGTTAAATGACTTTCCAAACTGGAGGCCACAGATAGCTTTTTGATTTACAGATAGCACAGAAGCTTGATCTTAGAAACTTTTAACTGAAGTAAATAAAGTCCAGAAAGTATGAAGTAAATTTAAAATGTCTGGCTTCACTTCAGGAGAGAGTTAAGAGTTTCAGGTTTTGTCATCTAAGGCCAAATTGTCTGAATTCTGTGAATTCAGACAATCAGCTTCCCGCTGATTTTTTAAAATCATTAGGATTTTTGTAAAATTTATTTTTATTATTACAATTATTATTAAAACAATTACATTTTCATTACAGCTTCCCAAACTCACGTTTTTTGTTTGAATGCCAACCCTAAACCCTAGAATAACAAAATTTGTGTTTGGAATTATTTTAAACTAGCAGAACTAGAAAAAAAATATTGTCCCTGAGGTTTTTGGATTATGTGGTAGGGCAGAGGTTTTCCATTCCCTGAGACTACCTCCATTTCACCCTAATGGCACGGACTCTGAAAACTCCTTGACATCAGTTTCATCTGATTCACCAGAGACATCAGGAATGGGGAACAGTCATTCTTCAAGACTGAGCAAGAGAGTGCAAAACAACCAGAACTGTTGAAGATTTCCCTAATCAGTTTTAGACATCTGTCCTCTTTCCATGAACAGTTCCTTGGATTTGCAGACTCTGATGGTCTTGAACCTCCTTCCCTGCTTCAGTCGTAGATACTATGGCCACGTGAACCTCCATATGTAGGCCGAGATGACACATTGTTCACAAGACATCAAGTTCTGTGGGATTCCTTCTCCTTTCTTTCACCAGGAAGAAAAGGTAACAGTGCTGAGCTTTAAATAATCACTGCTCATCAAAATTGCCACCTCACCAAAAAGAGTCTCTGCTCCAGCCTCCTTGCACACTCCAGGAGACAGCTCTATATCAGTAAAAGTCCACATTTCTGAAGCTGTAATCGTACCATAGTACATTCGCACCTCTGTTTTTTCTAGACAGAAGTTTTGCTTTTACTACACGTGCCTGTTATCCATTAAATATAGCTCATCAGGAAATAGTAAAGTTAGCAAAAGCCAAGGCTGAAGAAGAAAGAGGCTACTCTTGATGTTTTTTCTTGTGTTGTTGCACTGCAGCCATTCCACTTTTAAGTTCTCAAATACATTTTTAATAATTATAACAATGTTTAAAAATATTAGACAGTAAAGCTGTTTCATTAAAAAAAATTTAAGAGGAAAGAGAAAAAGAGAAATGGATACACTAACTGAGGACTCATATTTGCAGTAGGGCAAAAACATGCTTGACTAGGTGCTTGAAAGATGATGCAAATGTACCGAATGGTTTGGAAAAGCACAATTCGTAATCATGTGTGTACTTACACACAACTTAACCAACTCAGCCTTACCATTGTCTGGTGAGTCCAACCTGACAGCGAAGGTAATGGGCTCTGTCAATAGCTCTGCTTGCACTCTTTAAATCAACAAGTGTTTTGCAAGAGCCACTGTAGCCCTAAGGTTTGGAAGAGAAGCGGTGTAAAGCTACTCCTCCTCCCCTACACTTTCTGCTCTGTCCCTCTCTGAACGCGTTACTGCCCAAGCAGATTTTTTTACTGCCCTACTCGTTTTGGTGCTTACACTTAAGAAAGATCCTGCGTATATACTCAAGTATATTTGATGAGATTCTTATAAATATTGTGCTTGCTGAAATGCAGGCTTCCAGAACAAATTGTCCTTTGTGCTCTCCTCTACTAAGTCTCAGCCATATGTTTACCAAGTGGAAAAAAATGTCGTATGAAGGACAGACCAAGCTGAGACAAATATTTTCATCAGAGAAAACAAAGTATTAAGAGGAATTTATTTTCTTTGTAGAAAACTATCACATTCTCACTTAGTTTAAAAACAGCCGGGTTGGTTAAATATATAACCCGAATCCAGAAAAAAAAGTAACAAGATCATGAGGCTGAAAGAGGTCAGGAGGCCATCTGTGTCCACCCCCCTCCTTTAAGACAGGATGATCAACACCTGTCTCACTCCTAATGGATCGGTCTAACCTGTTCTTAATGACCTGTAATGAAGACATCTCAGCCTCCCAGGCAACTGCATTTCTTTAAACTTCTCACCATAAGTTTTTCTAGTGAGTAAACAGGGTTTCTTTTGCTTCAATTTAGCCCTTTATCTTCTTCTCAAATCTACCACAGATATGGAGATATATTTTTCCCTCACTTTTTGCTATTCTCACCCTTGAGAGGAGCTACATGCAGCAGTGCTTCTCTTCAGTCTCTTGCTATCCTGAGCAAACCAAGTTCCTTCCCGCTCTCCTTCCAGGGCACGTTTTGTCAGTCCCTGCTCATTCAAGCCACTCTGGGCTCTCTGCTGTTGGTGCAGGGAAAGGAATTAATTTTTGATACTGAGCATACTGCTTAGTTTGAGGTATTACTGATGCTGGAAGCATTACTTTGCCATTGCCATAATTTGTCATTCAAGCTGTATGTCACTTTCCACATCCCAATAATTCTTTTATTTCTCTTCCATCCCTCCAACAATATGGCATTGTTCACTGTTATTCAGAGATCAGATCTACCATCCTAACTTTAGGATTCCCCAAATTTTAAAATGCAGCTTAGTACATTATTACTTACATTGCATTGATTTAGACATACACCACTTCAGATAAAGACCTTTCCCAGCCATTACTTAAACAAAAATTAAAGAAAGAAATCTAACAGTGCTATTTAAAGAACAAATATTTGTACATTTTGGCAAAATCAAGACTCTAAATCAAAGCATAATAAACAAACAGCACTGCTGGTGCTTGTGAGCAGATCTGCCTGAATTTTTCAAACAAAATGGCACATGCATTATTTTCTGTGCTGTCTGCATTTCTACAAGTCAGGATCGGGTATATCAGAGAACCATCAAAAAACTACAGAAAAGGCTCAATAACACCTCATTATAGTCTTAAGACAAACATTCTGATATGTAGGGAAAAAAACCTTCCAGGATGGAGAAGGATACTACTCATGTCTATGAAACTGAGACGGTCACAGTTGCTTAGGTATTCTGTTCATGGCTATGTACTTTTCTGAACAGGTCCCATAACTACATAACTACAGGTTTATACACAGGGCACTACACTTGCGCTGTAGCAGAGATTACCTCTTGAACACGATCCCATTTTGCTAAGGACTGTACATGTTTATTGCAAAAGGATTTTCCTTAGCCAAACGTTGCAAGCCAAATACCAGATGCGGAATGGCTAAACTGGGAGAAAAACCCAAACAAACAACAAAACAAACAAACAAACAAAAAGAAACAAAAACCAACTGTCCCAACCCAACGTACAAGCCCCATCCTCACCCTCCACCTAGAGACTGGAGTTAAAGGGAACAATGAAACACTGGCCAAGTACAGAGTTTGGTATGATAGAGAGGTGTCCTACTCCAGCGGCTGCTTAACTGTTGTTGAGTCACTTGGTAGAAACTAGAGCAGGGTAAACAATGCAACAATTCAAAAAATTCAGGAGACACCCTTAGCTAAGTGATTTGGCAAATATATTTAGCTTTGCTGGGGATACTCGCTGAGACTACTTACCTGCCTAAGCACCTTGCTAATCAGGAGGCTATTTAAGCTATTTGAAGTCAGAAACTGAAATGTGTTTGTTTGAAGCTGATGGGCCTGGTTTTGGCTGGTTCTTGCAAGACAACATCATGCATAATAAAATATGCCTTCCAAACATGCGTTTAGTTGAGTTTATTTGCTACTGATGTATTTTTTTAGGGTTGTTTTCATACTCATGATTGTAGATCCATGTATTTTTTTCTGTTAAAATTATATAATTTTTTTTTAAAAAAACAAATTCAACACTTCACTATCCATTAAATACCTATACTTCTGAGGCAAAGTATGTCTACAAGCAAAAGAAGCTTTTTTTAAAAAATACTTTAATCTCATTCCCTACTACTTTGATAAAATCTCTCATTATCTTTGAATAACAGTCGTAGAGGAGGAATCCTAAATTGTGACATGTACAACAAGCTGTATTTAAGGAAAACAATGTGTAATTCTGTATAATTTGCGTATAATTTTGAATGTGTTGATGAACATTTCGTACACATGGTTTGGTTTTCCATACTGGCTGTCTTGTATGCAATTTTTAGTTTACAATCTACCCATAAAAACAGTAAAATATTAAACATTCCTATTAAATTGGCTATATGCCTTTTCTATGGAGGAACTGGTTGTGATGTTATTCAGGAATTCTATTTGACTGATTACTTTTAAGTGTGTTCAGTTCCACGGGTGTCTTACTTAGCATCCCTTTTACTGACACATTGTGAAAACTTGCAGATTTTCGAGGAGTAAAAAAATGCATTGGTTAGAGCAGTCAGGTATTGTATTCATGCTTAAACATCAGAAGGCCTCTGCAGCTATGTAATAATTGCAATTTTCTCATTGTGTGAGCTTATTTTGCTTATATTTTCTCACTATTCTGTCAAAAACTAGAAGAAATAAATTATAATCGTGGAGATCAGGGAGAGTATGAGCAGGGAGTAGTAGGCTTGCCTATGTCTAATAAGTATTCCTAATTCACATAACTCAAACAAGAAAATCAAGTGAGCTGGCAAACCCCAAACAGTGGAATGAAGAAGTAATGCAAGAGTAATTTCTAATTAATGCTGTTTATTTTGCAGAAGCAGAGTATTTAAACATCTGAAATTTCATCTGGAACACTACCATTCAAATACGTTGCTTTTAAAACATATATGTATCACTTCTAATACAATGCATTATATCTAGAAATGTGCCTGTATACACATTATAGACATAAAATGACATCTATTAAATCACCAGCTGTAATTATTCATAGCCTTTGCAAGTAAACATGCTGAGGTCAGGGTAAAAAGACAAAGTAGTTGAAGTTAAGAGAAGAAAAGATAAAAATATGAATTTCCGAGTAGATAAAATTCTAATAAACAAGACCACTTTCAAGAGATAATTTCTCCTCTGTTCATGCACCATGCCAGTTTGGTGACTGGAGTCAGAAATTCTGGAAATGAAATGCAAGTTAAGGTGAAACTGAAAATCAAGTTGTTTCTTATACAAGGAAATGAGCATACATTTTAGATATCCCATAATCCATAACCAAATCATGACTGAATTGCTACTTCAGAGCAAGTGGAAAGGTTTATTGAAAAAAAAAATTAAGTTCCTGAATAGTCAAGGTATGGAAATATCTCTTTATACCTGCAGCAATCTCAAACTTCATATGTTTCTCTAAGACCTACCTACCTACCTATAATCCAGACAGAAGCACATGAGAAAATCCTGTACAGATTGCAATAAAGATGGAATCTACACTGAAATATGGCTTGATTTTATTGAAAAATAAAAGCTGCAAAAGGGCACAATGTGAAGGTTCAACTCTACACTGTGTTTTGTAAATGCAAGTATTATTCTAAATACAAGCAGAAAGGAACCTCGCCCTAACTCAAATCACAGCGTCTGCAACTACCACTTATTGGAAAAAAATAAAAAGAGAACAAGAACACTTTGTAGTTCTTGTGGAACTGGTTCACACACAGGTAGGTAGAAATCTGCATCAAACCCCTGCGTCAGCTCTTTTTCCTTTGAGTGCTGTGTTACCCTTTCCTTGCCCCATGAAATGGGGTGGAACTGCAGGGCTGACGTCACTTACACAGAGCAAACCGAGTCGTACAGCGCTAAAAGCAGACCTCAGACAGCTTTTCTTTGGCTATACCCTATGCTTTTTTCCAGCCAGCAGCAGTCATCTTGCTGTATTGCAAGCTCTTCCTATTGATACTGCTCCTCACTGCCTCTTCTGAGGAGGCAATGCTGCAGGCAAGGCAATGGAAGCCAAACAGCTTGCAGTGTATCAGCTCCAAACTGAAGGCTTGAAATTCCCTAAACGTACTAGGTTTTTATTTAAAAGCACAGAACAGCTGTACTATTTCACAGTCAATTGCTGAGTGTTATACACCAGTAATCAAGCCCTACTGTCACATCCAAATTCCTGTGTTTTGGGGGGTTCCAGATGCAATAGGTGCTGAGGTATTGTAAGTCAGGCAAGACTTTAGGTACTGAAGGTCCTTTAAATACTTCAGGTCCTTCTAAAACTTCTGAAAGAAACCTACTATGGAAGCCAAACTTTCAAAGATGACAAAAACTAGCAATCCCAGCATGGTTTTAACTGTGGAAAAAGCAATACAAACATTCAATTTTTAGAAAACAAAAAACTACTTTGAACTTCTTAGCCAAAATAATGAGATGTTATGTAACACTTGGGTCAAGGTGTCCATTTTATTCCAAGCCAGGGCAGAGGCATGAATATGCACCTCTTGGATTATAACCTGGAAAGTTTCTAGTGGGGTACTCTTGCTCCACCTGCACTCCTTTAAATGAATCTTCTTATCTTCTCTTGGTCTTTTACTTCCTCTTTCACTGAGGCTGTTAAAAAATCCACAGGCTCCTTTCTCAACAGAGAGGGAGCTTTCTTTTCAGTCTTGGCCAAGAGGGGAGGCCACAAGGGGGGAAGGACATGATGGCAGGGATGGCTGGAGCTTGGGACACCTGCTTCAATAGGTGCTGGCAAGTGTAATATGGTTCCCCAGCTCTCCAAAGCCAATGCTCAACCTCAACAGTTCCTCACAGGCACCAGGAAGCAAAAATTGCACTGCTGTCAATTAAAAGCAATAATTATGTGAGGAAACAACACAAAAATAATAAACATTCTGATATTTACTTGTTTCTTGCTTTCTGAAAAGAAAGCAAATTTTTTTTTCCCCTTTTCTTTTCTTTTTTTTTGTGAAACTTCTTTTCTTGAAGCCTGGACACCAGTTTGATGGGGGGGAAGATTAGAAAAAAAAAGTCCCTACCCAATAATTATAAAAGACAACCCCCCCTTGCCTGCCATGGGCAATGCATTTCATCAGAAGCCACTTTGGGTACCAGCAGCAGGCCAGAGACAAACAGCCTCAGCCCTGAGTACCAGCAGACACCCATTTTGACTTCTTATACATGAACAGGCCTGAAATGAGCATAAGAAAATCATGTCTGACGCCAATGAGCCTGATGCACAGAGATGGAGCTCACAGTAGCAAAGCTTACTTTGCAATTTCCTTGTATCTCCATAGAACACCTTCCATGAATAATTAATTCACTTATGAACTAATTAGACTAACCTTTAAAACTTAGGCCCTCATTGTTGTAAAAAATTAACAAAGTATACTAATTCTGTTTGTAGAAGTGTGTTTCCTATAAAGTAATAACTGTTTTCTTTGGACTTTAATTCCTTAGTTAATTTGATTACATGACTTAAGATGTAGAAGCTTCATCAGGAATATAGCTTGAATATATAGCTGAAGTCTCTTCAAGGGTTTTTTTTAAGGAATACAGAAAATTCTGTTTATGTAGCTTTGTTTGGGAACCTAACATTTACTGAGATAAATGGTAAGGTAATTATATTCAATGTTACTGAAAGAAAATGACAGAGAAGGTTATGTAATCGTTCTATTTCTGCAAATCCATGTTTTTTAGTTGCTAGTCTGCAATCTGTATCTTACCCAGTAATATCCCAATTTCCTCCCTAAGACAAGCTGCAAATTGAGTTTATAGTTTATTTTAATATTTCCTGCCATCAAATTATATGGATAAGAAATCCTGTATATTCGTGCCATAATCCCATTTCTGTAGAAGAAAAGAATGTACAACCTGTAGTATAGTATTGTCATGCAAATGGATTTGAGTCTCCCTATTTTAGCTTGCCCAGAGTTTCAAATCTTTTAAAGTAAACAACATATTTTTTTAGGTTAACTGGAGAATGAACTTAGAAACTTCACATGGAAAACTGAGATATCATCTTTCAAAATGAACAAAATAATGGCAAGTAAAAAAAATATCCTCATTTAACATGGTTTTGCTTAGAGTTCCATTAAGAAATGAAGAACAGTTCTCCAAGCCCTTCACTGAACTACTACAATATAACTTGAGACACAAAACAGATCTACACAAAACAGATCTTTGGGTTTTACCGAGCACAAGTTTTGTGACATGAATGCTTAATTTCATTAGAAGATGAGGATGAAAGTCAAACAAAGAATTATAGCTGCATTAAATTTCAAAAGGAAAAAAACCCAGTCACTCTGCGGAAAGGAGAATATAGGACAGAAGAGCAAAGTATCTTTATGAGATTGGTGAAAGTACTTTGATATCCTAAGAAAAAAATGTTGAAAATTGGCATGAATAAGTAAAAGTAAGGGGAAATGTAGTGGTACTATCATAACTCCAGGTCCAAACAAACTATAAAAACAAAGTGAAAAATACTGAATTGAATCATAATAAATAGGCAAGATAAAACCAATTGAGAGAGGGATATCAAGCTTGTATTTCCATAGGTTTAACACAGTCAAAATAATTATTATAAATCCAGCATAGCACAGAAATTATACATTCCTCAAAATTTCTTCAATTAGATACTTTTTACAGAAAATATATAGCAAGAGGAAACACTTGTTACATCTAATACTAGATGGTATGCAAAGTACATGATACAATCTGAGGAAATGAAGGCAAAGATGGTCAAGATTTAACAGTCGGTAATTTCAGAGTAGTTGAAATTTGATGTGGTTTGTTCTCCTGCCCTCACTGCTTTCTGAAAATCAGGTCCCCTCTGATGTTTTCTCAGAAACTGGGGCACACAGAATAACTAGTAATTTGTTAAAACTGTGGCCTGAAAATACCTTCAGGAAAACTTGCACAAAGTTTGATGAACATTTTGACTGACTCCTATAAAAATTTTGGACAGAGGCACAACACAGTGGAATGTCCAACAACTAATATTAACATGTAAGTCACACTTCCTCAAAAGAAAAACTAAAATGCAGCATCCTGTCTGATAAAACTATGAAAAGAACAAATTCCAGCTTATTTATGAGATGGATAAATAACATCTTAGTGCATCAGAATAATCACTAACAAGCAAACTCATGTCAGATGAATTGAATGTTTTGGGGAAGTATCAAACTAAAAGCCAGGAGTACCCAATATCTTTCAATGTGACAACCTAACCACAGTGCTGTATGATGCTGACAAATTCCTCTCTGACCATATTACCATGATAAATCAGTGCAATTAAAACTAATAACACTGGATGCACTAGTACTTTAATTTCTGTAGAGCATTATAAACCTATAAAGTGCTACATGCTGTATTTTTATTACTGCTGTTACAATGCTCTTTATTTTTCAGCCAGAAAGCTGCAGGTAAATCTTTTTA
The DNA here is from genome assembly GCA_013399455.1 of Anthoscopus minutus. Classification (NCBI taxonomy): domain Eukaryota; kingdom Metazoa; phylum Chordata; class Aves; order Passeriformes; family Paridae; genus Anthoscopus; species Anthoscopus minutus. The sequence goes on from VWYI01028899.1 coordinate 136,166, forward strand.
ACATAAAATATATAGGATATCAACAACAATCAAGAATGTTGTCCAGAAAAAGTAAGGTACAACTGTTCAAAGGTGTTTGAATATGTTCTGGAGAAAGTTAAGACCAGAAAGAAAGTATATAAAGCCCTAAATTTGGGTCTACTAATAGTCTTAATTTTCCCTTACCCTTGCATCAAGTGTCTTTTACAGCCCATGGTCTGGACTTGTAGCCACATGGGTGTCTACTTTCTAAATTAAAATCAGAAATTACTAGAGAGTATTCTGGAGAACATTATCTCTCTACATACATTTTCCAGACTCATAATGAGTAACCTCATAAAGGAAGTGCTTGAATGCTTTGATTTTTATTGCAAGGCAGCAGATTAGAAGAGAAAATGGTTGTTCGAAGTAAGATTCAGCAAGGATCTCAATACACTGGAAAGAAATATCAGTTGCTTTAAAGAACGGATGATACAATTTTATTTAAAATGCTTTGAAAGTGGAAATAACACCTGCAATCCCCAACCTGGTTGCCCTCATGAAATAATAGCAGGGCCTGTTTCACAGGTTTGTGCGACAGTTGGTGATGTGTCTTGTTAATCTTACATAAAGAGTGACTTCAAGCTGACTTATATGGCTTGAAAGCCATTTAAAGACATCTATAAAAACCAGAAAGGTAAGCACTGAGAATGTGAGTTTATTTAGCTTTCTATGAGCTTAAGGAGGTTTATAAATTGGTTTCATCTCATTTAGCAGCTTCATTAATACAGTGGCAGAGCATGTTGTAAACAACATGCTAATCACATCACATAATGCTAAAATGAGAGGGTCTGATGCCATTAATGAGAATGGAGTAGTATAAAAAAAAACCAAAACGAAACAAAAACCAGAGACAATGAAAACAGTGCAAGAAAATACAATAGCAAGCTTTGAAAATTATTAGGAGAGTTCAGGCAAAGCCAGTGAAGGGAAGGAGGAAGCAGGCGGAAGCAGGCGTGCCCAGGCAGCCCTGCAGGTGACACTAGACAGCGATTTGGAGGCGGTTTCACAACGTGATGCAGTAGCACAAAAAAGATGTAAAATTCAGGCTGTTACTGTGGCATTTCTCTTCTAATAGAGTAGAGAAAGACACTCCTTCTAGCTAAATCTGGCTCAGTTTTCACTCCCAGAAGACATGCAGCATGTTGGCATAGATTGAAACGAACTGAAATGAAGGGTAGAAAGAGAGAAAAGGTCTTAAAGGTTGCAAGGAGAACACTAAACTCTAAAGAGATTTTGAAATTTCCCCTTCACAAATGTTACAAGAGGCGAAGTTTGGAAACATTAGATAAAACATGATGGAGGGAAATGAAGAAGGGTGTTGGCAATGAGTATGTTTTTTGATTGAGTCAAATCATTCCAGCCAGAAACCATTCAAAGTCTCTTGCAGATGAATGGTGGCAAATTAGAAATAGGATGTCATTCTCTCTGCTAGTCTCATGCAGAAAGGCTTCATTTTGCAAAGGCCTTGTGCCAAATGACATCTCCATCAGTCACAACAAAGGAGTCAAGATCTGAAAGGAGAAGACAAGCAGCTTCTTTTCAGATGTATGTGCTCTCAGTAATTCTTAAATTATTTCATGAACAATATTCATCATGAGGATCAGGGGCTCATTATCTGCATTTTTCACAAGAATTCTGACCAAGATTTTAATAATGTGTCATTCTGAAAGCTGACACTCAAATCAGATATCTTTTGAAGTGTAAAGCCACAAACTTCGCTGTTTTAGCAAAGAGCATCCCTGCCATAAGATTTTGGTACTCTCTTATCCTGCCAAAGCTCCTTTAAATTGTATTGTCCCTGACTTTGTTTCAAGACTTTCCAGCTCTTTTCTCTCAATCAGTGCTTCAGGTAATGGCTGCTACTGGCAAATGCCTTGAAGATGGGCAATTCCTGGCCTAGTTTCTGATAAATATACCTGTGACTACAGACCCAATAGGATTTGTATGCACTTCTTCCTCAGTGCTGCTGTTGTTCTCTGAAACTTTGGAGTAGTCATGTTTTAATAAAAACCTCTCTTCCTTATGCAGAGGGAGAACTGTAAAACTTCATTAATAATATTTTTTTCCCTTTCTTTAGGGCTAAAACCAAAACAACATGCTTCTCGTCCTTAATTTTATGCACTCAGACTTGAAAATGGTGACTCACCAGAATTAAAAGGCAATGCAATTCTGTCTTTTGAGCCAAGACAGAAAGACTCATCTGCTGTACAATTCTTGGGATCCTGCTAGAAAACAATATAAAAGTGGAACTGCTCAATCCAGCCAGCATAAAAAACAGTATCAGAGAATGCTCACTGTCACTTATCTAGGATTGCTCACTCTTCAGAATCTCTTCCTCTGGCTGTTACCTGTGATGTTTGAAATGAGCACATGAACTTGGCTTATCCCTGATTTGCAACCAGGCTGCCACCCCCATGGCACCTCCAGCTGGTCTGGAACAGCATCCCCAGGACTCCACCCTGCCAGGCTGTGGCCCACAGGATTTCTTCTGTGCTCTGGTTTTGGGCTGTATGTAATGAGCTCTGCCCAAACACAGCAATAGAATAAACAGAGCTCTAGTGCAGTTGGTAACAGTGTGGTCCTCTGAGACTGCAAGAGTGCAAAGGCAAACCTCCTGTCAGCTTCCTGATACCTGAGCAGGCTCCCACGTGTTCACATACCTGTCTGCATGCACACAGTGTGACAGCCACTCAAAGCTGGAATAAAAGGGTGATGAATGAGTTCTGATCCCTTTGCTCTCAGAAAGAGGGCCATTTCATGCACTGTTATATGCACTGCATTGGCAGAATCAATGGTTAGCATCATCCTGTTTATAAATCAAACCAAGATTGTTTTCCTAATTACATTTACATCACTTTGGTTTTTAAATTTTCATCATAAACAGGCCACGCATTCTGGAATGACATCAAGGACTTTCTAATGACACAGAAAATAGGCAGATAACTTTGCAGCTATATTGACTTTTGATGCTTGTATGCAATAAAAAAAGCTTTTTCATCAGAGCTCTGCATATTGAGGATTCCAAAACAAGACATGAAGCAACAAGAAATTGTTTATGAAGTATATTTTAATAGAAATAATGGTGGGGGGTGTAGGGCAAAAAGTGAACAAAAAAATTTTAGTTAATGATCTTTATTTTTGTTCTAAGCTTTTCTGACACTAGTTCAGCCTCACCACTCTGCCTCTCCTTGCACTGAATTCTGCCTGATCACATGGCCACAAGTCAAAATGAGATCAAATGACGCAGAAAACTAAAATTGAACTTTAACCTCCACTTCTTCTCACCAGTTATTTCCCCCATGCACTGGCAAGAAAAAAATTCAGATATGAAGCAGAAGTCATTCCCACACAAATAGTAAAGTCGAACAAAACCCAATCCAAACAAAACAAAACAAAACAAAAACAAACTCAGAAAAACAGCTAACATGTTTAATTTGACACGAAGACTTTCCTTTTTGCAGAGTTCTGCCAGGCAGATTATCTGCAAAGAGAAGTAGAGCATTTAGAATGAAGAGCAGAAATAGAAATGTAGGCGTGGAGACTGCTAGCTCAGAAGAGTCTTTTGTCTGGCGATACTGTGACTAAAGATAATCTTTGTTTATCTTGTATGTTTAACTTGTGTCTTGTATACCCAAAGTGTTGGAAAAAAATGTGGAATTAGAGGCGAGTAACTGAACAAACCTTTAACACAGGCTACAATTTCTAGGCATGGTGAAGGCAGGAAAAACAAACTCAGCAGTTATTATACTATATTTATTCTCTTTTTTCTTCATAAGCACTCACAGACTTGTGGCACAATAATGTTACAATTAAAGCATACTTTGACTAACAATTTCACAGCAGACTGGAACGAATTATGTGACATTACTAACACAGCAAAGCAGAGCTGCAATGCACCCTGGCTACGCAAGTACAGCTTACAGCTAAAACTTTACAGAGATGAAGGAGTGAGCTCAAGGCTGCCGAAAACTGAATAGGATTTAAGTATTTAGTGTCACCCAATCAGTGAAATATGATTAATGAGGCTGGAGGAGTACACTGCTTTTCAGTCTCCAAAGCAAGGCGGACATGGGGGAAAATGTATTGGAGCTCTTCAGCGATAAAAGCTGCAGCAAAATTCTGCACAGTTAAACTACACGTTCAATTGCAGCTGCTTATTTCTCCTCTGTGTGATTAGAGCCTCCCATTTCCCTCATTACAGGCTTGATATTATTGAAGCAAAGCCAACAGCAAGTTAGCAAGCCAGCAGGGGATCAAATTGATTATACAGTTAGCTGTGGAAAAACTGAAATTCTTTATTAAGGGGAAATGAAATACAGTTAATTTATGCTTCAGCTGAACCCCTCCCACACTACACTTACTCTGCTGGTACTCTGAATTTTCTCTGAAGCTACAAGACAGCTGAAAAATTACAAAAGCTTTATTGATATAAAAATAAGTCAGGCCTTCAGTATTTTTTGAAAGGATTTTCTATTACTAATTATTATAATTCAGTATATAGGACAACATGGCATTAAAACCAAAAAGAAAGGAAGGTGGAAAGCATTTGGATTTAGGTAGACTGGAAAATTTGCTATCTGTCTTTAGCTGGTGTTACAGAGGCAGTACACAAGTAAATGTAAACATCACCTTATCAGTAAAGCAGCTACTCAATTTTTGTGGCTTTTCAGTCGTAAATCCCCTTCCCAAAATGAAGAAAATAATCATTTGGGACCAGAAGTAATTTTTTGAGAATAAGAACAGGCCTGTTAGTTTTTTTCTGACAAGAACAGACTATGAGATAAAGCTTGTTTCTAAAATGAGACCTTGCGGAAGACAGCACCAGACTTGCCCCATCCCAAGCAGTTAGAGACAAGCAGTTCAGATCATCCCTACAGAGCTGAAAAGTGCTGAGAGCTCATGAGCAGAAAGCTCCCCCTGCCCTACAGCCCTTTGCTCTCCAGCCCCAAACATTTGTCCTTGGCAAAGCCCTGATAAATAGAACTGTGGATGGAACTCTGCTGAGGAATGTCCCCTCTCCAAACAGCTGTCACCTCCCATTGCTCTCAGCAATGTGGTCCCAGACCACTAGCCACTCTTTCCAAAGACAATCACTGCTTCTTTGAATCTATTTTGTAGTGTCCCTTTCCATCTCCTGGCAGGAAAAGCGAAACATCCTCTTCAGAAGGCACCTTGGCCTCTGTCCCATGAGGCATGAAGGATGTTGCAACTTGTGGCAGTTTAGCAACCGAACCTACACAAGGGTCCCATGGAGGGAAATGCTTAATGAGACTGCTCTGCAGGAAGTGAAAATACCATACAATGCATTTTTAATAAATTTGTCAGGATTCACAGCCTTAATCATTGCCGTTGACAAGATTTGCTTAACCAAATTGCAAGGAGGAGCAGCCCTCTAATTGCTGGTCTCCTAAGATAGACCTTCCTGTGCTTCACTAGACTTTGTTCTGCTTTCTTGGTGTTTCTGATGCTTTCTTCATGTTGCAACATCCCTGTAATATGTTTTTTCTCCCAGTCACTGAGGAATGCTTTGAGATTTCTCCCTGGTTTTCAGACAAAACTTCTACCAATTTTCTATACCTGTCTGTGTCTTTTTGGATAAAAAGATCATGATGATTTTGCCTGGGGTGGAATCAATTTTCTTCATAGCTGGTAGTGGGCTGTGTTTTGGATTTGTGCTGCAAACTGTTGTTAACACAGACATGTTTTAGCTGTTGCTTATCAGGACTTGCACAGAGTCAAGGCCTTTTCTGCTCCTCACTCCATCCCGCCAGAGAGCAGCTGTGGGTGCCAAGGAGTTAGGAGGGGACACAGCTGGGACAGTGACCACAGCTGACCAAGGGGGTATTTCATACCATATGGCATCACACTCAGTATAGGAAGAGGGGGGAAGAAGGAGTAAGGTGAGGACATCTATAGTAATGGCGTTTGTCTTCCCAAGTCACTGTTTTCTGTCATGGAGCCCTGCTTTCCTGGGGATGGCTGCACACTTGCCTTCCTGTGGAAAATGCTGATTTAATTCCTAGTTTTTCTTTGCTTGTGTATGTTGCTTTTGCTTGACCCATTAAGTATCTGTATCTCAAACCCTGAGTTTTCTCACTTTTACCCTTCTGATTCTTTCCCTGATCCCACTGAGGGGAGTGTGGGGCTTAGTTACCAGCTGGTGTTAAACCATGACAAATATTCAAGGGTCTTACCAGAATAAAAGCAATCGAGCTTGATTTGCACTACCCACCTTAACAATATTAATGCTAAAAGAGAAGTAAAAATAAACATTATGCTTTTATTTCTTACTTTTCTCATGCAAGAATTGAATTAAAATAAAGGTCTTCTTTCTCATGTTCTGCTATAATATACGCTGGCTGATCTGAGGAAGAGCTAATAAATGCAAGTGAAAGTTTGCACACAACTTAAAATGCAGAAGAGCTTATTTCACTGAAGGCTGCATGTTTACCAGGAAATGAGATGGACTCAAATTGCCCTTGTGACTGCTTGAGACATATACTCATTAAAGATACCATTAAAGTAATATGGAGGAGGAAATAAATTGCTTGAAAGGACAGTGCCAAGACTGGCAAATCTAAAATTTACTACACAGTCATACAGAAGCTATTTTGGGACCCACAATCACCTCTTGGAAAAATAAACACATTTCCACAGAACAGCAATTCCGTATGTTGCACTTGGCCATCTTGACTGAATTCAGTAGGGTAATGACTTTTACAAGTAGCAAAAACCAATCTCCTGGCAAAAACAATCCATAACCTCATGAAATACAGAATATTTTGCTAAAAGGAAAACAAAGTTGAAATGTATTTTATATAAATATAGATATATATAATTGTTGTTTATGAGAAAACTGCTACTAGAATACAGTAAGTCTATGGTACACAAACTCTGATATAAAACAATCACTGACATAAAAATGCTCTTCTTACACTGACAGGTGATTTTAAAAAAAAAACAAACCAAAAACCCTGCTTCACAAACAATTAGGTGAGACAGATTTCCAATAAATTCTCTGTGGCATCCTGAACAAATTTTTCCTGATCCATAGCAGCTATCTATNCATCCTGAACAAATTTTTCCTGATCCATAGCAGCTATCTATTTAAAATAGCATTATTTTTATATGATGCAAAAGGCACCACAGGGAAAGCAGTCACCTAAACACCTGGGATAGGTGTGACATAGTTCTGACTATGATGTAACCAGAAAGCATCCAGAAAGTTGTGCATGCACATGTATATACACCTACACATATATATATACTCTGCACACAGAATCCTTTCATAGGCTTTTTTCCTACATTTTGATGTTTCACTTTTCTTTTCCTTTGCTATCTGCCTGGTTTTCACATTTAGATGTATAAAAATATATAAAATTTGAGATTATGTATAAATATATATATATATAACCCAAAAGATTTCCATTTTGTAAAGGGAGTGTGGCAAAAGACTGTAATGACCTAAGACTCTTCTCAGTAACCTAGGGTGAGGGCCATGGAAATTCCTGTTGTGAAAATCAGTCCTCACATGGCTGTGGGGACTCTTTAGCTAAGTGGTGTCTTCTTAAGGCAATGGCTTGAATTATAGAGCCTGAGTATTAATTTGCAAGATGTAGTAAATATTATGTGACTTCATAGCCTATGACCAAAGAAACCTCTCCATAGTACAGAAAAAGCACAGGGGACAGATCTTTTCTGTCCCCTGTTAGGGCAAGTTGTTTTTCTGGGGATAGAGCTGCATACCTGTAAGAGAATCACACTACTGAATCTATCCTTGTGCAACAAATCTGACACCTTCATTTTCAGCACAATAAAGACAACCTGATCCACACATAGTGCGCGCGCCATTTAACCATCCCTGGACAAGAATTTGCAAGCCCAGGGCCTCTAAATTCCTTTAGGTGACCCTGTTACTGGTCTCAAACACAATTTATGTGCTTTAAAGGTGGAAAAAGCTTATTTTGTACAGCCGGCAACAAAAAGAAATAAAAAATTGACAGCATATATGAAGTGAATGGCACATCCAGAGCCTGTCCTAGCCAAATGCTCTGTGTGTTGCACAGTATTGTTTCCTAATACTTTCACAGCTGCTTGTAATGTTTTTGGCTAATAAGTTCCAAATGCTTTTCAAAGATTCAGACGTTTCAAAAAAATCATTAATGTTTTTGAGTATATTTTTCTGTGAAGCCAAGCTGAAATCCTGAAAGGAACATATAAGAAGATGGCCTGGTGGTGAATGCAATGAACAGGCATCTCAAAAGCAGCTGGCATCAAGAAGAGTGACAAAAACCAAGGCATTCAAAAGTTCTCTGTGAGTTTCAGAAATCTCTGGTCTGTGAGTCCTGTTTCCTGCATCTTTAAGACATAAAGATTGTTCTGCATCAGGGAGCATCCGTCTGCAGCTGGGAGCAGTACGCATCACTGACACCAACCACTGCTTTGCCAGGTGTAAAAATGTGGAGTTAAATAATTTTATCCCTAGGTCATTCTTTGAGTCAGTTACAGTGCAGAGGAGAGCTGCTTTTTGTCATCACCTTGCTGACAATTAGGTACACAACAGATGCAAAGCACTCATCTTTCTCGCAATCAAAAGGGAAATCCCCTTCTTAACTCAAATTTTCTTGCTGTAACAAAAGTGAATGTTTTATTTTTGTTTTCAGTTCTCAAGTGTTTGAAAATCATGCAAGTCTACTTTTATGAACATTCTTAACATAATCCAGAGCATAAACACGTTATCAACACAAGAGGATTCTGAAAAGAGAGAGTTTGAGAATAATGCTTTACCATTGTAACTCTGTTGTATTAACATTCCCTCTTGGATGAGGTTGATGCTCTGCACAAGAATCTGGGCTGTTTTGCTATAAGTGGAAAGTTACTTAAGTAGGGTGTCTCTGCAGTGATGAAGGATGCAGCAAAGAGGTGGAGAATTCAGTTCTCATAAAGAGTACAGCAACATAAGAACAGGTGTACGAATCTGAAGACTTCCTTTTAGCTGCTTTTCTACCCTATACAGAATAAACTCTTCAGCATTTAAAGCACTAAAGGCCTGGGAAACTTTAGACAACTGGAAAACAACAACAACAAAAAAAACCAACCCAAAATGCAAACCCAAATCACCTGAAGAAGTAGAGCAATGCTGATTCACTTGGAATCCTGGGTAGTACAAGCCATCAAATCTAAGATCTTTTATGGGGATCCAAACCCAGTAGGCAAATAAGGAAAAGTAAAAGAAAAACCAAGGGAAAGAAGTAAGTTTGATGCAGCGACAAAACATAGGCCTGTGTTACATTCCTGTATGTACTCTGGGCTAGCTGTATTTTGAGGTACTATAGATTCCTCAAGGATGGAGGAGGTGTAATCTCCAGGCCAATGGAGACATTATGAAGTTTAATGCTGATTGTTCCATTGGTGTAAGTGTACAAAGTGGGAACATAGAAGGTTGGAACAAGAAGAAAACAAGCAAAACTGTCTAACATTCATACAATTTCTGTAAGTTTTAACTTGCCTAGGACTAGAGAGCTACAGGGAGCAACTCTGTTCAGCCTGTTTTTGAGCAGCAACTGGAGATGAGCTAGGACAGTCACAGCATTAAAGCATCCAGCTGACACTTGAATAACATGTCTAGAATGAGTATATCCAGAAGCACCTAGTGGCTGAGGAAAAAAATTCCCCGCTTTTGCATTACAAGTCCTATTTTTAGATCACTGGTATTTTAAAATAAGGTTTTCAAGAAGAGTGTTTTTTTTTAAAAACAGACAGAATTTACAGAACAAGACCAAAATGTGAAGTGCTGGATAACTGTGGGTGAAGGAAAAGACTTTGGCACAGGCTTCTCTGCAAGACAGCCTAGCCCAGACTCCTGGCCAGGCTCCAGCTTTGGAAGCTGTCCTCAGACTCCTTCGAGATGACTATCGGCTCCTCTTCCTGCTCAAAGCTGTTGAGCAATAAAGCTCTGAGTTGTCAAACTGATACTGCTCTTTCAAGCAGAAGTGCTGTGATTCAGTCATCAGTGAAATAACCCTCCCAACACAAGAACTCCCAGAGCAGCTCTGGAATTGAAAACATAATTATAAATGTAACAATTTAGATTTGTTGAGCTTTTTGGCGAATATTGGTTTGTTATTGTCTTTACTTCTGTGATCTTTCATTAGTAATGGCTGACCACATAATACCGGAAATCTTTCACTACAAAGAGGAATAAGGTTGTGCACTTCACAGCCACATTTTAGGAGCATGAGAAATGTTTTGAAAAATGGCTTTATTCCTTCATTGTGTTGTCTCAGTAAAGCAAGAGAAGAGAGGATGTCCAAGCACAACAGAAACACTTAAAGTCATGGGACTGGCAAAGCCAAGCTTGAATGATCCCTCCTTGTCCCATGGAAACACTGCTTTCATCAAGCTAACATTTCTTCAGAATCCCCAAAAGTGAACCAAGATGTCCTTTGAGTACTGAAACTAACTCAGTCTTTCTTATCAGCCACTTTTTTATTGTTTTGGAGTGTGATTTTTTGGGGGGTTTTTGTTTTGTTTTGTTATTTTAAATCTTGGTTTTATTTTGTTGGAGTATTTTTATTCAGTTGTTTTTTTGTTTGTGTAGGTTTGGGTTTTTTTGTTTGTTTTGGTGGGGTTTTTTGTGTTTATTTTCCAGGAAGATCAAAATTTCGTATCTAAAATGTTTTGTTTTCCACACCAAATTCAAACTTCTGTTCACCAGCACTTGTATCTCAGCCCTGATTTCTTCTGGCTGTCTTACTGATTATTCCACTAGAAAGTATTTCCCCTACATAACATTTCTTGATTTACTAAAACATTTCTAAGCATTATTTCTTCTCATGTTCTCCAAGCGATGTTGTCAGGAATATTCTAGCAGTATGTTTGTGAATTAAAACTGGTATTTTATAGAGAAAAAAGCTAGGAAAGGTCTAGCTTGCCTCTAACTTCCTTAAAACTAGCATATTCATACAGCCAAGATGAGGCAACAGGAGATGTGCCCCCATTCTCTTTTTCTCCTCACCACTGCCTTTGCTATGAGAATGAAAGCCACACTATTGCACCTGCAGCAATATCAAAGTGCCTGAGGACACAGTCCCCCTGGTCCAGTGGTGCTGGAGAGCATCTGTGTTTTCAGAAAGATCTTTGAGGCACAAAAGCTACCCTGGTAATTTAGCTTCCTGCAAATAAAGTGTCGAAGGGAAAATGGCAACTGAACTAAGCATGCCTCAAAGTTGTGCCAAGGGATGTTTAGAATTAATATCAGGAAAAGTTTCTTTACCTGAAGGGTTGTCAAGCAGTGGAACAGGCTGCCCAGGGAAGTAGTTGAGGCATTGTCCCTGGGGGTGTAGATGAGGCACTTAGAGACATGGTTTAGTGGTGGGCTTGGCAGTGCTGGGTTAATAGTTGGACTCAATCATAAAACTCTTTCCCAACCTACATGTTTCTAGATATCTGTTGTTAAATTAAGCATCTATCTCCTAAGTATCCAAGCATCCTTGAGAAATGAGACAGAGAAAAACAATTAATCATCCAAACAGCTAGAAACAGATAAAAAAACTAGCTTTTATACAAAGGCTTTTCTGACTAAGGCCAAGAAAAGAACGTAAAGAAAAGCAGATCAAAACTACCCAGTCTTTCTGATCTCAAGTACATTTCTGCTTGTATTACAAAAAATTTCTTTTACAGGATACACCCATGGGGAAGTTTCAGCATTTTTGTCATGTTGGCTGTCAAAAATGCATGAACCTTTGTTGGTGGGAATGACAAATTTCTGTTTCCAGGCTCAGACTCTTATAGTTTAGATCAAACCCCGTAGTAAAACACTTTAACAACCGCCAGTTCTATCATATGCAAATACTTAAACTTCTACTGAATCCCCAGCCTAATCGACCATCTACAGCCTTACTTACCTTGAGAACATTGCCAGAAGTACATTTGTTCCTCATCATTTCATATTCCAGGCATGGACAGGAGATAAAGTTCAGTTGTGTTCATCTCATAGCAGGAAAAGAAGTGCCTTAATGTAACGAGCTCAGAAAAAAAATAATTTGGAAATGTTGATATTGTCTAAAAACTAGATTTTAAACTAACAGATCCTCATGGGTTTTTTGTTTGGGTTTTTTTTTTTTGACAACCCTTGTGAAAGCTTGGAAAGAGTGTGAGGTA
>VWYI01028900.1:0-13895 GCA_013399455.1 Anthoscopus minutus
TGATTTGTATTGACCAATCACAAAAGAGTCCGAGGACACACAGGTGATATGCATAAGGGAGAAGGGTATAAAAGGTCGTACTGGGGAATAATAAAGTGCTGATGCTTGAAACCATTCATGGTGTCAGTTGTGTGTCCTCTGTCAGGTTTCCATTGTAATTTACTGGAATTATATCTTCTATGCAATTATGTTAATATATTGCATTTGCACTACAATTCCACTACAGTCATTTGAATAGAGTTGTAATCTGAAAAGTGGTCCTTGAAAGAGGATACTGTTTGAGTTCAAGTCTGTTTCAGTGGCTTCAGATCTTCATAATTCTACAAGTCCAGTCAAACCCTTAAGTTTTCTTTCTGATCTTTTTATCCAAATGGTAATGAATAGGCTGGTTATAATTGAAGTAAAAATCATAATATATAAGCAGATCAAACTAATATAACTGTGATCTTGCATTCTCTATTGATTCTTCATTCCATTGTTGTTCCCTTAAGGGAAAATGTGTATATACCTTTAGACTTGCAGAGGAGCAACAGGTCTAGTCTTTGGAAGATTGACTGAATGCAATGTTAGGTAATGTGATCATTTTGCATTGGTATTTTATATAAATAATATAGACTATGTGTTATTTATATTCTGCACTTCTCAGTCATTGCATTCTGGAGGCCCTATGCCTGCCTGTTTGTTCAGGAAACTTTCTTACAAATTCTTGCTTGATAAAAGACGTTTCATATCCCAGACCACTACTTTTCATTTTTTGTGTACTGTGAGGTAGAAGTTCTCATTCACTCCTAAGTAACTTTGTTGCTAATAGCTGTAAATGCATTTTGTCCCAGACCACATAGAACACACTGTTCTGGTCTAATGAAAGCAAAGACACCAGCTTTCTGTCCATTCAGGAATAACCTTGGTTAGTAATAATTTCTGGAACCTGCATATCCTGATTCTGTGACCCAGTGTGTTTCTCATTTGTGTTGTAATCCCCAGCCTGTTCCTTTCCAATGATTTTTAATACACGAGAATCAGGAGTTTGTTACATGTTGAAAATTACTTTCTTTCAGAAGAACAAGAAAGTGTTTCAATAACTATTTTTAAACAAGAAAATATTTTGATTATTTACTGGTTAGTTTTGTCTTATGGAAGGGTAAATATCTGAAAATTTTAACCTTTAGACAGCCAAGTATATGATAATTCTGTCATCTATCTGCGTGTCCAGTGTTGTTCTAAGTGCTACAAGATGCCCTTCCTAGTCTTCAGTTTTTGTGCATCTCCTATAGTTTCTATACCTTCAGAGTCTACCAGATCCATGCAGATTTTTTTCATGCTGAAGGGAGGGTAAGATGGCACTAGAGGCTTACACTTAGGTATTTGAAATACTCCCCTACTTCTGCAGGGCCATGTCAAACTTCACTTGTGCCTTCTAAAGCCTCTGTCCAGCCAGGCTGCAAATTATGTTGGTTGCACTTTACTATCTCAAGTATTTTTATCATGTGAGACTGTGCCATTTTTTAAGACCACTAGCAATTCTTCTTGTCAAGCTTTACGTACACTGACAAACCTGAATCATACTCAAGGATTTCTTGCTGGAGAGAAGATGAATACTTGTACTAGCATGTGACTGTTAACAAATGTGGTTGGTTGAGGTCTGCTCTTCTGTAAGAAACTTCTCACAGCTAGTCAACTGAGCAACAATAGGTCTGTTCTGGTGTTCTGAAACTCATCTATAAAGCATGTAGGAGGATTTAGGTAGGCACATTCACATGCAGCATCAAAATTTCAGATCTATCTTACACAACTCATCAATGCTTCAAGTAGCAAACTGTCCTATAGATTATCCACCATTTTTTTTCCCTTTTCAAGGAAACTGTTCTTTATACAGCAGGTGAATACTGATCTTGGTGGGTTGTAGTAGTTTTTGGTATTGCAGTCAGGTTCACCAAATAGTGATTAGTACCAAAATTCTTTTTACTTTCAAAAATCTAGCTTATCCAAAACTCGGCTGAGAACAGTTCTTGGAAGTATTAGAAAAGTCCCTGGAAGATAGTGACAATCCTGTTTGCCAAAGAATTTGCTACAGGCATCAAAAGCTGTGAGTGTATTTCCATATGAAAATGAGGAGAGAAACTGAAATGCGTAGCTTGAAATCATTTATACCTAACCAAGGAATACAAATATTTGAATCATTTTTTCAATACAAGATGGAGTTAAGGCTGACAAAGTGGGAAAATAATGTGTATTCATGCTTTGGATATCATTGAAACTTTGTTTTATCTCAGTAGGTGGATATGTGAAGCTCTGTTTGGAGGTAATTGTAGTATTCAGATAATGTGTTTTACCCCAAATGGAAGTCACATTCTCAAATTTTATGCAATATTAAACGTAACTTCTAGCAAAACCTTAGTTAAATGTTAGCTCATTTACTTAGTGACTTTAAAAACAGAATAATGGCATTTGCTATCTGTCAGTTTCTTCATTTAAGCTGTTAATACTTTGTGAAGAAGTCGTTGAATTGTGTGTCTGGAATAACATAAAAAAGAATTATGCATGTTCTTCCACACTAGAATACTCCTCTTCTGTGAATAAATTGTAGTAGATGGGGAATGCAGAGTCTGTTTGCAAATTGTAGTCTGGAATACTATGGTCTCAGGTTTTAATAATTTTATTTTTCTAGGGTTCTGAACTTTTTAGTCATTTTGTAATGTAGAAATGCTATTAACCACACAATGAAATCATGTGCCTTTACAAACTGTTAAGTGTATTTAATTTGGTTTAACTAACAACTGCTGCTCTGTTCTCTTATTTACCACCTACTGCTTTTGAAAATCCAGTAGTGCTGGTGGTACTGTGACCATGGAGTGGGACAGATCACTTTACTAATCTTGTGAAAATAGAACATCCTTTTAAAAAAGCAAACAAAACAACAAACTCCTATTGGACTGAATAGTCCTAAATCAGCTGTGAAACTGATTTAGTTTCTGTGATCTAAAGGGATTGAAATGACAACAGAAAGCCCTGGAACATTTGAATCTACTCCCAGAACTGTCATGGTATATCTCCTTGTCAAAAAGGATCAAAGGATTGGTTTTATTTCTGGTAAAGTTGCTAATATGTACTGATTCTCATCAGTTTGAGTTCTAATTAGACATCTGTGGAAGTAAAATTTGATCGTTGCCCAGATTTAGCATTTCTTCAAGGATATATGAAGAAGCATATTCCATGGTCTAGTGTAGTGCACTATAAACAGTGAATAGGTGCATAGGAAATCATCTGTCAGTTGTTGATTCAATAGTTGATGAATTAGTTAAATAGTTAAATTAATAGTTAAAACAGAAAGATTCATCTCCCAGGCTAAGAGGCTTACTTTCAGTTCTCTGCTGGCAGGAAAAATCCTAATGTTAATAGTAATTTTATCTCCATTATACCCTATTCATGAACTTCTGATTGAAGTTCAAGATGTAGGCCTAGTATCAGTGTAATAATGCTGCTCTGGTTGCTTTTCTTCAGAGCACCATAGCATATTGTTGAGCATGGAGATGCTTTCTAAAGCCTTGGTGCACAAGGCTTTCCCTTTTTGTTAGAACCCTTTTGTTAGAACAAGCTTTGCTTGTGCTTGCCCTCCTGAAGCTTGTTCTGTGCCACTTCAGAAGAGAATTACTGCTTGTCCCAATCTCTTTCTTTAGTACAGGCTACAGTACTTGTACTGCAGGGTTTATCTGGGGACAGAGCAAAAATTCAATGAGGTGTTAAGATGAGGTTTTGCCTTGGTAATCTGAATTTTTGGTGGTAATTTATTGTGTCTCAGTTAGTTTCAGGTTTTCTGCCTAGGCTTAAGATGAGTGAAGAAAATCCTAGAACTGTGTTCTATCTAGAAATAAGCTAGGCAGTGACAGTAGAAATTATAATAACCTAGTGAATGCCAAAACAGACTTGCTTACTCGGGTAAATGCAGACTTCTGAGCTAGTTGGAAGAGGAAAATGAAATGTTGAAGAGGCAGATTAAATATTCTACAGGCAGCTGAGAGATGTCTCACAGTCGATAGTCTTCATTCTCTATTTACCAGATGCCTGTTGAAAATACAGTACAGTGAGGAGGAACCAGTCCTAGAGGTTCCTGGAAGATGCCCCGAATCAGCTGGTCAGTATGTCAACAAGGGAGGGCACCATGCTGAACCTGTTGTTTGAGAGGAGAGAATGACTGCTGGGTGATGTGATACGATGGTTGGAGGCTCTCTGGGCCACTGTGATCGCAACATAACAGAGCTTTTTGTTGTCAGAGAAGTCAGAACATGCACCGGCAAAACTGCACGGGGAAATAAAGTATTAAGGATGAGGAGAAGATTGAGGTGTCTTTTTTCAAGCAAAGAAGGCAATAATTGTAAAACCAATTGTTCTCAAGGTACCCAGCCCCTATCTGCCCCTGTGATCCAAGGGAAAACAGAGTGCTAGAGCGCTTATACATGCACAAGTCTGTGGAGCACATAGCACCTAAGGGTACTGAAGGAGCCAGAGCCTGAGCCACTTTCCATCATTTAGCAGCAGTCCTGGTTAACCATGAAGATCATTGGAGGTTGGCAACTATGACACCCATCTACACAGAGGGTTCACGGGAGGATCTGGGGCACCATGAGGCTTGTCAGCTTGACCTCAGTGCTGAGCTAGGATATGGAATCAGTCACCCTGAGTGCTGTTGCATAGCACATGTGGGACAACCTGAGGTTCAGGCCTAGCCAGCGTGGATTTGTGAAAGGCAGGTCCTGCTTAACAAACTTAACCTCCTAGTGTGATAGAGTAGCCCACTTAGTAGATGAGGAAACAGCTGTGTATGTTGTCTGATTGGACTTTAGTAAAGCCTTTGAAAATGTTTTCCACTGCATTATCCTGGAGAACCTGGCAGCCTGTGGCTTGGATGCATATATGCATTGCTGGTTAAAAGAGTTGCTGGATGGCCAGGCCCAGAGAGGAGTTGTGGTGTATGGAGTTATATCTAGCTGGTGACTGGTCACCAGTGCTGTTACTCAGGGCTCACTACAGGTGCCAGTCCTGTTTAACGCCTTCATTGATGACTTGGACAAGAGGATCATGTGTGCCCTCAGTTGGTTCAGAGATGACGCCAAATCATCCACTCTGGGTGCAAGTGCTGATCTGCTGGAGGGCAGGCAGGCTCTGCAGAGGGATCTGGACAGGCTGGATCATGGGCCAAGGCCAGTGGTGTGAGGTTCAACAAGGCCCAGGGCTGGGTCCTGCCCGTGGGTCACAACAGCCCCAGGCAGTGCCACAGGCTGGGGCAGAGTGGCTGGGAAGCTGCCCAGAGGAAAAGGAGCTGGGGGTGCTGGTGACAGCAGCTGAACATGAGCCAGCAGTGCCCAGGTGGCCAAGAAGGCCAATGGCATCCTGGCCTGTCCCAGCAATAGTGTGGCCAACAGGGCCAGGGCAGGGATTGTCCCCCTGAGCTGGGCACTGGTGAGGCCATGACTCAAATCCTGTGTCCAGCTCTGGGCCTCTCATGATAGAAAAGACATTAAAGTCCGGGAATGAGTCCAGAGAAGGGCAACAGAGCTGGTGAAGGATCTGGAGAGCGCAAGTCCTATGAGTGGCTGGGAGAAAAGGAGACTGAAGTATGACCTTAGCATATGCAATGACCTGAAAGGAACTTGTAGCCAGGTCAGGAACACGCAGCATGACAAGAGGATATGGCCTCTAGTTGCACCAGGGGAGATTTAGATTGGGCATTGGAAAGAATTTCTTCACTGAGGGTTGTCGAGCACTGGAATGGGCTGTCTGGGGAAGGAGTAGAGTCAGCACTCCTACAGATATTTAAGGGACTTGTAGACATGGCAGTTTAGGTCATGGTTTAGTGGTGAATTTGGCAGTGCTGGATTAATTATTGGACTATGAGCTGAAAAGTCTTTTTCAACCTAAATAATACTATGATTCTTAATTTACACTTGTATCTCTTTGTCATTGAATATAGTCAGTAGATCAGCTTGATGCTTAAGGGGTTTTGAGTGATTAAGTGTTTTCACATTGTCTGGTAACTGTTCTCCATATATGGGATGATTAATGGAATTTGAACTAAATCTTGTACACCAAGGAGCTGCAGGTTTTTAACCTAGTCTTCTGACTCTTTTACATAATACTTTGCTTTTGTATCCATCACATTGTGCAAATCTTGCAGTATTACATGTCCTCTTTGTTTTAGTGGGTCCTTGTGAGTTCATCAACTTGATTTTGATGAATTTCAGTTCATTAAAATAATTTCCCTGGGTGTTGTTGTCATACTTTGTCTGGAACATGATTATTTCCTACCAGAAATCTGGTAGTAAGTCAGTAATGTGGTGGTAAGTCAGAAATGTGAGAGATCAGGCTGTTTCTTTGTAACAGTTATTAACGAGTTAAATACTGTTTCAAACTCAATATTCCAGTTTAATTCAATAGTGCTGATCTGCATGTCTGTTAGCAGTCAAGGCAAGGATATTGAAGACTGAATCGATGAAGATTGAATTATCCTCTTCCTGTTAGAGGAAGCTACTTTAGTGTAGGTTGTGATGCACTAGGATAGGGAAATTTCCTTTCACATTGCCTGTCCTGTAGGCAAAGGAGGAATTCGGTTACCAGTGGACTTGATACAGCATCCTGAGTTTTTAGTTTAGAATGTGACTGCCACAAAGAATTGTGGGAAGAGAAGGAAATTAAAGTACTTCAGTTGCTATTGCATAAAATATCTATGTGTTTGATAAGTATTCTGTAAAACACTGAGAGCAAAATTGGCATCAAGTAATGAAACTTCCCTTCATATTTCTTCTTTGTAAAAAATTTAAGTGTTCTTCCAAATTGTAATAAAAACTGGAACAAAATGACAATTTTAATTCACTGTCACTTCTTTCTTCCCTCCCGTCTTCCTACCTCTGCTGAAGACATTTTGGTGTATTTTTTCACTACACCTGAATTTTAACCAAGGCATGCAGTCTTGCCAAGTTTTCTGAAGACCTATGTCTTGTTTTAATTTCTAGTTATTTTCCAGAAATGTCAGTTTTGGATCACAGGCTTTAAGTCCAAAAAAGGGCTATATACATACCTAAAATAATTTGTTGAATAATACTAAGGATATATAATTTCTAAGCACAACTTATTTCTAAGGAAATGTTGTATATATTGTTAATCTGTTTTTCATATCAGTACATTTACTGTTTTGAGAAAATGGGTAGATAAGCCAAAACCTGTTTTTAAAAAACATATATAGAACTTGCATTAAACTGTGATGTTGTGTGTTACTTCCTTAATGGGTAAAACTGGTTGATTCAGATATTCTATGAACATCCTTGTCATTTTGTCTTTTGGTAGGCTGATGAAGTGGTGGATGAATATAGTGAAAATAATTTTTATGAATCTGATGAAGAACAGAAAGAGAAGGATCAGAAATTGAAAACCACCTATACAATGGACCCGGATCACAGGCTGCTGTTACGAAATACAAAGCCGCTGCTTCAAAGCCGAAATGCTGCTGTATGATAAATTCCTTTTTGATTAAAATGTTAAACTACAAATATCTGTTTTTAGAAAATATAGAAGATTGAAGAGTAAAATCTACACCTCTTTAAAACTGGTGAAAATACCCTTTAGCAACTCTAGAAGTGTGATGGATCTGTTTTGAATTTAACTTAGCTTTAAGTGAAACACCTAAACTGATTGTGATATGTGCTCCAAATAATAAAAACAAACAAAATACTAGAAAAAAGTAAGAGAACATATAAATCCAACTTACATAGCATGTGATGACTCTACCACAGGTAGCTCTTAATGCTAAAACTGTCAGCAATTAGGATGGCACAAACAGGTACAGTTTATTGGCACAGTTTAATAGAACAGATCCGCAAAGAAAATCATAGTTGTTATTGATTCATTAATTTGTTCTCTTTTTAATGTCTCCCATTTTAAAACTAGACAATACTACACCACATTTCTAGAGCTGTTGTCTTGGCAGGGTTCCATGATAGATATGACATTAAACGTGTGGTATGCTAGATTATTTTCATGAGATTTTAAAATACAGGTGACTTAGAACTGGAAAAAGCCATGTTCATAATAAATCATTATGATGTTAATCAGATCACAGAATGGTACTTCAAACCTCAGTTTCTTGTATTAATCAGGACTAGATGTCTTATGAGAAAAGTCTTCCAGGGACAATGAATATTTATATCACTGCAAAAATAGTCACTACACCATGATTAAGACACCTTGCCACCTGTTCTTAATAAGTTAAACAGATCAGGTTTTAGTTCTCCATTAAAACATATTTTGAGATTCTAACTCATATCTGACTCTTCTCAATATCATTTATGATCTGCCAGCCCAGCAGACTTTGGAAACAAATTGATTAAATTTTTGCAACTTTGCCAAAAATCACTGTTCAGTATCTGTGATATTTCTTCATTTCTTGCAAACAAATATGTCTGATACGTTTGCCATCCTACTTCACAAAGAGGTTCAATTAGCTATTGCCTTCATTCCATAAATAATTTTCTTTATTAAATATGTTATTGATTCTCACACTAATGATCTTCAGCTTTCTGATATTAAAGTAACTGAGATGTTAAGGCACAATTTGAAAAGTGTTATCAAAATTATGCTACTTTGAATTGCTATTACAGGGATATTCATACTTCATACACAGAATTTTCCTGTAATTAATTTAATTAATGGCTTTCCATATGACCTTATGGTTTTTGTGAGCAGTAAAAGATACTTGTGGTATATTGCTAAAAATCTTGAAGTTATTTCCTGGCTTAAGATGTTTTTAATCACTTTTTATTGTTGAATAATGGTTTTTGTTTCATTGGTACTAAGATTTAAGATACCAGATGAAGTGTTAACATGAAGGCTTTATTTGATGTCCCTGTGATTTGTTTTGTTTGAAACAGAAAGCTGATCATGACAGTATTGTAAGACAGGTTGTGACATGACACTCACTAGCATAAAGATCATATTTTGTCTTTTATTTATAAGAGAATTTGAGAAAGAAAAAAACGGATTTTAAGTTGCTTATGTCTCAGTCTTCTGAATTTTGTTAGACTGGATATTGGTATACAGCTCTGTAGCTTTTACTTTCTGTTGGATTTGATACTTTAAAAGTAAAATTAAAGGCAGCTGTTGTTTTAAAAATTGCATAGTAGAATAATGGAATGAAAGATTTCGAGTGGAAACTAGATAAAAGGTAGTATTGAACCTGTAGTAATAAAGGAAAAGCACATTAGAAAAACTTGTAAAGAATATCTTTTCATTACTTTGTACAGCTGATGTTACCGATACTGATATATCAAGGATGGTATCATTGTGCTTGTAATTTAAATTACCTACTGCTTTTTCCCTTTGTCCCTATTTCTATAACCTTCTATTTATTATAGCATGCAATAAACACTAGGAGGAAGGAAACATACTTAATTAGTAAAATATATTTATTCCAATGTTCTCTCTCAGTCTGCTTTGCTGATTTTGAAGACCACAAGTATGCACTTTGCTTTCTGACGTAGAGTGAGCTGGTAGTCCTGCAGGTCTGAAGCAAATGTGGTAAATATAAATGATGATTTGAAGTTAAGATGCTCCTCTGAATGTTCTTCCTTTAGGTGGTAATGGCAGTTGCGCAGCTTTACTGGCATTTGGCACCAAAATCTGAAGCTGGTATTGTTTCTAAGTCGTTGGTGCGTTTACTCCGTAGTAACAGGTAGGTCAAGTCCATACTTTACATCTCTGTGTGCACTTTTGTGTGCATATTTGTTTAGCCATAGTTATAAATATAGCTGTTACACAATTCATTTAATTTTGAAATTGTCCTGTAATACTCACTTTCTCATTTATTTGTATGAAAAGCTTGAAGGGTTTCCATGAGACAATATTAATTGTTTTTTGAATAACTTTTAAACTAAAAAAATCTTTTTTGGCTAGAAGTTCTCTGTGAGGATAATTTACTTTTTATATTACTTATGTCAAACAGATACAGAGGCTTTTTCAAAAAAACTCACTTTTGTTATGTCTGGCAGAATTACTCATCCTAGATACACCTTAACTTTTGTAAGTCCTGCCATTCAAAGAGCTGTTTCTCTGCAGAAGTTCTGCAGATCAATATCTCTTGTTTAAAAGTTGGTTAAAAAGTAAAACGGGACTAGCTGGAGTATTCATGCTCTTTATCTTCAGATAAGAATGAATCAATATTATTTTTGTGTTTGGCTTTATGGTACAGTATGTTTCCAATTCTCTTTATGCAAAGATAAGTAAAGTAACTAATGCAATTGTCAGATAATATGTAGAGTTAAACTCATACTCACAGGTTGGAAGGATTATTTGCATGTGATTTATTGCGTGTTTATACTCAGGTTTCATTAAAAGAAAAGTCACTTCTTTCCTATATCTCAGCTAAAACCGTAAATGACACTAGATTTCTGATTTTTCTATCTAGAACGGCTTTTCTTCTTTCTTTACCATTCTGGATGAAACACTTTTGCTTTTGGAGCCACTTTGAAATAATCTTTTGCTGTTTGCCCTTGAAGTTATTTGCCTGTGGCCTTTAAATTAATGTCAACTAAGCTATAATCTAGTTAGGGTGAGAGTGCCCAAAAGAGCATCTCATAGCAATTTCCAGTCTTGTTGCAGCATGTGTAGCTGCATGCTACTGCCATGCACCTACGTAAGAATTATATAAAATAGGTTTAAAAGATCTTAAGTACTTCTCTATTATCACTTTTCTTTGTAAGCAGCAGCTGTCATTACCTTAGGGCTATTAGACAATTTTGAGTAAGAGGAGATAATGGGTATGATGATTTTTCTATTAGGTTGAGATTTGCAGCATGCAAGGATTTGAGCACTCATGGTTCAGAAAAACTGTGTGTAAATTATTACTTAGTTTTTAAGCAATTGGTCATACAAAATCTGCACTTAAAAAACTTCAGATTAGTACCCAGATTTCTTTTTGCTCACTCATATATAGGCTTTTAAACTCATTCATTAATGATGAAAATGGCCTCTCCAAACAAATTTAATGCTTTTTGTAGAATATTACATAAAACTATTGTCAATCTCTTGCAAAGTCTATTACGTAAGTGTTCTTTTTTTATACATATATGTTTGCCAGTGTATATCCTTGAGTCACAGGAGATCCCAGCCCTTTTTAAGATTTTTTAGAAAAATTTTTAAGAGAAAAAAGTGATAGTGAATCTTGCTAATAGTGCAAGGATTAACTGTTGTAATTAATGCAGTTATTTCAACTGCAGATAAAGCCTGTGTGTTTTCATTTTCAGCTATGTCATCCTGAAATATTTATTTCAAGAAAGTGGATGAAATGTAAGGTTTTTGTAAGCTTTTTGCATTATCCTAAAGTTATTAATGTAATTCTGGTTTGAGCAAATACCCAAGGCCTATAAAAGACACCATTGCACTGGTGTCAGTGAGTATTTTTAAAAAATGAGAACCTGGTTTCATCATGTGTCTCTCTTCCTGTGAATCAAATGATGAAGTCAGTAGTTGACAATAAGCTTTGCCTTCTATGTTTGTGCCAAAAGAAATGGGTAGCTAACTTTATGTTCAAATAAAATTGGGCTTTCTTTGCTATGTTGAATTATTCTGTGTATCAGTAATTTTATGGACTCTAATTTTTCTTTTCACATTCTAGGGAGGTGCAGTATATTGTCCTGCAAAATATTGCCACTATGTCAATTCAAAGAAAGGTATACCCTCTTTCTAATTTTTTTAATCTCACTGTATATGAAACATAGGATAGTTATTTAAGTATGTTCTGATTTTCAGGGCATGTTTGAACCTTATCTGAAGAGTTTCTATGTTAGATCAACTGATCCAACTATGATCAAAACACTCAAGGTGAGATTATTAAAGGAAAATTTTTCTACATACTGCTGTACTAATCAGTTTGCAACAGAAAGGTAAAAATGTTTATTACTGATATTACACAGGTCATTCTGTGCTGTTTCTTTATCTCACTAAGAAGTATTGAGGCCTTAAGTTAAGTCCACAAGGGGCCTTCAGGCTTCTCAGGCTGTCTGAAAGTTCTCATTACTGTGTTGCAGGTGGAAGAGTGACTGTATTTTCCGCTACAGTTTTTAGGACCTTTCAGTGATAGAGAGCATTGTAATTTTGTTTCAACCAGGCGTTTTAACATTGAGAGTTTGGCTATTTCATAGTATGAAAAGAGTCTTTTATACTGTTAGCTTAAAAAGAGTTTGAATCTGCTCCCTTGTACAAAATATGGCAGTGTTTGAGTCCCAAATTTTCTTTGAAGTTAGCATTTGACAGAAGTACTTTAGGCTTTCCTCAAGGCTACATCTCAGTGCATGTTTTCAGCTGCTGTCTTGTTGTTTTCTCCGTACTTATTTTTTAACAAACATGAAATCCTTGACAAAACAATGGCTGAAGAAGTGTCTACTATTATGTACCTTTTCTCTTGTATTGCTTTAGATTGTTGTAGATACTTACGTTTAGGAGTGGAAGGTAGTTTTCTGAAGGAAATAGTATTTTTTCCTTATTTATGTTTTACATGCATATTGCACTTACATTATGTGTGCAAGAGTGGTGTAATTCAGGATGGCTATGCCAAAATGATCATGTTTATATATGAACTAAATACATTTTTGTATTTTATACCAGCAGTAAGACTTAAGTAAATTTGAGGCAGTTGGAAGCAAAAAGATATTATCTACATTTTAGGAATATTATGAGAAATGCCTTACTGTTATCCAAGAGTAGTCAGTCTAAAAATAATAAAAAGTTGATATATTTAAATTCCCATATTAATTGATAGTATATTGGAGAAGAGGTGGAAAAGCAGAAATTGTGTTTTTTTGTCTCATTGTCTTACTTGTTTCATGATGGCTGAAGAATTTAGAAGACCTAAACTTCTTAATGTGTAAAAAAATCTTGTGGTTTTCTCTCTTTTCCACCTCTGTAGTTCAAGCCTACCTGCTTCAAAATAGAATTATGAGACCCATGGCCGTAATTAATATGTAGGAACACCCTTGAATTTATCTCCTGTGCTGTTTGGATTTCTCTTTTTTTTTTTTGTTTTCCAGCATCAAGTTTGCTTTTTTTGATCACTGGTTAGCATTGAGCTTGTATTTTCACAGTAACCTATTTTAACCACAGATTCTCAGTTAAAATTAATTGTCATCATCTCATATGTTCATTTTCTGAACAGTTAAGGTTTTTTCTCAATTACGAGTATCATTTTGCAGGCATGCATTATTTTTCCTGTTCTCTTAATCAGTCTTTTACTTTATGGAGCTCTTACATAGCTTTTCTTAGTCAGCCTTTGTCTTCATTTCCCCGAAAACTGTAGTATCAGTTGAAAACTGTTACCTGTCTTCTTCTTACTTTCATAGTTCATGTGCAAAAAAGGCCAGTGAAGATATTTCTGATATTCCATTGATAGCCGTCCTGTACTATACCATATTCTCCTTTTGTCTTACCTGTTTCTCTTTTTCCTTTGTCCTCTTGCTTTCTATGCTGTTCTAGATACATATCTTTAAGAGATACTTTTAATGATGCATCTTATGAAATTGTTTTTAAGTACAGGTGGAGTGTATCATTTGAGTATCCTTTTCTGGATGCCTCAAAGTCAAAAAATACCAACATATTTCTGAGGTATGACTTCCCTTTGGAGAGTCAGGGTTGTGTTTTCAGTTTACTTCATTCAATGTTAAAATAGGCTGGAAGCCTAGCATCTTAACAATATATGCCAAGTGTTGTCTATTATCCTTTCACCAGGAACAGAGGTCTGATGTTGTTGTTGAATAAGATCTGAGGAATCTCACAGATGCAAATGTTTCTTTCCTGTGTTTAAAGGTCTTTTATTACAGTTCATCTGAATATAATGGGCAATTTATTTCTCCTCTGAT
>VWYI01028901.1:0-47331 GCA_013399455.1 Anthoscopus minutus
TATTATATATAATGTGGTCAGATTTAGCAGTACTCCTGGTGTGTATCTCAAAACAAAACAGAAAGGGTTAAGTTATACTTGTATCAAGTATATGCAAGTCAAAAGAGTTTTTAGAAGGCTGATTTATCATGTAATTACAATAAAAATAGGAATTAAGTAGTCAATCAAATTTTCAAGTATTTTAAAAAATTTTAATAGCACACTAAAACACATTTCAGTCTGAATAAAAAGGTCCCTGTGTACTGTGTTTCAGATATTCATACATAATTCTATAATAAATATTTTCAGTGTATTAAGCTCAATTACACTTAAGAATTATCTGTGCAGAGTAAATCAAGTGCAACATACATAATATCTTACAAAAAACAATTTTTCAGGTGTATTTGGAACTCATAAAATCACAGAATTGCAAAATTACAGGATTCCTCAGGCAGGTTCACCTAGGGCTGATTGCCCAAGACCATGTTCAGATGATCTTTTAATGTCTCCGAAACTGGCGACTTCTCTGGGTAACCTCTGACAGTTCTTGGTGTTTCTTGATGTTCAGAAAGACCCTCCTGTATTTCAGTTTGTGGCCATTGTCTGTGGTCCTGCCACTGCATGCCACTGAAAAGAATCTGTCTCCCTCTTCTTTACACCATCTTTTCAGGCATTTATGGACACTGATTCCCCTGCACCTGCTCTTCTCCAGGCTGAAAAGTACCATCTCACTCAGCCTTTCCTCACAGGAGAGGTGCTCCAGTCCCCCAGTCATCTTCACGGCCTCTCACTGGGCTCTCTCCTGAATGTCCATTTTCTCTTTCCTGGGAAGCTCAGCACTGGACACAATGCTCTGGAAGTGGCCTCCCTGTTCTGAGTAGAGGGACAGGAGCAGCTCACTCAGCCTGCTGCTAGCAACCTTCCTAATGCAGCCCAGGATAACATTTGCATTCTTTGCTTCAAAGGCACATTGCTGGCTAGAGTTCAACTTGGTGTCTCCCAGCATCCCCAGGTTCTTTTCTGTACAGCTACTCTTCAACTACATATCATGAACATAAGCTCATATGAAAGTTGTTTAAAGGCAACCACATTTATACTGTATCTGCAAACAGAAAACAATTCAGCAACACCTATGACAGCCTCCACCACTTCTGAGTGATTCTATCTGTATGCAAATAATCCACAGATGTGTCTTCTTGTCTGAGCAAGCCTTGGAGGTGAGTTTGACTTGTCACACATATACCAGCACTGACATCTACTTTCTATCTTTGTCTGGTCTAAAGGGTTATCATATTATTTTACAGGAAAAGTCCCCACTCTAGCAAAAATATTTAAAGAGTTGAAAAAAACTGCACCACAACATCAGAAGAAAAATTAGTAGAAAATTCAGTGAAATAGTACCAAGAATTATGAAGTTACTAGCAAGATGAATCAATGTATACTGCCAAGAATCGTAGCTATTTTATCCAATTTACCTCTTTATCACAAAGAAATTACTCTTTATTAGTTATATTTATATTGCTATCTATCTAGTTATATTAGATTTTTTTATGGATTATATTTTATCCAAACTTCTGGGAGTATTTCCATTAAATTTGATTTCTATAATTACTGGCTAACTGTAATTTATTGATGAATGTTCTCCATGGATTAATATTTCATATACAAGTTCTCAAAAGGAAAGCATTTTAGTAAAAAAAAAGAGGGGGGGATATTTTTGAATAATATTACTTGTCAGTGTGGTTTTCTTTGATGAGTAAGTCAGAAATAGATTTTAGCAAATAAGTATGGAGTTAAACTCCAGTGCTCAGGCAGTACATAAGAGAAGGCACAATAAGAAAGGTACCATATTTTATATAAGTAACAGATTAATTATTCACTTACTACATGTGTCAAAGGACAGGTAGAACACACCAGGAAGCAGAAATTGATGTATAGAAGCTGAGAAACCAAACTGTCTGTAACCAGATTTCCCACTTGTGATCTATTTCAGGAGACACAGACAACACCTACTTAAGACACCTAGGATCAAATACCTTAGTTCCAAGCACCTACTAAGTATTGAGGAGATTCAGAACAGCTTAGAAGAGCTCTTGGACTGGCAGTGAGTACATCTCTATAATTCTGTACACGAAATTTATTGTATTTCTGTACCAGAGACATAACTGTTTCATGTGATTAGTTCAGAGTAGTCCCCAGCCAGAACGGAGCTTAAGCAAGAACTAAAGTCTCAGTATCTCAAAACATTGGCACATGCTTCCCTTAGGCCCAAGCTTTCGGAAATAGCTATATCCCTGCCCAAGATGAGCTCCCTACCTCTCTCACATAGCTTTGCAATGGAATTTAAAGAGCATTTTAGCTCTCTAAATTTAGGCTGCCACTTGAGTTCTCCAATCCAGCTATGAGACCTTCAGAAAGCCCTGCTTAGCTGCTGTTTAACCTGAAAGGCACTGAAAAATACACCAATGAATTCTTCTAGGTGCCCATATTTCTGATGCTGGCTACTGATATCCTGACCATATCCTGAAGATGCCAAGCAGCTGCAAATGTGAGCACAGAAGATTCTCAAATTAAGCATCCTGAAACTTTGTGCTTCTGTTGAGATTAATCTCATTGTCATCCTTATATGCCAATAATTCATTCAGAGTTCAGATATCCTATTGTCAGAGGAAGGGATATCAGGCTATCTCTGAATAATTCACTTCCAGATCATTTTTTTGGTAGGCGGGAGATCTGCTTTCCAAATCAAACACACGTTTAGTAAGGACCTGTATCTTTTCACTTGGATGTGGTATAAAAGAGAAACATTGTTTCTGCCTGTTTTATCAGAGAGAGGACATTACAAACAAGGATTAATAACGCATATCCAACTTTCTTTTGACTACCTTAGCAATGTTGCTGCTCAGCAGCCTTTTCTTTTTCTTCATTGGTCAGACTGTCTTGGAGGACTTTTTACTATCATGATGCTTTCCTAGCAATAGGATCCTGACACTTTCTATGTGCAAGAAATTCCTAAATCCGGCCTGACAATTCTACTAGAGACCAAGTACCTACCTATCAGCATTAGTAGAGTTAATACGACTTGGAAACTGGAGCTCTTGCTGCTCCACATCCCACTGAACTTTTAGTTCAGTACTGCCTGTTCTCAGGTTTATGTTGCTGTTTCACTGTGATAAATCAAATCCCTGCAGCAGGTAGAAGGTTTGTTCAACCCTGATTCAAATGACGTGGTGCCGGGGTCCTGGCTCGCTCTCCCCCACAGCACCGTGCCAAGAGTGGGGAGCAGCTCCCGATTGGGATGTCAGGAGCTGAACCTTGGAGCTGCTGCTCTGCAGCATTCCCAGCTGCCAGTGCAAGGAGGAGGAAAAGGATCAAGGAAGAGGCTCTCAGTTTGGGTTCCAGGAGAAAATGAAATCCTCAAAAGCTTAGAGACAGAGAAGCCCTAAGCACCTCTGTGCATGGGATTTTATCTGGGGGCGGTTCAAGGGGAGGGTGCAATTCTTTGGCCGATGGGGAATCCGGGAGGGAGGAGCACAGGGAGGGGATTACAACTGAGGCACCAATAAGGGAACACAAGGGGAGGGAACAGCTCACATCAACCAATGGGACATCGAATAACGGGGGATTGACAGGGAACTCTCTGGAACAAGGGGCTAGAACAAGGGGGGATTGACAAGCCCATGGGAGGGGAGGCAGGGAACTTTCTGGGTAAAGGGGCAGGGTTTACAATGATGGATAAGCACAGGAATAAGGGGTTGGGTTGCAGTGATAGGCAGCATAGGGGAGGATACAACTTAGGGTGGAACCAACCACATGAAGGAGGGGTACTTAATAATATAGAAGGTAATTGAACCGAATACAATGAACAAAAACACACTGCCACAACCAAAGTCCTGATGCTTTAAATGATGCAGGATCAAATGTGGTTCAGGATCACAGTTTCTGGGACTGTAACAAGGAGAATCTGAGCAGGTCCAGAACACTGCAAAGCCATAGCCTCAGCTACAAGATCCTTCAGAGAATTATTTTCTTTCATTTCCGTTCAATGCTCCATGTACGCTTCCAAAACTTAAAAATACAGTTGTAAGAGGATGGAGATTATTAGAGGATGAAAGGAGTTTGTTACGAGTGACCATAAATAGCAAATTAAAAAAATATTCTGTCCTTAACACGCCATGCAGAAAATGTATTTAGCTTGGAAAATCAGCTGTTGCCAGGATTCCCTGGACAACTGGCATTCAGTTAAAGTGCAGCCTACTACACAACCCCTGTAAAAATATAAAAACAAGGATTATCCTTGTCTGAGATTTAACTTGATAGTGATCCAAAATGGATACTCCACAGAATAATTCCGGATAGAATAGATGGCTAATATCTATCAATAGCTATTGGGCTGTAAATATCAAAGAAATAAGTTAAAATAACTTTATTAAGTTTAGAGGTGTTAGGGAATATACAGATTTTCTATTTTTAAGTTAATTTCAGAGAAAAATATATACATTTTATTTCCATATCTGCAAGGATAAACCCAGTTAAGAAAAATAATTATTCCTGTTCCATTTTTCTGAGTTGTGCAATGAAAGTGAGTGACCATGAAGTAGAGCACAAATAAGTGAAATTAAAATAAGATGTTTGCATAATAATATATTATGCATAATATGTAACTTTATATATATACATTTTATATTATGTCTATATTATATTGCATAATTGACCTTTAACATCAAATGTAAAGTGTATTTTCAAGTATGATTGTTACAAATCAATTTGGTTGAACAATATTTGCCGGAAAATATTATTTTAGATTTTTTTTTTATTTAGCAGTTTTGAATATTTAAAATACTTTAGAATCTTATTTTATTTAAGTTCTAATATATCCCTATAATAAAAAGAATAGCTGAATTTTTTCATTATACTTTTGACAGTTTAATAACCATATAATTTCTTAAATATACTATATTTCAGATCTTACATGCTTAGTTTCAGACCAGAAATTGCACTGAATTTTGATTGATTTATTTGGTCTCTGTAGTTTTTCTAGTGGGTCTACAAACCTTTTGATATACATGAACTGAACTAGTATTATCATATTCCTTTGCAGATCCCAATAGGTAGAATACAAAAAATATGTTTCAAGATGAAATTATGAACTGCAAGTTTTTATGGGAGATATCTTCATTCTATCGCTGCAGAATTTGACAGTTTTGTTTTGATCCAAGTTTTAACTTTTTTTTATTATTATTTTTTTTATTTCATCCTGAGGAAAACAAAATTATTTTTATATTTCCATACTATGTCACAGGAGATGTGGCAACCCAGATCAGTAAGTAATGTAGCTGACCTTAGTGCCATGCCATAACTGAGTTAATCAAGCTGATTTACAGTCTGACCTGTTAGTCTGGATGCAGAACTGAAGTACCACTGTATTGTTTTCAAATATTATTTGAAAGCCTTGTCACAGATGTAGCTTTTCCTATGCTAAAGGACCATATGAGCAAGCCTGGAGCTAGCTCAGAGACCTTCAGGAGGAAAGCATGCTTTACCCTATTTTTACCTAGTCAGAACACAACAGGATTTGAGAGCATGGGGGCATTAATTTGGCAAAATTTAATTTTCTTGAAAAAATTATGGCCATAGTAAAAATTTGTAACATATATAAATGCCAAAGCTAAATAGATGCTTTTATTTTTTTTATTGTCTGTATATAATTTAAACACCAAGCTTTCTACTTAAAATGTAAACTGATATGCCAAGCAATAACATAATTTCAGAGAGAATGTGATTGTGTTTGACCTGGAAAAAATGTGATGTTGACAGAAATACTACACTGTGAGTTATGAGTGTTCTTGATATTTCACCCAGAGTTGATTCCTGTTCTAGTTCAGTTTAATCACAGAATCAGATATTTAGGTTGGAAAAGACCTATATAAATATCAAGTCCAATCATAAACCGAATGTGTTGTTCTATGCTAACAGTTCCTTATATAGGAACCATGCATGCACCTTGCATTGCACAACCATGTAGGTAAGATGGCCCATGAGGTGTCTGTAGTTGACTTTTACTGGCAAACCAATACCTTTACTGATGGAACACGACACAAATCTTCATGTATGTTAATATGTGTTACCAGCACATTCCCACAAAATTCAAAAGGATAATAATATAAGCAATGATCCTCTATAAAACCTTGAAAGCAAGCAAACTATTTATCTAGGGAGTTTGCTGCTCTTCATTCCAAAATATATTTGGCTTATAAAGGATATTCTACACATTATTCTTTATTTTATGTTGAGGGAAGGAAAGAAAAAATTTCCAGTAATTGATTTCCATTAAACAAGTAAAACTTCACTGTCATGGACTGGTAATAATTCTGAGGTTTGAATTGTGAACACATACTATGAAGCATAGCATTTAAATAAGTTAATTTTTCGCAATAAATATCACCATCATACGTAGCTTGCAAAATTTAGAGAAAAGGAAAAAGCAATTGAAAAAATGTCAGAGAAATATTCCAAAGATGCAATTGCTTAGTCCAGTTTATATTATCTAAAGATTAAGAAGATTTGATGTTCCTCAGTATTAAGTGGATATTCAATACTTCAGCATTGTCAAGTTTGATATCTTTTGATAGCTATACCTCTGTGCCAATGCAGAACAAGAAGACTAAGCTGAGTGCGGCTGGAAATGGGAAGAAACTCAGCTTTTAACCCTGGGGTGTTATATAAGGACTGCATCATCCTGTCTGTCCAAGTTCTGCTGGCATCAGCTGAAATGCTGCAGGAGGAGCTATCTACCACCTTGACATCCCACATGAATCCATGGCTAACAGCTACCACATGCAGGGTAAAACAGGCCTACTCTGCAAAAAAGAAAGAATCAAAGCAGCCAAAATGGAAGTAGGACAAAAGCATTTGACAGTTCATGTTTTAATAACTGTATATAGTGATTTTTTTCCTTGAAATTTAACTGGTCTTACATTCAGCACTCATAAATTTAATTTTTTTTCATATTTTGACCTTCTAGGAAAAGTCACTATTGTTTGCAGATGACATTTTGTTAACAATATTGTTAGCCTAGATTGTTTTCATTTGAATCATTACATGTAAGGTAAGTATAGGGAGATCTATTTTCTGTTTTCTAGTGTGCTTGTTATATAATGACAGGATAGTTTGTGTTGGAAGGGACCCCTTAAAGGTCACCTAGTCCCAGCTCCCTGCCATGGGCAGGGACACCTTTCAGTAGAGAAGATTGTTCAGAGTCCCATCCAACTCAGCCTTTAACACTTTCAGAGATGAGGTGCCCACAACATCTCTGAGGAACATGTTCCTCTGTTTAACCATCTTTATTGTAAAAAACTTCTTACTCATATCTACTCTAAACTTACCCTTCTTAAATTTAAAGTCACTTCCCCTTACTCTGTCACACCAGGCCCTTGTAAAACATCCCCCTCCCTCTTTCTTCAGGTACTGGAAGGCTGCAATAAGATCTTTACATAGTCTCTTTTCTAGGCTCGACAACCCCAATTTTCTCATCTTTTCTTACAGGAGAGATTCTCGATCCCTCTGATAATCTTCAAGGCTCCTCCTCTGGACTCCCTTCAACAGGTCCTTCCTGTGCTGGATGCAGCCCTGCAGGTGAGGTCTCAGCAAAGCAGAGCAGAGGGACAGAATCCCCTCCCTGCTCTGCTGCCCACCCTGCTCTGGATGCAGCCCAGGACACATTTGGCTCCCTGGCTGGCTCATGTCCAGCCCATGGCTGGCTCATGTCCAGCCTCTCTCCCAGCAGCACCCCCAGGTCCCTCTGGGCAGGGCTGCTCTCCACCTGTCCATCCCCAGCCTGTGCTCATACTGAGGGTTGTCCTCACCCAGGTGCAGCATCTTGCACTTGGATTTATTAAACCCATGAAATTCCCATGGGCCCATTCCTTGAACTTATTTAGGTCACTCTGGATGGCATCCTCTCCTTTAAATGTGTCAGCTGCATGATTAAGCTTTGCAGGTGTCATCTGTCATCCCTCTGTCATTAATGAAGACATTAAATAACACTGGTCCCACTACAGTCCGGGTACTGAGGACACCATTTGTTACAGATGTCCATCAGGACACTGAGTTGTTGACCTCTACCTTCTGGTTGTGACTGTCCAACCAACTCATCATCCACCACACTGTCCATCCATCAAATCCTTCCCTCTCCAATTTAAACAGAAGGATTTTGTGGAGCACAATTTCAAAGGCCTTGCAGAAGTTCAGATAGATTAATAAATCCCTATCTATGATAGATCTATAGGCCTTCTCTTTTCCACTGATGGAGTCACCCCATCACAGAAGGCCACAGGGTCAGGCAGGACTTGGCCTGGGTGACATGCCATGACAGTAAGGCATGCTTACTTGTCTCAAATCACCTCCCTGTCCTCCATTGCCTTAGCATGGCTTCTAGGAGGATCCGGTCCGTGACATTCCCAGGCACAGAGGTAAGACTGAAAGGTCATCAGTTTCCAGGGTTCTTCTCTTTTTTACCTAAGAGATGAGTACAATGTTTCCCTTTTCCTAGTCACCTGGGACTTCACCTGACTGCTGTCACATTTTAAATATCTTGGAGAGTGACTTGGCAAGTCAGTTCTCTCAGGACTCCAGGATGCATCTCATTGGGTGCCAAAGGTTTCTGTATATCCTTGTTCCTCAGGAGGTCACAAACCTGATCTTCTTTACAGTGGACGGGAGCTTGCTCTCCCAGTCCCTGTCTTGCAGTCCATCCACTTGACTACAAAGGACTTCTCAATATTTAATACAGCTGTTAGGTCCTAGAGAAATGTTATTATTCATTTATTTATTGTTTAATGTGTCAGTTTACTTTCGAGAAGGCATCTGCTTGAGTATATAGGTGTGAGAAATTATCAGAGCAGTAATTTTTCCAATTTGTCCAAATGCCAATTTAGTCATTTTCATTGCTAGAATTTTTTCCTGTCACACATTTCCCAGCTTAAAAGAAGGAAAATGAAAGAGCATGCAAAATTATACACCAAGATTTCTATTGAACTGTGAGTAAAACAGGATATTTGAATTTTGGAACAAATACATTACTGAGAGAAGTGTATTTACATACTAAAGCAAGGGGTTAATAAAACTGTACAGAGAAGGACACGAAGACTAGGTTTTTTAAATTGTGTTCTAACACCTAGGAAAATGAAACTTAAAAACTAATATGGGGAAAACAAAAATCTTTGATGTTGAAAGAAGAACAAACAATTTTATCTGATTATGACTAAGAACATATGGAGTTTGTTTACAGATCTGAGAAGATAAAAACTCTGTCAGTACTGATCAGTATCGTAATGCTAGTGTATTGTGTTGATGAAACTGCAATGGAAATTAAGTCACTGGATTAAGTGGAATGTGTTTGACAAAAACCTTGAGTCACATATTACAATACAGGCTCTAATTAGTTGTAATACAGTCCTGCAAAAGTACCGATCTTGGATATTTGAATTAGAATATATATTTGAATTATATTGGGGTGTGTGTAATTTATACTGTTTCAAACTGCTCCCTTGGCCTCTGATCCTTAAAATATATATCAACATACTCCATACCAATATTTTTGCAATGAGAGAAGCACAATTTGAACCATTGCCCAGACAAAAGGTGAAACAGTGAATCTCTTCTAATCTTGCCAGTATTGTTACTGAGGAGCTGCAATATAAAATTTTCACAAACTCAGTGCCTGCCAAGGAAACTTCTGTGAGAATACAAAATTTTACATGAATAAAAGACAGTCCAGAGGCTGTAGTATCAATTTTATGTAAATATTTGAGACTCAATAATACACATAATGCAGTTTACTAATGCTTTACCCATTTTTAGATTAAACAAAGGCTCATTAACTCACATGAGACAGTTTGGTTTTATTTTTAGCTGCAGTATGGTTGGTGCAATGCCTCTTCTTTTAGCATTTTCATTTTGCATTGCCTTCAGTCCTGACATGAAAGTTAGCATTAATCTGCCAACTCATTCTGATTGGATTGCTTTGGAAGTCACTCCAAAGTCACAATGGCTAAATGGGATGAAGCTGTAAGACAGAAATGCATTGCAGTTAATACCTCTGCAGTACTGCAGCTAAGCCAAGGCCAGCCCTAATTCCTGAAAGAAAACAAATCCACAATAATCCATCCCTCAATTCTGAACAGAGTGGTATAATGCCAAAAAAATATAAAACATGTATTCCTTACTAAAACACTGCATCTTATTCCGCCACAGTTTCTCTTGGCCTTTTATTCATGTAGTTTGAGGTCAGCGAGCAGCATACATGTGAAGGTGTTATCTGTCCTGACACTTACAACATTCCAGAGCTCTCCTGAAATAAGAGGACTTGGGGAGAGAATGGTTGCTGGAACAAATAATTTCCATTTTTGTTGCAACAATTAAAAGGCAAAAATTAAGATAACTCCTAATTCCCGCCCCTCAGAATTCCTCTGAGAATATTTACAGCCATTTAATCTATCTAATGTTTGTCTGGTTAAAACTACAACTGGTATTAATTTTTCATAGTCTGGGTCGAAATTTGGTTCTGCACAAAGCAAGGATGATCCCACACATGTCTAATTAGTCCCAGTTTGGAGATTTTTATTTATATGCTGATTTTAGCCCAAACCTAGACTATGTTACTTAGAACTTATTCTTCCCTAAAGTGGTTTTGTGATGATAACATATTGTGACAAAAAGAACCAGTTTATACATTCCTATCTCCATCCAAAAATGTGTCTTCATGTAGAAATAAGCCTTGAAAATATCTTACTAACATGAAATATCCCAAAGAAACAGATAATCACATTGGGATGAATTAGGTGTCTAGAAAGTATTTCCGGAGGTTAGGACTAATTCAGAAACCCTTAGCAATACCTTTTTGTAACATAAGCCTCATAAATTATTAAAATATATTTTTCAACCTTTTGTCAAATCAAAATATGTCAAGAATTTGTTCATTACCTGCTCAGAGCTGAAAAACAAGAATAAAGTGCTGAAGTGTCTCACTTGTTTCAGGGTTGGCAGGCCTTGCTGTGAGTAAAATTCTGGTAACTACTGTAAGGCCTTGAAGTTGCACATCTCCTCAAAGTGTCTAGTGTTTTGAGAAATTAATTTTAAGTTGCTTACTAGAGTACTTGAAAAAAAATCTGTTTTAGAGTATTAGATATACACATAGAGAAAAATATTTTTGCATATTATTCTATATGAATTCATTTGAATCCCTTTCTCTGACAGTTAAACTTTGTATTATTTCTGCTATTTTTGGTAAGACTGCCAGATTGTGTTCAATACAGGAAAACAAATAAATCTGTGTGGCCTACAGAACTTTATACAAGAAGAATGCTTACTGCAAATATTTCAGAGGGAGTCAAAACTTGTCACGACTTGACTTGGCACGACTTGTCAAATTTGGTGCAGGAAGCTGAGCAAAGTTGAGCTTTCCCCTCCTGCCATGTTTTAACACCTGGGGTACACTTGAGTTTGGTGCCATTTTCAGTGACCGAATGGCTGGAGAGTTGTGCAGAACAGAAAATAGCCACAAACCAGTCCTTCAGTTCTATGTGGTGACATGGCCAAACTTGATGAGAAAAGAAATACAAGTTCATGTATGTCCTGATATTTGAAACTGGTGTGATCAGCACATCAGTACCATGCTGATGCAGCTGTTTGCTGCTCTTCAAATGGTGGTAACTGCAAAGAGCTCTGTGGTAGGCACTCACCTGTGTATATGTATGTAAGATAACACACAGACCGATTGTTAACATCTACTTTTAAAGGTTGGAAACCCTACTTACCTCCAGCAAATGCTGCAAACAATTGATTCCCAAATGAACTAAAAATAATATTCACAGCACACAGCCCATGCAACATACTGCTTTAGTGTTACTGAATATTCAGAACATGCTGCCTCTGGTAGCTATATGCATCATGCTCTTGATAAGTTTAGGCTCCAATCGCCCAGAGCCTAAGATCTGGCATGTGTTTTGGAGCTAGAATATTTGAAGATTCGTGAATACCAGCCACAGGGCCAGGTATGATGTGGAAACTTGAAAATACAAAGTGTCTGTACTGACATACTAAATATTACTAATATAAAATATATATGCTGGAAGGAGATGAGGGGAATGACTGACAAATGTTGCCAAATATAAAGCAATTTAGGCAGCTAAAGGCCAGCCTCTATCATGTGCAGGACTTTTGCTGTAGAGAGATTTTTGAAGAAAGACTGCAGGCATGGAAAATGAGATGAAACTGGGTTTAGCAAAGATAGAATTTATCAGATAAAGCTGGTAAAAGGTTGATCAGCATCAAAGCAAGTGTGGTAGGAGATGGGAGCACCTCTGGAAGGTTTCAGCCATGCTGATTTGTCTCCCTTGAAGTCAGTGAACCAGGTCTTGTGCTGTTTCCCTGTACCCTTCCCTGCAGGGTCAGAGTGCTTGGTTCTAGGAGAGAAGGATCTTCCACATATTTCAAGTCAGAAAGATGAAGTAACTCTCCAGCACCATCACAACAGTACAGCCTTGCAGTCAGTTTCCTGTTTGGCAAGAACACAGAAGAAAATGCAACACGTGGCTTAAGAAGGCTACCCCCGTCTGATGTACACAGGGTCAGCTCAGTGTCTATAACCCTGTGTTATCCTCCATTCTAGGAAGATTTATTGTCTTGGCAGCAGGAACATATGAGATCATGGAGCAAAGAGTCAAGTAGTGATGTAGCTCTCTTTACTATGCTGCATCTCACATGGTAAACCCCACCAGAAGCTGGAGTGCTGTGGTGCACGCATGTCCTTGACTGCCTCTACATGAAGTCAGCTTGGGCTCACTCACATCTAGTCCCTCTAGATCTTTGTGGGGAGAACAAATCTGCTTTTACAGATGTGGAAAAATAATGGCTACATTTGCACTGTGTTTCTTGTCAGCAAGCTTGGCAGACCAAAGAAGGCTGCTCTGACCTGTCTTGGAGTCTGTGCACCTGCAACATGAACTGTTCAGCTACCTGCACACTCTGGGGGACCAAGTCAATGCATAGATCTGTGCATATGAAAGATCTGACTGCGGTCATAGAATTTTAATACATAAATCAAGCTACAGAATAAATATTTGGGGTTTGAGCACTTGTTCTGAGGAATTCAACCAACAAAAGGCATAATCTTATTATTATTATTCAATTTTTTTAATAATTGCCCAGGCAAAGCTATCTTGAAGATCACTCAAATATTGCTGTTGGAACCCAAGGTTATAGTAATTTTCACAATGCATGTGATAAATGATGTCTTTGATACATGGGAATGAATAATTGCATAAAGAAAGACTGTAATCTTGAATTATAGTTGGTAAAAATATTCAGCTATTGCAACTATAGCAATTTTTTTAAATGTTTTTGCTTTCTCATGGTGCTGCAAAAATCTCCATAGGTACTGTGGGAAAATGCTGAAGCTGATTAAACAGAAATGCTATTCTGTGTAAAGGCTTGAATTGCATTTTTTTATATGAATACCAGAAGTGTAGAATGCATTCTTTCCCTACCCTGACATAGCACCTGTAATTGGAATTTGAGGTCTGTATTCAAGACTCTTTTTGACCTCTGTAGTATGAGCAAGAAGTTTGAATGAATATAGAGTTCTGACTTGAACCTTTGTCCTCTGCCTTACCCCATTCTACTCATTATTCTGTTTCAATCTGCCGTTAAGGGATTCTCCCATCAGCTTTCAAATTTCTAAGCATTACATATAAAACTGTGTGTGTTCATTTAAAATTAATCTCCAATGTGCCACTTTATTTTTAGTGTACCAGTTGCTAACCGAGAAAAATAATGTTTGGGCTGCTCTTGAAGTCAATGAAAAGCTTCAACTATTCCCCCCTGAGATTTGTCAGTTGTGGGGTTAACATTTGCAGAAGAAGATTTAAAATGTCTTCTGATTCTGGCTGGCAAAGGATTACAATACAGTCTTTTCACAGAAATACTGTAGATTGTTAATGTTCTTTTGGCTTTTCTAGGGCATGGCTGAGGACTTCTAAACCTGTTGTTATTTACAGGATATTGAATTTTGTTAAATTATGGCTTCACTGAGGGCTTTTGAGATATTTTTAGCAGAAGTGGAAGAAAAAGAGGTTATTAAAAGGGCAACTAGCAGATGATTTGGCAGCATTACACGTAAAGCATAAACACTGTCTTCTTCCACCGTCGTTTCTTGCTGTTCATGTTCCTCTGCCCAAAATATGTCTGATATTTACATTGATCCTTCTAATATCACAGAAAAAGAAAGGGAAAGGAAAAAGGGAAAAATACTTTATTTCTAAACAATCACATTTTCTTAAATAAACACTTAAAAATTTGATGGCAAACAACATATAGATTCCTTGAGCAAAAGTTGTAGGAATATTTTCAAACAGCTGGGGTTTTAATTATAAAAATAAAGGTGTTTGTTACTGTTATTCATCAAGTTATTTCTGCATATACTTGAAATGACTCCACATTTATATGGTTTGTCTAATATCTCCTCATATTGCAATTATTGCAATGGCATAGCCTCAATTAAAAGATGTTACAAAACAATGGAATACAAAAGCTTCAGTCTAGAACATTGATAAGTGAAGCTAGTTACAGGAAAAAAAATTTCCATGTTCACCAAGGACTACATGATACTTTGGAAAAGAACCTGGTGAATACCACTTCATTTTCCTTTCATTCTTTTCTTATGAACAAACACGGGCAAAAAAAGCTACAGGGTATGTATGGTAAGGAAGGTAATTATATAGAAACCTAGACATTTTGAGGTATTCATGTAGATTGTCTGATTTTAATTTTAAAAAATCTAATCTGTATTGAGATTTTGTTTGTTAAGCATGAGGAATATGTTCTACAAGCACCTGAAATTTGTACAGTAATTCAAATTCCTCTAGGTGCATTGGACAAAAACTCCATCAGCCATTGCCCGGGGCCTTCAGTGACATTATCTGTATATAAGATATGTATAAGATATAAATTACAAGAGAGTTTTCCAGTGGTTTAGAAAACTGTAAGAGTTTGGCAAGAGGCAGCTTCCCTGATGGTGATCTCCTTAACACCTCACATGGCTGTGGTTCAGATGCAGACAAGTGGCTGATGAGCAATGACTACACAAGCTAATCCAAAACGGCAGACATAGAGAAGGGCTTCAAGAAGCTTAAGACTAACTGGGAAATCAATGAAAATGAAAGAATCCCAAAAGTATCTGACAGATTTTTTTTTCCTTTGGTGAAATTACAGACTATTGTTTAAGAGGATTTAGGATTATCTATGGTAAAAAAATTACATAAAACCCTGTCAAAATTTTATCTGCCAGTTCAATTATATCAATTAATTTAAACGCTGAGATCTGTCATGGGTGTTTTTTATCATGTAAACTGATAGATGCAAGAAATTAAATTAGAAAGTTATTTCATAAATGAAAGAGTTGTTTTGGTACAAAATGGAATCAAATGTTAAGTGATATTTTTACAAAAATTCTGTAAAAACATAGGATTATTTAATTTGAAAAAGAACATTAACATCATCGAGACCAACCATTAACCTAACGCTGCCAAGTCCATCACTAAACCATGTCCATAAGAGCCACATCTACACATTTTTAAAATACCTTCAGGGGCAGTCACTCTGTCACTTCCTTGGGCAGCCTGTTTGAATGCTTCATAACCCTGTTGGTAATGTTTCTTTTACCTAATATCCAGTCTACAACTCCCCTGGCATAACTCGAGGTCATTTCACCTTGTCTTGTTACTTGTGACCTAGGAGCAGAGACCAACCCCCAGCTGGTCACTACCTCCTTTCCTGGAGAGTGTGATAAAGTCTTCCTGAGAGTCCTTTACTCCTGGATAAACAACCCCAGTTCCCCCAGTCACTCCTCATAGGATTTATCCTGTGGACACCTCACTAGCTTTGTTGCTCCACCGATTTCCTCTCACTGTACTGAAATGTAATTTCATTTCCTATCACTAATATTCTTTGAAGTTTGTAACGTAGAATAATGGACTTAAAGAAAGTTTTCTTAATATTAATTACTATAACAAGAGAAAACTGTCATTAGAACTGTATTTTCAGAATTGAAAAGAAAGCGTACTTTCAGTGCTACAGAAATGTAAGCTACAAATTCAGGTGCTCCCAGTGCTAGAAAAAAGTAAAGGTAATAAACAGAGCAGTAGAAAAACATTAAGAAAGAGCAGAGAAAATGGACATTTATTAAAGCTAATTCAAATGTTGATTTTGTTGTTGCTGAGAGCCATTCCAAAAAGGCCTATTAGATATTTTTTAATAACAGGTCACTTCTCGTAGCATCCAAAATTTTCTTTGTACAGTTTTTATCATCTAATTCTCTAGAGTAAAAGGCTCCACATTCCTAACGATCCCAGTGATAAAGTCTTTTGGAAAAACATGAAAATAAAAATTCAAACTTATCTGTGTACCTTAATTATATACAAAGCAAGAATATCCCACAACTCAAGGACTGGAGTGTAAGGTGCTGCACTTGGGCAAGAGCAATCCCAAGGACAAACACAGGCTGGGCAGAGAATGGATTAAGAGCAGCCCTGCCCAGAGGGACCTGGGGGTGCTGCTGGGAGAGAGGCTGGACATGAGCCAGCCATGGGCACTCCCAGCCCAGGGAGCCAAACGTGTCCTGGGCTGCATCCAGTTCTGGGGGCCCCCACATAAGAATGATGTGGACCTGCTGGAGTCAGTCCAGGGAAGGGCCATATATGTGGTCAGAGGACCAAGAACCTATCTAATACGGAGAGACTGAGAAAGTTGGGGTAGTTCAGCCTGGAGAAAAGAAGGTTCTGGGAAGAGCTTATCATGGCCTTCCACTACTTAAAGGGGACTATAAGAAAGCTAGAGAGAGACTTTTTAGAAGGACATGTAGGGATAGGACAAGGAGGATGACTTTTAACTAAAAGAGTGGTGATTTAGAAGAGATATAAGGAAGAAATATGTTTATTATGTGGTGGGTGAGGCACTGGTACAGAGAAGCTGTGGATGCCCCCTCTCTGGATGTCTCTAAGGCCAGATTTTATTGAGTTCTGAGCAGCCTGGTCTAGTGGAATTTATCCCTGTCCATAGCAGGGGGCTTGGAACTATATAATATTTAAGGTTCCTTCCAACCCAAACCATTCTATGATTCTATGACTTCTTGTTTCTTGTCTTCAGGAAACTTTTTTATTATGAACAGGAAACACAGGAAACATTTATACTTATTTTCTAACTCTTTTCTTCTTATGGTAACTACATGGTGTTAAACCTAAATCTGAATTTTTTCCTGACACCTTAAAATCCCATATAAATCTTCTTGCTGCAGCAACAGAAGATGCCAACTAGCTTTGCTGGAAATGGCATCCTGGCATCATGTGCAGCTGTGTGACCATGTAGAGGGCCAGGATTATCAGAAGTGAGTAATGATTCTGTTACCCAAATGAAACCTCTCCATGTGTCAGACAGCAGGTAAGGCCATAGCTTTAAAATAAATATCTAAATATGCTGGAAGAAGCATAATTAACATCTTTGGAAAATCTGAACTTATCATTTAGGACAAAGGCTGCTGTTAGGCAATGATAAAGCCAGTGAATATTGTCTTATGATATTCTGCCTTTGCCATACAGACCTTATCTTGTGAGGAATGTTTGCAAAGATCACTAATCAGATATTATATTTCTTGTGCCACAAAACTAATTGATAATACATTGTGAGGTTTCATAATTTACAAGATTAATATTTATGAATTCAGGTTGTGCAAAGAAGCATGATTCTTTCACTTATTTTGAGTGAAAAGGTTTGAAAATATATCTTTTTTCCTTCTGTGTCAAAGTGATACTGTAGGAAAATGCTGAACAGTTCTGAATTAAATGAGTGTTTGAAAAAAATCAGCTCAGGACTGGTCAGTCATAACTATATGTTTCATTACTTCTGTAAAAAAACCCTGAAAAATCAATTACTCCATAATTCCATAAAAATACCACTATTTTTTTCCCAGGAAGACCCCTGCATTGTGCTGTGAATGCCAAATGTGGCAACTTCAGCACAAGCAATCATGGAATCACCTGTCACTCATTTCTTCCAAGCCAATCTAAGAGACAACATATGCCAAATGCTCCTTCTGTGTAATGTGGAACAAAAACAAAAAATACACTGTGTGCTTCTAAACACTATAATTCTGATTTTTATTATACAGGAAGAAGTGCTTCTGTAGGAATAAAAACCATCACCACCATCAGAAGCCCAAATAATTGAATGTACTCTAATGTCAGTTTTTTCTGTGCAAATTCAGTATGCCAGATAGGGAAGAAAAACTTACAGGAAAGGAACAGGATATTTTATACAGAGCCTGCATTTTCAACTCATAAGAAAAGTTTCTTTCTGAAAGGAGAATTTTATATCTTAAAGAATTAGAAATGGATTCAGGCATGAGATCACGCAGTAGAACACTCTCAGTTTTCCTACAGGGCTAGACTAGGAAATGTGAAAGGCAGAATAGCACAAGTATTTTTCATACCCAATTTCTTAACAGTTGTGGGGGAGTCTCCACTGCTCACAGTCTTTAGCCACTGTGCAAGACCATAGGTTTTTAAACAGCATCAATAATCTGAGGTTTTTAAAGGAGAAATGGCATCCCAGGATAGCATGTCAGCAACGTTT
This sequence comes from Anthoscopus minutus, assembly GCA_013399455.1. Taxonomy (NCBI): domain Eukaryota; kingdom Metazoa; phylum Chordata; class Aves; order Passeriformes; family Paridae; genus Anthoscopus; species Anthoscopus minutus. The sequence goes on from VWYI01028901.1 coordinate 18,664, forward strand.
CTGGTAAGCAAGAAGTCGTAAGTAATGTTATGCCTAATCTTACCAGGTCATAATATAGGAGGACATTGATGTATTTTTGGAAGTGAATCTAATGAAGAACTTTCTTATTACTTATAAACATAGATTTTAGAAGTATATGCATGAAAATATGATACAATTAGTGATATATATTCTGAACCAGATTATTTGGATAATTGAGTACAAGTTCAGTTTTACAAGAACAGTTTTGGAAAGCTGAAAGAATACAAGAAAACTAAATACAGAAAGGAAAACCGCTTGTGTATTTTTAATCCTGTTCTCTTTCTGCGGTATAGAATGGTGATTTTCTTTTCAAATAATTACTAATGAGATGGAGATTGCATGCCTCTATTTTTAAGTCAAAAGGTGTTTTGTCCTTAAGGAATGTCCCTGGACAGTGCAAAGTAGAAGATTCTCTATGTATATGGAATGTTTTTGTTTCACTATTTTTTTGGACATCGATATTTTTTATTAATAAATACACTGCCCAAGTTTTAGGACTGGATTAGATTAGAGCAGCATTTAGGAAGGGATATATTAGCTTTATCTCCTATTTTCACTCCAATAAGTATTTGTTTTGTTTCCTTCAGCACAGAGGACTGAAAATCTAACCATAATCATTGGCTGTGTGGATGGTTACTGGATTTGCTGTCCACTGACTCGACCTGACTGTTTATTTTCATGCACTGTACTGTCTGTATGTCTCTTCACTTGATGAGATTGGAAGAAAGAAACACTGGGAATCTGCTGCTTGAGATCACTTGGTGTCAAAGCTAGTGAGGAAGTTGCTAAAGAATGACCTGCATTATAGAGAAAAATGGAATAGGATCTGTCTCAGAACTGTGGAGGAGAAGTCTAAAACTCATGATGTGCTTGTGCCCCCCTGAATAGCAAATAGCTGCCCCTAAGGTGTGTGGGAGGCCTCAGGAGATTGCCACTGGATACTTAAGGAATTGACTGACCTTCAGATTGAAGAGAATACCTAGGAAGGGCAAGATGAATAGGGTGGGTCAGCAGAATTCAACTCTTATTATACTGTAACAGCTGTTGCTATCAAAGCAAAAGCATTTCCATTCCTCCAATTCCCACTCCGAGCCTGAATGTAATTTTATGGCCTGGCTAAGGTAAATAGGACATAGATCGGGCAGACCATCACAGCACTTTTAGTGGATGGCAATTGTATTAATTACATTGCTTGAAATGTCCACAAAAATAATTTCTCTCTCTTAACTGACTATAATGATCTATTTGTTTGACTAATTATTTTTGTGAAGAAAATCTTCTCTTGCCTTATACCATAAAATTACCATGAAAATGTCCTCAACTTGGTGCTCTACACCATATATTGCAAAAATATTCTCCACCAGTATAAAGAAAGGTTTTAAACACGTCACTCCTTATTAATATCACAGCATTAGAAACGAGAGACAAAAGGAAGAAGGGCAAAACTGTTGTTGCTTTATTTAGAAACAAAGTACATGTGGAAAAAAATGTCTCACTTGTTACAAGGCACATGGTGATGTCACATTCCACAAAGACTTTGGTTCAAGGAATATAACAGTCTGTATCTGTTAATTTTTATGGCACTTAACACTAACTGGAGCAGAAGGAAAATATGGTATTTCCCTTTACTGCTAAATATAGGAATCCTATGGAGCCTGTAGGTAAATTCTTGTTATCTAAGGAATCGCTCATTATTCAGTCAAGTCTGTGCGGGAAGACAAGGCTATCACACACTTTTGAGATGCCTGATAGAGGGTGTTTAGAAAAGTCTGACCTGAGCTCATTCTTAAGATAAATTACCTCCTGCAGTGTGTTCCCAGGCAAACCACGGTCTGCATGGCAGCTGTAGGGCAGATGGCTCTATAACAGAATGATACCTGTGTGCACACAGTGCCTCCCACAGTCTCCTTTCCCTTAAAAGGAAACCTAAATGGTCAAGAAAGAAAACTGCTGCAGTGTAGTCCCAAGTTTTCCATGGTCTGTGTGGCTGGAGAACGGAGCTGCGGAAGGAGCCAGTCAGCCTGCCATGTAAATGCAGGCAAATGATGGTATTGGAATCTCAGTGCACTGAATTGCTTTGTACAGAAAGGTATGCAATCTTATGTGACATGAGTACTCAGAGGAAAGGTTATTTTATTGATTTGGATCATAAACACCTTCTGGCAATATCATGACGTTGACAATGTATTAATTTAACCCATATAATACACCCATCATATGCAATTTTTTTAGTCAGTGATGCCTGGAGGAGCTGTAACAGAGGCTAGACGAAGTTAGGGGAATAAAGGATATTTATTGAGAAGACACCCCCAGACAGCACCAGTGCTACAAATCAGGCTCTGTCTGGATGACTCCAAAAATGGAGGCAAAAGGGAGGGGGCCAGTCCCAAGACCACATTCTTTTTATGTTTGGTTCCTTTCGCACACAGGAGCTTCATTTGCCTGCCCTTTTCATTCCAAACTATTTTACTCTGAGCTTGAAGTTTGGAGAAAATGTCCTTGCATCCCAATCAGAATAGGATTGTTGTGTCTTTTTCACCCTGTGGAAGGATCTCAGTATACCCTGAACAAAAGCCACACACCAATGCAGAATAGAAAACCCAAAGCCCAAAGCATTATTAGAAGGCTGCTAGTTTTTATGTAACTTCTTAGCCACACTTTTTTCACCTTTCTAGATTTGTAACAGTGTTATTTTTAATAGAAATTTTGAAATTTGTCTTTCACATAGGTAGCAGACATGAGAACAGAATCGACACCTTCAGATACTGATAGCTAAAGTATCAGTGCTTTAAAAAAGTTATTTATTCTGACAGCTCATAAAGGATTCTGATAGAAACTGCTGATATCAGGAAGCACGATGTTATTCAATGCATACATATACACAAAAATATACAAGGCAGAAAATTATGCCTGGTTGAAATCTATTTCAGCTGTTTTGAAAAAAAGTATGAAGTGGGCTATAGTCTAAGTATGATCTACTTCACTGTCTGCAGTTCATGGGTGATAAATAATACTGAATTACCATGAAAGTGGATGGACACTTGAAACCTAACACAATTTTCACTGTACTTTCCCTGATTTGTCAAAATTTTGCAATTAGCAAATGTTTAGTTATACATTTCAAAGCACACAGCGCTATTTCTGCCTCCAGCATCTTCAAGACAATCAGAGCAGCATGTGACTGCAGTTGTGGACTACAGGACAATATCACTTGCAGGTTACTCAAAGTGTTTCAGGAAATTTTCTGTTCTTGTGTAATTTCTAGAATGGTACCATACAAAGCCTGATGAATTTTAGGGTTATGTGCTGTAAAAAGTAGTATGGTACAAACATTTTGTAAAGTAGACAACTGGAATATTGTATCATTCTGAAAAAAAGTTGTTTTAAGGAGAAGGAATCCCCAGCTTTTGGACCACCTTTCTTAGGTGGAAGGCAGCAATTGTCTAAAGACTGGAATAGTGAGATGGACCGTGCTGAGCGTAGCTAGGCAATGAATCACCGTGCTGTGGCAGAGAGATTGAGTGTCTTAATTTATAGTGATGAACTGAATCACAAAGCAGAATACAATGAAAAGTTGAAGATCAGTCTATGGTCAGTGAATGCAAAAAAGGAAGCAGTGATTTCTGAGTTGTTGTGTTAGTCCAAATGATTTTGGAGGTTTGATGCATTCAGTAGATACTCAAAAACAAACTACATCTTTTGCTGGGCCAAACTGCATAAAGACCTATAGAAATGTTTATTACATAGGTGCTGTAGACATTTTTTAAATTTTGACCAGTACATGTCTTCTTCCCACTTCTACATCAGAAACTGGGCATAAACATTGACTGCTAAACCATCTGATGATAAATTATAGACTGCACATCTGAGGATTTAAATGTCCCAAGTAAAAAGTTTCCCTTCTTCTTCTTCTTCTTCTTCTTCTCTTCTTCTCAGAAGAACTGTAGAAGTTAAACATTTCTAATTCTGATGCCTCCAAGGGTTGAAATGTCCAGGCTCAGTTTTCCCCAGCTGCATACACCCTTGGGTGAGTGATGATGGGCTCAGCCATCCATGCAATGCAGAGAGAGACAGTGCTCACATTACGCTGCCACAAATGTGTTGTATCCTCATGCCTCGTGGAAGAGGGGAATTTGGTAACCAAAGCTCCTCATAGCAATAAGCTGACTGCTTGGCAAAATACTGGTTATGCTTTTTGGTTTGTTCGGTTGCGCTGAAATACTAATGGGGATACTGATTCCTATTACAGGCATTTTAGAAATGGTTTTGATGCTCAGAAGATTGGTGCTCAACCCTTCCTGGCATTCTGTCTTTATTCTTTATTGGGGAGGCCCAAATGCACCTTTAGTGAGTGTTACAGATGGGAGTAAAGGCATTACTGCTTTGGGGGATTAATGTCTGTTAATATGCTGATTTGGTGAGGGAGAATGATTATAATGCTAAAAGCACAGCTATAAGAGTGAGAAGAATGGATACTATTTTTCTCTCTTCGTGTTTAAATTTGTCCCTTCCATTTCTACAAAGAAAGTGGTAGTTTTAGTTTACATGTGTCAAAAAACTTGGTGCAATTTTTTTTTAAAGAGGATATTTTGGTACTTGTATAAACAGTGCCTAAAAATATTTTAGCATGCTATTTTTATTTTTAATTAGTACTGTTCAGCCAATCCCCGTTTATTCACAGATTTTGCAAAGTTTTTATTTTTGAGGGAACCATGAAAAATCTAAATAAAACAAATACATTTAGAAAAATCTAAAATTGAATCTCTGCCTTAACCTCTCCTGGTAAAGTTATGCAAAACACACGGTCCTTGGGATAGCTACAAACTGGGGTTCTTAATGGCACCCTCCTTCATGTTTTTTGCATATAAAAGTTAAACAAAGGCTAAGAACACTGGGTTATATATAAAATATATATAAAAATATTGAGACATGTAAACATTGTAGGACTGCAGGTAAGGGAGAGAGGAAGGAGCCTCCAGTGAGTCATTCATTACACTTAAAAGAATTAGTTGCTTGAGAACTGCACAAATAATTGTCCATCCCTTTTTATTCCAAGAGATGGACAACTAGCTTAGAAATTACACTTAATTTTCAGCAGATGTAAATGTGTTGCTGTGGAAAAGAAAGTAGAATTAGTTTTCAGTTTTTCTTATAAAACTAAAAAGATCTAAGTGACCAAAGTTTGAGAGGTTTCTACCCTCTTTGGTGTGAATATTTTATTATTTTTCTGCTTATCATACTATTTCTGTCATCTTGTTTTAAGTTCCTTCAGATTGGCTGTGAGTTCTTGGCTGCATGCTAATACAGCTCAGAATTAGGTCCCATATGGTTCTGGACATCACCCAATACTAAAATCACAAGGAAGGCTTACTTCTAATGGGGGGAATTCAAATCTATCCCATACTCATCAATCTCAAAGCACTCTGATTCAAAGTTCTTTTTTGTCTGGCCTCTACTTAACATCAGAAGTTTAAATGTAAAATACACGGCAAGAGGAAGACAATGCAGAGAGAGGAAAGAGTGAGTAGGCAGAATTCTACTCTGCAAGGCCAGGAATAGATTTGCTGCTGTTAGCAGATCTGTCACTAAACACAGTGCACAATGCTGTAAATATCACAGCATGGCACTAGCTGCATCTTACAAAAGATCACACCAGGGCAATAATGATGTGGTCTCTCTACTGTATACAGCTCCAGCAACAAAAGGTGGGAGAGTTGCCATCATGCCTGTACATTTTATGCTGTGAAAAGACTGCAAGATATTTTTATAGTTGTCTGGTTTTCCTCTTTTCCTTTAGGCATCTTTCCTCAGGCAGCCTTCCAAATGGAAGGTCATCATACAAGAAAAATAAACAAATGAAATAACTAGATTAGCACTGCACATAAAAAATGTAGGAATTTTAAACAAGTTAGAAATATGAGGTTTTCATGGCTTGCAGTTTGAAAGGTCAGAGAGCAGCTAAAATCTGGAAGCTAATCTCCAGTGCTCACTGATAACATCCTAAACCTGCCCCTTTCATGCTTTAGTCTTGAAAGGCATATAAAATAGTCAGTAATTACAAAAAATTTGGTCAACCTGACATTCTTTGCTTATTTTCAGCTTTTCTTCAGTGATGTTTCATTCAGGATCAAGCTTTTATAATCCATGTGTTTTTCAGGCACATGGAGAGAAAAAGATTTGCAAAGCTCTTCAAAACAAATTATATAAGAATGAAATGATAAACATCATTGACTATGGTTAAAGCACATTTTCATTGGTCAAATTGTTTTTAATGGAGTTGGATGGATCCAAATAAGAATTTTAGAGGCCAAAACCAGCATTTCTTCAAGATTTACTGGGAAGTATGCATTGTTGCTATTGTCCTCTCTTCACTGCTGTCCATGACTCATCTTCTAGAGCACTGCAGCTGCTGGAACTCAAGAGAAAAATGTTTCCAACCCATTTCGTGCATGAGTGAGAGGACTATCCATAATACTGCACTCTTCTGGGAATACAAGTACTGCCAGCACTAGGATTAGGAGAGATGGGAATTATTAAGGCCAGCTGATTCAATGTAGGATTTCCTCTCTCATCACATCTCTGAACAGACACATGTTCTTTTTGCATGGCTCACAAGGTTCATGCAAGGGACAGCATCACAACCCCATTTTATCCTGAAACTACTGCTGTAACTAAAGACGGGATTTTCACTAAGGCAATACTAAGTCGTTATTATTTTTCCTGGAGCAACTGAAAGGACTGGTTAGGTAAATGAAGATATTTGTAAAGACAACTGGAGTATAGAAAGAACCTCCGACATGGAAAGAGATGAGAAGTGGACAAAAAAGTAAGAGAATTATGCTAGAATGGGAAGTAGAATAATATTAGTTCTAATAATAGAAAAGTGGATGATTTAGGTATACACAACTAGGAATGGAATGTGTCTCAGGAAGGCCAGAGTAAGGGGAATACTAGCATTTAGACACCATTCCAAAAGAGAGAGAAAAATCTGGAAATTCTTCTTGATAGGCATGAAGAGGAATCACAGAGAAGAATGAGATGTGAAATTGTATAAAAACTCAGGAAAACCAAATAATTCTAGAAAGCCTTTATTGTCGTTCAAGGTATCTGAATTGTAGATATTAAAGCTATAATGTGAATCCTACTTTGCATCTTATTTTGCTTTCCATGTGTCATCATGTAGAATCTTTCTGGTACTCAGTACTTCATTGTGGCATTGGAAAAGGAAGAACACACATTTTCCTGCTGATCCAAATCCCTCCAGTTGCTCTGAATTTTTTGAGGTTTTTTTATTTATGCATTGTCTTTGTGCACTGCAGTACAACCTTACCAGAAAGCTCATGGTAATATGTAGAAAATATTTTAATAGAACTCTGCATCATATACGCCCTGAAAAATCAATTCTTGAATGTTTCTGTGCACACATATCTAACAAGGACTCAGTCACGGAGGTAAGAGAGAAAGGCAATGAGAACTCATTATTTGAGACCTGGTAGACTTTGGCAGCTCTGCAAGAATAACAGACTTGTTTCTTGAAGGGCAGAAGGTCATGAACAAAGAGAAGGTGAATGTATAAGTATAGAATATATAAGAATATAATGTCACATATTTAATTCCACATATCCAAGGAATTACACACTTTGATTGGCCAGGAGAGAGAAGAAACACTGACTTTCTGCAGAAGTATTCATAAAGCAGGAAACGCAGTGGATGGTGTTGCAGAGTGCAAGGTGAAAGAACACACAGCTGAGGAAGATAACAGGAAGAATAATATGTGTTGGTAGATTAAAGAGGACAGAACTGATTAATTAAGTGGGACTTGCAATATTGCACAATGGCATTACTGCAGGCAAAAGGGTCATTGCAGTCTTGAAGGATGTGATCAGCAAGTTGGGTTTTTTGTCAGATTTTTAACTTAAAATGTGCTATATTATTCTTGAATCAGGCAAGACTGTACAGATCTCAATTGCACCATCCTCAGTAAAGTAGTAAAAGATCTAGTGTTCAAGTGTTGTGGATTAACCCTGACCAGCAACTGAGCTGAATAGGGTTGCAATGGGATAGAGAGGAGAATTGGAAAAGTGAAAACACCCGGGGGTTGAGATAGGGACAGATAGTTTAATATGGAAAGGGAAACAAATCCTGTTTATGCAGGCAAAGTAAGTAATTAATTCACTGTCAGGCAGCTGTTCAGCTATTTCCAAGAAAGAAGGGCTCCATCAATGCATAAGAGTTACTTGCGAAGACAAATGCTCTAACTCCAAATGTCTCTCCCACCCTTCCTCCTTCTTTCCCTTGCTTTTTATTACTGAGCATCATGTGGCACAGAATACTCCTTTTGCCAGTGGGACAGCTGTCACAGCTGTGTCCCCACTTTCTTGTGTATCCCCAGCCTGACTGCTGTAAGGTTGAGGGTGAGAAATCACAGATTGGGTCAGATGATCACAGTGGATCATCTGCTCCAACCTCCCTGCTCAAGCAGGGTCATTGCAGGGCATGTGACATGGGATTGATCCAGACAATTCTTGAATATCTCCAGTGAGGGAGACTCCACAACCTCTCTGAACAATCTGTTCCAGTGCTTGGTCACTCAAACAGTAAAGAAGTTCTTTCTCACATTCAGATGGAACTTTCTGTGCATCAGTATCTGGCTGTTGCCCCTTGTCCAATTGTTTGGCAGCACCGAGAAGAGCTTGATGCTGTGTAAGCATTGCTCAGCAGTACAGTAACAAAAACACTGCTGTGTTATCCCTACTGTTTTGTTCATAAATGTGAAAAATAGCAACCTACCAGCTGATATGACAAAAATTATCCTTCAGCTCTCTGAAAAGGAATAGGGTCTCTCCATGTCATCTTTTTGCTACAAAATGTGGGAACTTATGGACAATTAACTTTGCAAACAAAGGATAAGGAGAGGAAACTTTTACATCTGCATGTGCAAGAGAGGACAAGCAACATCCTGCCCTTATTTTTTGAGCGTGCCTTTTTTGATGATCTGTGGGGAGATCTCTGTCACAGAAATGGAGCCTCCTTTTCAGTATGGGTCTGGAACTGCCACCACCAATATTGCCTGCTCACGGGGCAATGACTGTCACTAACGGGGGAAATGGCTGAAGCAAAACCAACCCCTTAGCACTTCTCCCCTCTGCACTTGCCTTCAGGGATGCCTTGAATGAGTGCTCAAAGATTATATAACCTGGCAGCAGCTCTTTAGGCTGGTTTGTGAGCCTACAATATCTGCCATGGCTTGCTCTGAGTAAAATGGATGTGCTTGTTCAGTTATTTAAATATTTTTGTCATGGATGTAGCTTCTCTCAGAAGCCAGGAATCATCAAAAGTTCACAATTTTTTCTAATTAAAACATTTTGCAATAATTAAATTGTATGTGTCTGTGTTTCTACTTTGAAAAGGCTAAATCATTGGCAAGCATCCTAAAGCAGGATTAGACTGCAGACCAGCTCAGACAATGCTTCCAGGCATCGAGTATGTACTGCAGAATCAGTTTAATAAAGTCTGATTAGATTACTTTCTCTGGTCAATTTGAAGCACTGTGGCCATGGGATAAATCATCTTTTTAGCTCACCATGCTGCTCTTTTTCTTTGCTGAATCATATTTTAAAAGCACTAAACATATTTTTTAAATATCTATTTATTTACAGATGCAAAGAAGCATAACCTCATAAATTCCTTTTTATCCCAATGCAGTTTGATATAACATCTCAGTTGAAAGGATCAAGTTTGCTTACAAAGTCAGTACTCAGGTTTCCCTTCTTAATATATCTCTTTTTCCTCTACATAAATACCCTTGTTAATATTACAGGAAAACAGTACTGAATCTCTTATCTTGATTTGTCAAGGCAACCACTTGTACTGAAAACAGCCATAAAGTTAGATGTTTCTGACAAATCACTAGTATAAGCAGGGTGTTGAACTTCAGACTTTTGTGTTAATGTGTACATGGATCTGATTATCTTTAAACTTGATTTATTGCATGCTGTGTGGAAAAAATAAAGAGGTTTTTAGAATGGCTGAGTCTTAAACGCCTTTGTTTTAGTTTTCAATGCTTACAACAACAGAGATTGCATTTTGCTAGTTTCCTGCTTAACACCATAACAAGTAGAAGCTGTATTTAAGGATTTAACTCAACACAAAATATGCCTTCCTCTGACCTCTTATCATGCTGTGCAATGCCAACAGACCTTAGCAGCCAGTTCAGGTCCTTGAAAATGCATGACTCCAATCTGCTCTGCCTTTCACCAGTCTGTGCCGTCAGTTTTTCAGTCTCTATTGTGGTCTGGACTTCCTTATGTCAATATAAAAATTCTGTTGTATTGTGTGCATTTGCATTCCATTTTCCATTGGAATAAAGAAATATTTCACCTTCTTCTAAAGTTATTATTTCGATATAGTACTATAGTATTTCTATAGTAGTATATAGAAATAATACTATAAGTATTATTTCTCATAGTATTAAGAAATAATATTCCCCATGGACTCTGTAATAACATTCAGTAAAATTACTTGTGGCATCTGGAGGTGATAAGAACATACAATGTCCAAATCAAAGGCCATGTCAAGGAGCAATCCCATGAAATGCTGCTTAAATTTTGACAGAAATGAGACATCATTGTTAAATTCTGAACAAGGGTTTTCAATGGTTTGCAGGCTCATTCAAGTGAAACAGTATAGGATGAGCTTAAAAAAATAATTTAAAAATTGCATTATAATTGTCCACTGCCATAAGAATGAAGACTTGAGAAAAATAAAGAGGAAAAATAGAATCAAGTATTTCCAGAGTTCCAATTAAAATGCATTATTGAAGTTTGTATCAATAAGCTGATAATATAAAACAGATTATGTCCATGTGGTCTGTCCACACATTCTTGTGTTCATATGTTCTTCTAGTTTATTTTCTTATAACCTAATATTTAACCTATAATTTACCTCAAATTATATTTATACACCACTTTCAAGTAGGGTAGCAAAATATGGATAGAGAAATGAGGGGAAAAGAAAGAGAAGCAAAACCTTTCCCTCATATTTTCTGGGGAATCCTCAAAGACCAGACAAGGAGCCCTGACACATCTTGAAAATCGCACTGCAGTACTCATGTGGTGGCTTTTTAAATAAGCTTTTTGCAATTTTCTCACTTGGCACTACCTACCAGTAATAGCTGGTGCACAGTAAATGAAAGATGTATCTCAAGCTTCTACAGGGAGATGCAACAACCCAGACATCTATATAGTTTGAAAGCCTGAGATGTCTAGTCTGGCAAACCATGTTTCCTTAGTTTCCTCTGAGAAATTCATTCTCCAGTGAAACCTTATGAAAACTGAACATTGATGCACTTTGCAGCCTGAATTTGTGGGGCTCGTCTGCTTGCTAGTGAAATGTCACTAGATTCTGTTAAAACTTAGTTAAACCTAACAAACCAACTCACTCAGCAAAACAGGTTAAAATAATCTGGATAGGAGCCAGAAGAGATGAGACAGGATTATTTAAATCTAATATGTGTTAGAATACAGCTTAAGTCCTCTGACCCTAATCACTTTCCACCGGAGTACATCAAATTAGGATCCTGGGACAATTTACGTAGGAGTCTGAGTAAATGTACTAGCTTTATCCTACAGAGGAATTCATGGAAAATTCTTCCATGAAAAACCTTGGATAGCCTCATATTAGTTCCAGAGGCTATTTATATGCATGAGAAAGCCTAGCATAAAAATTTCAGCAATGATTCTGACCCTGAACTATACATACAGTGAATGATGAGATGTGCTGCACCTTTAACAGCCTCTGATGATGCTCTTTTTCACATTACCTCGTAAAGTTAACTTTGTATAGTAAGAATTTGTGTAATAAGACTTTCTGTATAGTTTGTAGGCTTTCATTTTCTTTAAGCATTCTCTTAGAATTCTGTTTCTTTCAAAACTGCCTTTCTTAGCTAATGGTCTGGAAAAAAGCTGAGGTGGGCTTGGATAACATGATCCTCTGCTGCGCATTGTTAGAGGAATGTCAATCAGGTCATGGTAATGACATTGCTTTAATGAGGGAGTTGAAGTTCTTGAGAGAACGGTGACATGGCAATACTCAGAAGTGCTCTGGACCTCTCCAATTGCCTCTGTAAATCTAAATAAATAGGGTGCCTAAAAGTAAGTAGAGAAGATCATTAGTGCTGACACTTAGGGCTGTTTATTAGGCATGGATGCATTTATTCCTGATGGGGGTTATTAAATAGTTTGGAGGTAAAATATGTCATATTTTTCACTTTGCTTTACCTGATTTTCCATTTTTTCATTATCGCATTTATTTTTCTTGGGATGTTCAGCATAACACAGTTTTCAAAGCAAGCTTGCCATCAAACCACTTGCAAAGAATCACATTTCTGATCATTTAGACTGGTAGATGTAAATAAATAGTCTTCAACATTTTAGTGTGTTTAAGTCATGGAAAACTAGTCAGGCAAGTAAGCAACTAGATTTATAGGGATAGTTCCTTAGGTATTTCCAACCTGCTTTTTGCCTCTTCTGTGTCACAGGAGTCAATACAGCTAACTTCTTCCAACTTAGGAATATTCTATGAAGCACACCAAAAATAGAAAGCAGTTGAATTAACTGTTACCTGGATCTAATATATCTCTTTAAGATTTTCAATGTGTAGTTTAAAAAAAATAATTAAAAAAGAGAGCATAGGAAGATATGTGATCTATTTTGATACTGATAGAAAGAATACAAGATGAGTTTTCGGAGCAATGAGTTCAAAAAGAAATATGTGTTTAGAAGACTAACGTGTATACAGTGGTGCTATTTTAAACTGCAGCAGCCAAATGTCTCTGCAATCTTTAACTTTCTGAATAAGATGAAGTTGGTCATCTCTGACAAGCTTTTAAAAAACAACTGCAGCTGTGAGAGTCTGTTTTGTAAGTTACCATTTTCTGTTTTTTTGTCTGAGTGAAGTCCCTTGCAGGGTAACAGAACTGTGGAAGCATTTCTGCACTCAAAACAAAAAGACAAGAAACTCCTGGCTTTTCACCAGAACTGAAGCATTCTAGAAAGAATTTCACCTGAGATGCTGCAGTGGCAGCATTTACTTTTGTGAATGGGAGCTACTATTTCCACTTAAGCAGCAGTTCCCATCAGCCTGTACATTAAGGACTTTTTAAAAGGTTCCCTGTCTCATCACAAAATCCTTCCATTACTCAATAATTAAAGTAACACATTTCTCAATGATGTAAATAATATAATAGAGATTAATAAAATAATTTGATCATAAGGCCACATTTTAATTTTTATTTATAGTCTCACAAGGGACAAAAATGTTTACTTTAATCAATACCTCCTATTCTTCAGCTGTCCTTGCTATGCATCAATGAGGCGATGACTTTAAACAGTCTCTAGATCCAAATTCCTATTTATTTGGAGGCTTAGACTAGGATCCATACCAAAATCAGACATAGTACCATGACAGTGAATGTAATTAATCTCAATCATCTGTCTCATTTCAATACTACTCCTCTTCTGGAAGCAAGAAATCCTTCACAGATGCTGAAAACAAACTTTGGTTAAATGCAATTCAGATCTGTGACTAACCACATAAAGCTGAAGAATTTTCTGCTGCAGTGATTGCTACAGTTCATCTCCAGCCATGTAGAGGAATTCTTTTAGCAGCTGCAAAAATAATACTACAAAGCTTGCTCGGAACTGAGTAAAGGCCCATCGGACTATGGTTTTTACCTATCATCTTCTCCCCATCTAGATTACCCAAAGCAGGTAATGAATTTTATGACAAGAAGGGTTCTCATAGGAAATAATTGTTACACTGTAGAAAGATGCAGCGTTTAATTGTGGAGGCAGACAGGCCTGCCAGGCCTTTGCCCTGGAGGGATGTCCCTTGGATGGGTGCTGATGGCCAATCTCAAACCTCCTCAGGAGAGATCCCTCCTGAGCCCTTCCTCCCTGTCATGGCGAGGTGTCCCACATGCCCTGGTGCCCCATGTAGATTCTTCGTAACCCACTGGTTTTTCCCCTTGGTGCCGCCCTTGCTTTCCCCCATAAAAAGCCCGGCCTCTGCCCAGCTCAGGAGGGAGCTGTCGTCCCTGGCAGCCTTTGCAGAGCTGCTGGACAATAAAGCTGCCTCTGTGGGACGCCACACGGCGCTCCCGTCTCTGCGTCTCTGAGCCGGCCTGGGAGAACCCAGCAAGCGCAGCTGAAATCACTGAGCTGAATCACTGAGCTGCTCACTGAGCTGATCCCCTGCAGCCATGGGCTGTGTCTTGCTCAGGTTTCCCAGTGGCCAGAGGAGTGCCTGAGACCCCCAGAAGGCTGGCTCTCGGGAGACCCTCTCTGGGAAGGTCATGGCATTCTGGGCCAGACCGACGGACTCCCTCCTGGGCACCACACTTAATGGGGAATTTCTCAAATCTAAAATGGTCAAATTCAATAGATGTCTGTAACAGTCAAGGTGTCAGGACACCACTCAGTCTCAGCTGTTAAATTAATCTCCATAATAGTCCCAGAAGATACCTAAACCAGGAATTTATAGCCTTCTCTCTTTCTTCCTCTCCCTTTCAGATTTCTTTGTAATTAATTCCTAACAGAATAGGTCCAGATGGACTGCCTTAGGTTTGCTGACTATGTTGTGATGGACTTTCTTAAGTCTCTGGTTTCTGTTTCAAAACTTCAGTCCTGTTTTTCTTTCTCTTCTGTCTTCTTCCCATCTGTGTAAATAGCTTTATTCACAACTTTATCTCTTTTCCAGGCATGTCAGGATGTTACTTGATTACAAGTTTCACAGTTCTTTGCTGACTGTTAAGTGTCTCTTTTGAAGTTATGCTTTAAGTAACTAAAAGGTTTTAAGGGGTGTCTTGAAAATTCAAGGTTCTGTTTATGTATGGATAAGCAGAACTGGGGCCCAGTCTTACCTGATAATTATATATGGCATCACTGGGAAAGAACATCTGTAGCTATGTAAAGGATATGTCTCTACTTTCATTATTTCTTCTATTTTGAAATCTTAATTTCTTTCTAGTGGTAAAATGCTCACCCAATAATTGAATTGCAGTTATTTAAATAAAGGAATATACAAAATTTTGATGCGGCAAATGAAACTTTTTTTTCTCCATCCCCTTAATTGCTTGTATTTATCTGACTTAATAGATCAGATATTCTAAATCTAAACTCTCCACTGTCTATAAAGTAATCTTGGATGAATAAAAAAGACAAAACAGACATTGTAACTTAAAATAGAAAATTGTCACAGCTGAGAATAGAAAATTCTCCTCAGCAGTGTGAAAAGAGAAAGAGAGAGAAAAACATTAGGCTGTTTATTCAGGCTGCTAATCATTTCAACCCTGCTGCTGTCAGTCTGTCCCTTCTTCCAATCAGAGAGACTGGCAGTCATAAACATATATTCTCCCCTTTCAAAAGTCAGATCTGGGCACCCTGGCTAGAACTGCTTGCTGACAGGTAGAAATTATGCAGTATGTGATGTATCATTGTATGCACTTTGTGCTAGGTGTGAACACTCTCAAGACAAAGAGTAGAGTAGCTGTGTTCTGGGTGACTCATTACATGTGTTAGAAACTGAACCTTAATTCTGCATCTTTGTATTTTTGCTGCTTAATTGAAAACTGTTCACAGTTGGATAATGTTTTGAAAAATCAGGGAAGTCGGCTGAAAGCACAATGCATTTGAAAATGAATATATGATTATTGACATGACAAATAAACTTAGCTTCCATGTGCCTTAGGGTTATAAGCGGAGATTAGAAATAAGCAAGTATGCAGTGGCATGAACAAAGACTGCCACAACAGCACCTGTAGGACCATGGCACTTTGGTAAGACAAAACCTCTCAAAAGTAGGTGTAATAAAATTGAACTGGTGTTCCTTAGCTGGAACTCCCACATTTTTACAGTATAGTCTGTTGGTGCCAGATAAACAACTCTGCTTACTGGCTGAGGCAAACCAGGCAACAGATAAAGAGTGCATACCTTTTTAGCCAATCACTTTCACTAATACATGGTATGTTTAAGAAATCCTTTTACCATAAGCTTGCTTGACACAACCTTAAGACTTATTACTAATCCCTCTAAAGGATTTTTTTTTATTGTCTAATGAAAGAACTGAAGTAAATGTACTGAGCAAATTAAAAAATGAGGAAGGCTAAGAGAAGCAAGACAGAAAATCACTGATGAAATGCAGAGGGTCAAGAGACTTTTGAGTGGGATGATTCACAAGGAGAGGGGACATGGTAGTTTAAAGCAAAAGAATAAATATGGGTTATTCAACCATATATAAAACCTATGTTTTATCACCTAAATGCAGCTATAACACTATCTGCTCATAGTACTCTTTCTACACTTTTGGAGAGGATTACCTTTGTCTCCCAAGGAACTGGCCTGAGTCCTGCAGTTCCAAATGTAATTTTCCACTTCTTTTTTCAGTTGAGCTTCATAGGTTTGGCTGTTTCAGAAGCTTCCACATCCAGAGGCCTGACAATCATACTCTATATTGAATACAAAATTTTTACTACTGACTGACATATTCCAGTATCATCAATAGAAAATATTCTTCTTCCTTTGTGCTAATTAGAAAACATTCAAGCTATAATAAATGAGTAAATTTGTGGCGGTTTGACCCTGGCTGGAATCCAGGAGCCCACTAAAGCTATTCTATCACTGTCCTCCTGATCTGGATAGGGAAAAGAAAGCATAGCAAAAGGCTCATGAGTTGAGATAAGGGCAGGGAGAGATCATCAATTGCCATCATGGGCATAACAGACCTGACTTAGAGAAATTAGTGGAATTTATTACTGATTAAAATCAGAGAGAGATTATGGGAAATAAATCCAAAATCACCTTCTCACCACCCCTCTTTCCTTCCCAAGCCTAACTTAATTCCTGATTGTCTGCCTTCTCCCTGCCATTACCACAGGGTGGTTACAGTCAGTTCTTAGCATGTTGTTTGTGCTGCTGCTTCCTCCTAAGGAAGAGGAGTCCTTTTCCTGCTCCAACGAGTGGCCAAGAACAGCAAAGCTTCCCACAGGAGACTTTCCTCCACAAACTTCTCCAGCTGAGTCCTTCCCAAGGGCTGCAGCTCTTCATGAACTGCTGCAGCATTTCCATGAGGTGCAGTCCTTCAAGAACAGGTTGCTTCAGCACAAGTCCCCCAAAAAGTCACAAGTCCCCCAAAAAGTCACAAGTCTTATCAGGAAACCTGCTTCAGCATGGGCTTCTCTCCCCACAAGCCCACAGTTCCTGCCAGGAGCCTTATCCAGTGTAGGTTTAGCATGTGGTCACAGCCTCTTTCAGGAACCACCTTTTCTGACAGGGGGTTCCTGCAAGTGGATCTCTTCTTCTCCGTGAACTCCCATGTGCTGCGGGGGTACATCCTTCCTCCCCATGGTCTGCACCATAGGCTGCAGGGAAATCCCAGCTCCAGCAGCTGGATCACCTTCTCCTCCTCCTTCTCCAATGACCTTGGTGTGTGCAGAGTTTTTTCTTTCACTCCTGTCTTCTCTGGCCACAATTACTTATGCACAATAACTTTTTGTCCTTCTGAAATATGTTCTCAAAGAGGCGTTACTGCCATTTCTGATGTACTCAGCCTATGCCTCTGGCAGGTCTGTCTTGGAACCTTGGGTTGGCACTGGCTCTCTCAGACACAGATACTCTTAGCAAAGCAAAGAAACCACCCTTGTGGCCTTCCCCACAACAAAAGCCTGGCAACACAAAGGCAATACAAAATTATTGATGGTCAATTAAGGATGTGGGTTTGCCATACCACTAGCAAGATAAAGCGGATGTCTAAATAAATGAGGTCAAAATTTTGAGATCGGGCATTGTGATTCAAGTGAGGAAACGGTCAGATCAGTGCAGTAGGAGTTTACAAATCCAGGCTTTAAAGTTAGCTTTTGCAGAAGTATGGCTGATAAGGTTGAGCCTCCACTACATGATACAGTGGTGAGAAAAATTGTCAAGTTCTAGAAGGGTGGGTGTGTCTGAAAATGTGCCACACAAGTTAATGAACAATATTTAAAGAGACACTCTAGAATGATGATTTCAATATTTGTCGTAGACTGAAAATTTCTAGGTCAACAAAAACCACAATGGTTTTCTTTTAGAGGCTGCCAAAAAGGAAAGCCTATAGTTAAGTGTAGGTAATAATAACCAAGATGAGTTTGCTGAAAACAATGAAGACTGCACAGTGTGACACACTGGAACTATGAAAAAATGAACTCTAGCAATAATCAACACTGAAAAAATGGCCATAATTACTCCTAAGCCAAAACCTAAGGATGCATTTATAACTTTTTCTATCTTCTCAGATCCATTTGTACACCATTAATAAGTTATTTTACACTTCTTTCAGGCACTTCTCTTTGTGCCAGGCTCAAATGCATTTGCCATTTGTGATTCATCTTTTTCTCCAAACTCTATCACAAGTGACAGGGAATGTAGAGTTACAAAGACTTTTTTAATTTTTTGTTTAAAGGGAGGAACATTTTTCAAAAACAACAAAAAATTTATCTCCTATCTTTTCTCCACTTTTTTTGACATATCCTATAGAAACAGGAGCAGTATAGATTTTTCAGGACACAAAGCTTGAGGAAAACTATGGTACTATGAGTATCACGTAAATGCTGATTTTTTTTTTTGGTAAGGAACTGGAGAGACTGTAACTGACATACTGGTTAAATCTAAATGTAGAAAAGGGCAATAGCAGGCAATGAGGTTAAGCAGAGATCTAAAGATTAGTGGAAGCAATAAACAGAAGGCTTTTAGAAATGAAAACAATATTGAGAGTCTGGGAAGGAGAAAGATGTAGGAACTATAAAGTACAGAAAACGAAAAAATATATTGCAAATTGAGCTAGAGATAATACTCTGCTACATATTTGTAAGTGATCAGAATGCTCATTTTAATGTAAATGACAATAAAAGGCTTAAGAACTGGTAGCTGATGAAGTAGGGACAATAAATATAGCCAGTTTCATAAAGTAATGTATTGCTGAAGTAATTTTTGTATTCAGGGTAACTGATATATTTAGTAATAAAAGAGATCAGCTGGAAGAGAAAAGAGAAGGCTAATGCAGAATGATAATGTGGAACTGGTATTATAAAAATATTACTGAAAAAGAGTTTTATGATAAGTAAAGTTCAGAAATTTTATATTTCACAGAAGACTTAAATGAGGGAAAATAAAGCTTAAAACATATTTATACCTTTAGTTTCTGGTTCGGGTTGGGTTTTTTCCTCTTTCAGTTGATCTTGACTTTGAGCAATTTTTAATTCAACAATTTAATATTCTTAAAAATACAGATTATTCTAAATGAAAAATACATATAAGAAATGATGGTTTTGCTTCACAGTGCTTTTTCTTAGACTGCAGAACCAAATTTTCAGCCATTTATATGGTTGCAATTTATTGCCTCTTTATCAATATGCAAATCAGTTTTGCTCACAGAAGAAAGTATAAGTGAGAATACAGAAGAAGAATAGGAGAGAACTTTTCTGTTCTGAAACTGTTGAATGAACATTGATGCTAAATAATGAGCTGATTAAGTGGATTCATTATACTCTCTGTAAGAAAGCTAAGGAACCTTTTTTTAGTAGATACAAATTGCAAAGTTGTTTTTTAGCTTTGGAAATAAATACGAGATATATTCACTAGTGTAAGTAGAAAACATTCTTCAGCATTTGACACAAAGCAAAGGTTAAGAAAAGCAGTGTTACTGCCCATCCTACACCACTGGCTACACTGTTCCAAATTTATAACCTTGAGTGATCAGCTTAGGGCCTACTTTTCAGTGTGTCCCTTCCTAATACAAACAAGAGTGTCTATACTGTAAGAGCACCATGTCCTGTCCTTTCCTGTGAGTTCATGTACACACACACAGGGTGGATGACGTGTTAATATTCTATAGAGAGATATATTTAGATGATGGGAGTGCTCTTCAAATATATAAGAGGGATTGGGGCCACACTTTTTTTTTGTGTGAAAAAATAGCCACTAAAGTAAAACGCTCTTCATCTTTTGATATAAAAATTAGTGCCCAACTTAATCACAGCTGACAAAATTTTGTATTTATTTTAAAATACAATTTAAAATAGTATTAGTATATTAGTAAAAAATATTAGCAAATATTATTTATTTATTTATTTGCATTGTATTGTCTAGCTTATTATTTTATAATGCAAAATAGAAAAGAACTGCTAGTACAAAAATTCACATTTAGCTTTATAATGCATAAAAACCCAAACTTTTTCCTTAGAAGTCCTTCTCTGACTGATGAGTGGCAGAGAAGTTTGTACCATTTAGTTATTTATGCGACTTATGAAGGAAACTCCTTTGATTAGTTTCATGTTGAGGACCAGCTCCAAATAAAATTCCCATGCAGTTTCACATTTGCTTAATGCAGGTTCAATTACACTTACTCAAAGGGAATCAAGTTGTCTCTATTTCTGGCTGAGTAAATATAAATGCAAAGTGCTCTTTACCATTTTACATTCTGTGCAAGGCTTTTCACAAGAACTCGTGCGCTGTGTTTCAAACCCAGCCAACAGCTAGCTCCATGCAAATGCTCATTTCCCCTTCCAGGTACCATGGAGGAGAGAATCAGAAGAGTGAAAGTGAGAAACCTAGTGGACTGAGATAAGGAGAAGTCAATAGAGAAGGCAGAAGCTGCATGTGCAAGGGAAGCAAAAACCCAAGGAATTCATTCACCACCTTCTATGGGCAGGCAGGGGTTCAGCCATCCCTAGGAAAGCAGGACTCTCATGTGCAAAGGCGACTTGGGAAGACAAACACTATCTCTGTGAACTTCTCCCTTTCCTCCTTTTTGGCTGCTCTTTATATATTGAATTGTGTTGCTATATGGAATAAAATATTTCTTTGGTCACCTGGGGTTAGCTGTCCCAGCTGTGTGCCCTCCCAACTCCTTGTGCGCCTGCAGTCTCCTGACTGATGGGGTGATAAGCAGGCAAGGACTTGGCTCTTTGCAGGCCCTGCTGAGCAATAGCAAAAACATCCCTGTATTATCAATACAGCTTCCATCATGAACCCAAAACAAAACTACTTACTGTTTACTGTGAAGAAAATTAGCTCTACCCCAGCCAAAACTAGCACACCATAGGTTAGAATCCTGGTGTGACAACTAAAGAATTCTCTCCTGTAGCCACTTGTCCTACTTATACTTTAATGTCTTCTCACACCAAGTCTCAGAGGGCCATGCAAAATTTGTAAAATTGCCTAGTTTTGTGCTGGCCCTGAGAGCACAGTATCAATATTTAATTTCCCCAAATCAATTCACTTCTCTGCTTTGGACAACTCAGTGTTTGATACCGGTTTGTTCATGTTCAAAAGGCAATTATTGTATCATTTTCTAAGTTCAAGGAAGGTTACATAAAAGAGTAAAAAAAAAATTACATGAAGAGAAAATACTTGGTCAAAAATGAAAACCCAAAAGCTGCATGTCAGGTGTAGCAGAAAGAGACGTCGAAGCAGAATCTAAAGGAAAAGAGAGGAAAAACATGGTAAAACACTGTTCCAAGGGGACCATGAGACACAGGAAAACTCCCAGCAGAGCATAAGAAGAGGCATAAGAAATCAGCTTGGTTGAAGCCAATGACTAAATGGAGAGCTTTAGGCACCTTAGTGTCTGCAGAAAACCAGTTAACAACATTAGTGATAGCATTCCCCTTGGTGACGCAGGTGAAAAATAAATTTGCTCTTGAAACTACCTATGTGTCACTGATATCCATTTATGGATAGTAGGCAGTGTTGTTGTTACAGATATATTTTAGACAAAGAAGATTCTATCTTACCTTGATAGAACAAAATACTCTAGTATTCAATCTGTTACAAACCATTTACTACATTAAAGTGCACAATTACCAGAAATAATAAAGTAAAAAAATATGTAAATAAATTAACAAAATCAATTTTATATTTATTCATTTCTTTTCACTCTAATTTTTCACCAGTTAAAGCATATTTATCCTGCTTTGAATAGCAAAATTTAATGTGAAAGTGAATAAATTAATCTTTCTCCATTTTCCTCTAACTAACGTACAGCTCCCATTCACATGAAGAAAAAGGGACCAATTCAAATTTTCAGAGCACACTTCCAGATAAAAAATTTTGCTTGCTTAGCTTTTCAGTACAATGAGAAGAGCCATATAATAACTGATTTTGAGTTGACAGGACAAAATACCTGAGTCTTGCCAACTGGTGAATATTCTTACTCCTTTGGCAGAAGGAGTCAAACCTAAGATATCCAGCACGAAAAAGCCTAACACAGAACCATGTGGAAAATTGAATTTTGGATAAATTCAAAGAAATCTTTCAGTACATTGTTTGTTACTAATGCAATAAGCTCAATGTAGCATTTTATATAAACAAAAAACAGATCAGACAAAAATAAAAATAAAAACCTGTACTTTTTCTGTTTTTCTGTTCAGCCTTAGGTAGGGAGATCAGCTCTCACCTATTTTATTTGGTTGTAGAAAACCTGAACGTTTAGATAACTATTTTGAATCCGTGTTTATTTTTCAGGCAACTGCCTCAAATTCACTTTTTATAATAAAACCATGAATTTACAATTACTAAGAAAAGATGGGCACATCTATAAATGCATTTGATATCTAGTTTTGTGAACTGTCTTCTGCCTAGCGGCTTTAGTTTTGTCCTGAAATTTAACAAACTTCTTTAATACTCTTTTGTCAGAAAGAATTAAACTTGTAGCTTGAAACTACAAGATACTTGTAACAAAAAGTGGTTTGCAAAAAGGATGGGGAGAGCAATCCTAGTCCTTATGTCAGTGAAAAAATAAGACTCATTTTCAGTTTTCTCAATGTAAAAACAAAGTAAGCAATATTTGGACATTAAATAGTGTTTGGAATTAGATTGAGCAGTGTCATTTTTATAAATTAATTGAATTTATATCCAAAATAATTAATTGCATTTAAAGCAGAATACAGTTAAATATTGTCTCTGCATGAGAACTTTAATCCATAATAATCCAATCGTAGGTGTACCAATGTAATATATAACATTGAAAAAAATAAGAAATAAAGCAGGAAATATCAAAGTAAAACACAGTTCCATTTTTCCTTTTTTTCTTTCTTTAATGTTTCCTAATGTCCCAAAGCTAAGTAAATGTCAGTAGTGCTCTCAAGGGCATTGTAACAGGAATACTTCAGAAAGGTGACTCCAAAAAGGCCAGATTTTAATATTATTTAATCTGAAAAACTAGGATAAATTGAGCTTATCCCAATTTGTAAAATCATTTTAAATCTGATGCACTGGAAGAGGATAATTTAATTTCAAGAGGTCAGGAGTTTGCCTAGATATGTACACTTTGTGTGTATTTAATAGGTGACAAAGTTTGCATCAAAGGAAGTTTGTCCTTGTAAATTGTAGGATATTGTCAAATACCCATGATAAAACCCAGGGCTGAACACATAGTTTTAGGTGGGGTTTTGCAAAACTCACACAGAGGACTAATTCATGGTGTGGTTTAGATCAGTTCAAATTATCTTTTTTCTTCAGTTAAGTGTAATTGATGTGCAAATCTCAGGTGGCTTCTTGTACGAGGTGTTTGAGTAAAAAGTTGACCTGAGAAGTGAGGTGTTTTTAGGGATGACTTCTAGACTACAGCTACAGTCAAGACAAGATGTTATATAATCTCTTTCTTGGCAGGTTCAAAATATATTCATCCTTTAAAGAGGTATAGCAGCTGGTGTTTTCAAGATGTCAGCAAAAACTAAGATTCAAAGGGTCAGCCTACCATTGAGCTCATCACACTTTATTTACAGCTGCTGCAGGAAAATAAAGAGAAACTCAAGTGAATCTAAGAGAATACCTGACAATAAATAAAATTTTTAATCAATGCAAGACTGAGCTTGTTGTGGGTTTGTTTATGATTGGTTTTTTATTAATCTCTGCTAAGTTTTATAAACTTTAAAGTATAAAAGAAAAAAAGATAGGTTTTTGAGATGGTGTTTCCTTTTGCTTTTAGACGGAAAAAGTTCATCAGTATTGTTTTTCTCAAATATTTATCTGCCATTAAAAGGGAGAGGGAGGAAACTAGGGCATTGTTTTTAATCAAGCAGAAACTTTATTATATTCCCTGAGGTAACAGAAGTCTGGTTTTCATCCTATATTTTCCTATATAAGGCACTTCCTATGTTTCCTGGTTCACTTTTTTCTTTTGTTGATACTTAACCTTTAAACTTCTGTTAGAAATTCAAGATCTGAACACAGGTCTTAGGAAATGGAAATGCCAATATGTGTTTCTCATCAAGTTTTTTTTTCAGACAGATCCTGTAGAAAGTGCTGTCAGAGACAATACATTTGTCTTATTTTTATCATATTTTTTCCTCCAAGTATCCCTTCCTTTACCCACAATAAATAGATTCTTAGCTTGCAGCAGCTTTACCACACCAAAAGTTAATCAAAAAACATATGTTACCTGTGCTCTCATAAGCAACAGAAAGACTATGAGAGCCTTTCTACTTTCTGTGCTGTCAGGCATAGGTTTAGATGAGATAGATAGAATATTGCTTAAACTTGCTGTGGGCATTTTATCCCAACAGCTCTCATCTGTTTCCAGTGAACCATTTTATCAAGGTACTATTTTGGTGGAGTGTGAAGTGGCAAAAGTTATCCTCATACAAGCTGTTCAGTTGTAAATGTCATTTATGTTTAGGCTTTTATCATTGTTTTATTTTATGCATAATTACAAGTTAAAATATCTAATATTTTGTGGAAGTTTTATAATTTGTTCCCTAAAAAGTTATGCGGAGCATTGTCTTGATGAGAGGAGTTCAGCTTGATTTGGAATTCTGAGCTACTCTCATCTAAATGCAAACTGCCTACTGAAGAAGAGACTGAATTTCCAGACAATATGTGATTTATTTTCTGTTTAGTGCAGAACAGACTTTTTAAAAAAGGGTTTCTATTATTCACTAGACTGGAGGATTTCTGAGCAATAAGCACTTTCTCCATTTGAAATATTGCATTTTGAACATAGAGAAGTGCAGATGTGAAAGGATCAGAAGCAAGCCACACAAACATGTAAATTCTTTTTCTAGTCCATACCTAAACCTCCTGTGCTCTAGTTTACTTACATAATGTTTGCTTTTCAATTACTATGCAGTCAAGAAAAAGCCAGCCATAAATTTATTCATGTACACAATAGTATGTGACTTTATTCATGAACACAAAAACTACATGCTCTTCATCTGACAAAGCTGTCCTCTGACACTTCCTATTAAGGGATGCAAAAAATGGTACAGTCAATGGACGGAAATATCCTCTATGATGCTTTTGAAAAGTTTTTCAATCACATTTGAATTTTTCAGTTAGGAAAATCATAATTACTGTTTTTCTCAGCAGGCTGAAATTCTCATGGTTGATACTGGGCTGTTATTTTGTTTTTAAACACTAATTCTATCAGACTCAACAAAGCTTATGTCTATTCCTAATGCATATCCCATTAAAGTGTGGACAGTGACAGTGGAGCCCAGCACACAGATGGAATTTCTGCAAGTAGATATTTACTGTACATGAGTAGATGGTGCAGGCTGCTAAAAGTGTGGGTCAAATCATATTAGAGCCTGAATCTCTGGGGAGATAATGCTGCTTGTCAATGAGACATCATGAATGCCCTGTGGAAAGGGGAAAAAAGCCACAACATACACCTAAATTATCATGGGAAGAAAGTTAATATCCATAAACCCTCTACACATGAAAAAAATCTTCATGCACAAGGGCATTAAAAAGTGAGATCTGAAGCATGTTCTGAATTGACTTAATGTTGAAATCTGAGTCAAGAAGCAAGTAGCCTCCTGATCTAGACATAACTACTGCTTGTCAACATGAAGAGTTATAAACTTGGTGAACTATATTTGTTTCATAGAAATAAGAAAACTTAAGTGAAAACTGTCTAATCTATTTTGGCAAATCTATCTTCTTTCCTGTTACCAGAAATCCAGAGACCTTACCTGTTCTCCTGAAGAAATACTATTTTAAAGGAGTCTTTATTTTCCATGCTATCGTATGCTTTTTAAGTGGAACAGCTAGTGAAACTTTGAAAGTGGAACACAGTGGAGCTGAGCTGAATAATAAACTAAAATTTGCTTCTAGCCAAAAAAAGTTTAAATTCTTTTTTCTTCTTTTTTCTTCTAAGCTTCCATGTCTTTACTTCCTTGCAGTCCCCCAAGGACTGAAGATAATGGCCTTCAACACAGACACTGCAGAATGGGTAAGATGCCTGTAATGTATAATTCAGCTTGACTTCTCCAGTCTGTAGTATAAGAAATGGCACTGTTATCACCTTTTGCAAAGAGCTAGCATTCATTTATTGGTTGCATCTCCTTTTTTTTTATCCTGTGTGTGCTTATCTGCATGGGAGAACACATTGAAGGGAATGATGAATAGACTGGACTCTCCAGGGAAAAAAGGATTATTTATGAAGTCACTCCAGTTCAGTGAACAGTGTAATTCATGTCAAAGTGTGTGACTTAAGCCCAGAGAATCACAAACTTCACTCCAGGAGAGGATTTGAAACCTGGAGTTCAAAGGAAAGCTGTGACAAGGCAGTGTTTAAAGTACATTTTCTAACAAACCTTTTCTACCACTTGCCTAAAGAAGCCACAACTCCAAAACTGTGCAGCTTTTGGACCACAGATATTTACTCTTTACAACTGTTTCACTATGTCACACAGCTAGCTATGAAGTGATAGGCAAGATCATTTTTGCTCATTAACAAAATAAAGTTTTAAAATGTTTACAGTTGAAGTGTCTGTGTGAGAAATTACTATAGATAACATTCTGCAGAGAGTCTTAGCAGATTTTCTGGTCTGTGTGATATTTTGGGATCAAAGACAGCATTTTATGGAAAACCTTATCAATTTTGAGCATCACCCTGTTTGTTTATCACTTCCTGTTTGTTTTCAGACCATATCTGTCACATCAACACAATGGTGCTAGCAGGAACTCTTCTGGTAGTGATTCAAATCATTCCATTCTATTTCTGTTTTTCATTCAACTGCTGCCCTACAACAAAACAAGTTCTGCTCCTCTTTATTTTGTATGCTGCAAAGGCAGGTAAGGTTCACAAAATATTTAAGCTTTCCATCAAGCATTTGTATATATTCGGTGGATTTCATTTTGATGAGAATATCACCCTAAAAGTGTTAAGGAAAAATAAATGAAACAAGCAGATAACAGATTCACAGTAAAGACACGTCTTCTTAATAAAATGTGCTGCTATGGGTGACTCTGAGTTGCCTTGTGGATTTCTTTACCTGGATTAAAAAGGCATTAAAAAGGCAAGTTAACAGAAAAAATATGGGACAATGACGTCTGTGTCATTCTTCTTAATTCCTTCAGATCCTACATCAGAAATTTGCAGTGATAGCCTATATATAACTTCTGAGCATCTCACAGTCACCCAAAAAGCCAGGCAGGATTTTTAAAGACAGTCCTCAAATATTCTACACAAAGAAGTCCAATACAGATGTCTTGAATGGAACTGGGCTTCCTGCTCTGTACCCTATATTACCCAAGCTCTTGACATGTAAACCATTCAGAACTAGACTAAGCCCTATTTTTCCCTGGCAGCTTCCTCCCTTCAGGTCTTTCTTTTTCCTTCATTATTTTAATTAATTTTTACAACGCCTTCTCTTTTTGGAGGGATGACAGGAAGGGCTGTTTAGCTTTCCATCCCTTTTTCTTTGTATTTTCAGTCTTCTCTCTTTTACCCTGACTGCCACCTGAGGTTAGGGCAGTTGCTGGGGCAGAGCCTGAAGCTCTCTCCCATTTATGTGAGTTGGCTGATTGCATTAGGCTGGCTGTCAGAACGCAGACAGAAGGTGGGCAGTTTTCAAGGATCTCTTCTCTATGTAAATATGGCTGCAAGAGTACAGTCACCCTGAGGACTGGAGGATCTGGGGCACACAATATTTTTGTCATTTTTTTCAGTATGGACCAGCAAGAAGCAGATGAAAAAAATCATACCGTTGAAAAAAACAAGGAAACCCTTGACACAGCATATTTAAGACAACCCTCTAACTGTAAAAATCTTTCAATAATGCACTGATGTTCTCATTCTTGATACAGGCTGGCGTGATGTTTCAAATCCCTTCTGTAAAAGCGATCTTTTTATTCCTTTTAATTTCTCTTCAAATTCTCTTCTGCTATAGGACACTCAGAAAGCAGAAATCTAAACAGCAGAGCCTGCAAAGGTCTGCTGTTATTGCTCTTACTTGATCAGGAATTCATAATTCTAGTACTTCTGTTGCTAATTTATCTCTGTTCCCTTCTCTAACCTGCTTCTTTGTTGCACTCACCGGTTTAGGGTTTGTAATCCTAGCGGCTCTCTATTAGATTTTTCCCAGTGGTCTAGATGGGTATGCCCTACAAGTTCCTCAGAAATAATATTACATTATTTCCGGTTAATTAATAGCTACATCTCTATGAGTGTTTAGACCAGATGACAGAACACTGGTGTTTTGTCACATTGAACATCATTAGGAGCCTTTAAAAATTTAAAACAGAAACAGAAGAAGTCTCAGATTCTGAATGAATCTCCAGAATTTCTGTAAAAACAGAGCCATAAAATTGTTAAGGTTGAAAAAGACCT
>VWYI01028904.1:0-23402 GCA_013399455.1 Anthoscopus minutus
AATAGCACTATGAGATGACAATTGTTGTATTTCAAGATATACTTGGAAAAAAGATTATTCATTTGTTGTAGGCAATATAATATTCATTATATATTCAGATAATTTTTATCTGATTCTGTAATTCTGTGGTTTTTTGTTAGCCTTTGTAATTGTTCTTTCAAAAGGTAATTACATTCACAGAAGTTGAGATTCATTTTAAGTTTGTCACATTTTAGAACACTTGGACAAAAACAAACCACAGGCAGATACCTCACATCTCTAGCTAGTGCAGTATATGAAGTTTAATGCTTTGATACTCAGGCTTAGATAAAATGGACAGGTTTAGGTACAAGAATGGTTTAGTTAATAAAACTATATTTAAGTAGGTGGTAAGAACAGCTTAAGCTTACAAGTGGTATGAACACAGAAGTCAGTTGTGCAACACAAAAAGCGTCTTCTGACATAAATAAGTAACTGCTTATGTGAATAAGCATTAAGACTGGAGGATAAAGATCTTACCCTTCCTTTAAGGAAGGACTTCTCCATCCTGTTTCTATCTCCTTTAAGAACTCAATAAAGCCACCTGATGGATTGGACAGACCATAGCCTTTTCTCTGTCTTGCTTAATTTGACTCCTTTCTAACATAGGTGGCTTCCTAGATGATCCATATTCTGTATTTGCTCTGTTTTGGCTAGGATTCTAATTTCATTTCTTTTATCCCCCCTTCTGTAAAATGTTTTTGCTTAGCTGCCATTTATATTCTTTGCTTAAAAGAGTGATTAAAATCGGCTATTACAGTGATGGAATGAAGTTAAAAGAAATAGTAATGAAAGTATTAATTCTAAGAAAATTAAACCCAGGAGCCTTTAAATTTCCCATGGATAAAATGAATGCATGTTGCTAAACTCACTCTTGGATAAAGATTCCCTGGGACTTTTCTAGGTGTAGGAGTGATGCTTAGAAAACTGGGCACATAAAAGGGTGGTTGGGTGTGGGAACCCAGGATAGAGGGAATATTTCTCTGCCTGTCCTGAGAACACCTGACCCTCAAGAAAGAGCTCCTTTCAACCTCTGTCCATGGAGAAAACTTCCAAAGCTTTCAAATGGGTTGGAGACAACCTGATTGTGAACCAGGTAGTAGTGTAGTTGGTAGTTGTTGCTTGGTGGAAGATGTGTATTTTAGATTTTATATGGGATGGATGTAAGTGAGGATTCAAGATGGAGGATTGTAGGCGTTGCCTCAGTTTCCCTTCTTCTTCTTCACTTACTCCATTTTCTGTAGTGTTAAGAGCACAATCTTATTGGATAGAGTTTGAACTGTATTGAACAGTGCCATGTTATGTGAATACATAGGTAACTAGTTATTGGTAGAGAAATAATAACAATAGAGGTTTAGAATATGTAGTGTTAAATAATTGGATTGTTTGTTTTGTATATAAGGGGACATTTTGTCTCCTTGAGGGCAGAATTGCCTCGTGTTTGTAATAGAGCAGAGCCTGTACCATCCATGGCTCAGAACTTATGATAAGATACAATAAAAAATCTCTGAAGACTGAAAGAAAGATGTTCCTCTGCTTCATTCAAAAAAAAACCAAAGAAGAACTCAGGCAGTTGACCAGGTTAGGCTTCCCTACATGTGGAAAAGCCCCACTTTCTGCACTGAGCCCTTGAGATGCACTCAGCTGCAGTGGAATCCATTCAGGTAGGCTTTGAGAGAAGTGAGAGGTTCAGACCATCCCTCTTTCTTTGCTGTGTCTACAGAACAGTTGTGACTTTTAACAAGGAATCAGCCTAAACGGTCTCTCTTATTAAAGTGCCTGTCAAATGATGAGCAACCATGATGTCAATAGATGTTTGGTGAAGATCACAGAGCTCATATTAAGGATTGGTTGAAGCCTTCTGGTACATGAGGTGGTGGTCAGTAGCATGCCGTGCTATATGTTTGTACCAGTCTTGGCTAACACGCAGCATGCATGTGTGCAGTCTGTGAGACAGAAGGCAGTGTCCTTTCTGAACCCACTCATATTGCACATGGACAGAGTGTGCATATGCCCTCAGCAGAGTGAAGGAGTTATATTTCTGTCTTCCTGTAACACAACAAATCGCTCTTCTCGCCCCGGCATCCCAGGCAGCCGCAAAGTAATTGGTCCTTGCCTGTGGGTGGACTGCAGGAAGCCTGTGTGGTTGTTCCCCATACAAATACTACTGTGGGACTGACTGTGTTACTTGAGTTTGTACTTCACATCCATCTGTAGGGCTGTTTAGAAAAAACAGCATTCTCAGACAGATATAATAATGCATTATTGTGTTTAAATGCTGTGTTTAAAGTACTGTTGATAGAGGTGATTAGGTACTGAAAATGAGCTTTGCTCCTGATGCTGAATTAAGGTAGGTAGTACATTTCATGGATGTATGTTCAAACAATTTGAATTTGGACTAGAGAAAACTCTGGTAAGGGGAGAAAAGCTGTATCTAGATTAAGGATTTGATAAGAGCCTCTATCCTGAAATCATGAAAGACTGGACCATATTATTCTTCATTTATATCAATATCAATAAAATTAGCATCCTTTAAGATTTTTCATTATGTTTATGGGATAGCGGATTATTGTCCCTATATACCCTGCTTTAATTTTGATGCTTTAAAAATACCATTTTGGCCACCAGAGGGCAAAATGATTTCTGCTATTCCTCAACACCAGAAGTAATCTATTTTGATTGAGAGTCAGATGTTAATATAACTCCCTGACATTTTTGAGCTTTGTAGTATGTGCACTTTAACCCCCAAGTTCAAAACTGGTTTCTGTTTGTAGTGACTCAGAATTCTTCACTTGTGATAGTTAATTAGTGTATGTGAAGAAATGATGGTCTTTTCAGTTCGTTTTTTTAGATGTCTGCAACAAAGAAGTGATAGTTGGCCCCTGTTCTGGCAGGTCATTTAAGATCAAATGAAAACATTGATGGGAAAAGTAGGCAAAATATAACATTAAAAATAGCCTTTCAACACTCAAGGATTAAAAGTGTGTGTCTGTTCCTTGGGTCTCCTTTATCCCTAGGACTTATATTTATTTATATGTCTATCTGTCTATCTACACACAAACATCTAAGCTCTTTGTCTTTAGACTGAATAGATATAATTTTACTAAAAACTGTAGTAAAATTACTTTTATGTGTGATATCTTATTGTGAATTTGTCTGAATAAGATTTATCTCTATTATGTTGTCCATTGAGTTATTTTTTCTAACTGAATTTTGAGACATTATCATATCTTATGGTTAAAGTTTCAGCAGAGTAAGTTAAAAGCTATTCAGAAAAAAAACTATTGAAGGATGTTATCTCTGTCTTATAAGTGAATTTTATGCCAAAAATGAAGATTTAGTAGACAAGATGCCAGAAGGCTTCTAAATTTTTTGCCACAAAGCTCACAGAGATACCACTGANCTTTGTGAGATTTTTAAATTATTTTGGGTGAAAACACTTCTAAAGCATGCATGGATTCGTCTTGACCAGTGTTTATTCTTGGCCAGTTTTTCAGTTTCTGGGTGGTCAGTTGTCCCATTGTGGTGACCAGGCTTCCACAAATCAGATCACTTGTCTGAAGTGGAACACATATATGGATGTCCTTTGGTACAGGTCCTTAGTATTTTGATGGAATTATGAACTTGAGATATACGTAGAATAGATATAAATAGGATCCGTGCCCCTGCTGTTTCTATTTGCACCATCTACTAGGACCTCTAGACAGAGGAGTGTGTCTAGCTTTAGAAGACTTTAGCATCTGTTTCAGACCAGATGCTCAGCATCATGTGCTACCCAAATTAGCTGGCCACCAGCCTCAACCTTGCTGGAGCTGGGTCTTGTCCTAATATATGAAAGAACAATCCTTTGCAGTAGGAACTCTTGCTGAGTGACCTGTGGATTTATTAATTACAAATCAAGCTGAGCTGTCACATGAACCTTCTGTTCCGGAGTTCTAAGCCATAAAAGTTTTCACTTAGGAAGTACTGATTGCAGCTAACATACTTTGTGAGATCCTTCATAGGTATTAGTCCTAAAAAACATCAGTGATACCAGGGGAGGTTTGGAAGAGTGTTATATAGAAGCATTACAGATTGCTAAAAATAAAGAGGTTAAGCATTTAGACTATTACTGATTTTGAGACTTACCAAACAGAGTAGTTTGTAGCCGACATGTCAGGTTTGGAGTCTTTAGCCTTCTTTGTTAGCTCTTTTGTTACCTTGAGACTCAAGTCTGTTTAAGACTGATGGGGTCATCCCCAGCCAGACTGTGTGCCCAGTCTCAGGGCACATTGATTTAATTTTATGCAGTGGGATTAATAAATTTTCCCCCAGCATGCGCCTTGCTCCTGCAGCAGAAAGCTAACAACAGAGTAATGAACACTTTGCAAGTATTTGGAAGGGAAATCTCTTCCAGGAATGTAGCTGTTTTCCTGCTTTCATGTCCATCCCGTGATGCTGGGAGTACTAAACACCAGTGTCCTGGTAAGAGTCTGCTGCAAAGGAGGCGGGTAGGGAACAGAGAGGACCGGAAGCAGCAGAGATTGTGACAAATTAACTTCTGAAATATCCCAGTTTGTTTCTTTCTTTCCTGGGGATGGAACCTGGTGGGATTACAAGAAAAATGGGGCTCCACAAGTCCATCTTAACCTGGTAAGAACTGTCCACACATTTTCTTCATCTTTAGTGGTTCCCAGACCTCTGGCATGGTTGTCAAGCACTTGAACATGGCTGCCCGTGGTTGAGTTGCCATCCCTGGAGTTATTTACAAGTTATGCAGATGTTGTACTTAGGGATTTGGTTTTAGTGGTGGACTTGGCAGTGCTGCGTTAACAGTTGGAAATGGTGATCTTATAGGTCTTTTCCAACATAAATGACTCTATGATTCTATGGGACAAAGCCATTTCAACACATTAGAGTATGGTCCTTTGAACAGTAGGGCAAAAGGAGACACTGCAAAGGCACCTTGATTCTAATGGGGAGGAGTTAGATGATGCTGCATTTGTTTTTATGTATCTTTTTTTCCAATGGTAATGTCAAGCAAAATGAATATAGGTTTCCAGCAGCAAGAGCTACCTTCCTGAGCTGCACCCTAACAGGCAGCCTGCTGACTCCATCTCTCCTCTTTGCCAGTGCCCTGGGGCTGGGTGGCAAGGGCACTCACCTTAATGTACATGCAGTGTTTAAACCTAGTCATGCTGATTACACTTGAGTTCAGCAACTATTAGAAATGTATGTACACCAGTGCCTAAATTAGTCATTCTGGGGGTGGGCTTACATTCTGTAACAAAAAAGAAGCAGATTAAAATAAATCAGTATAAAGAAGTGGATTCAGAATATTAACTATGCATTATTATTCTAGATGCTTAATTTTAAAAGCTTAAAGGTTTTCTCTAAAAAGAAAAACACAGAAACCCTCATGCATGCCTGGAATTTTTCCTATCGTTCTTAATGATAGGAAAAATGAACTAAAATCTGAACTAAAATCTATTTTCATTAATTGGTAATGCCAAGAAACCATATAGCATATTGATATTATCCCCACTATTTTTTTGTATATAGGCTTGAGAATTGTAACATTTTCAGTCTTGTGAGAAAGAGCTTTGCTACATCTACAGGTTAGCCTTTTTCAAGGATAAAATGACAGTTTTTATTTATTTTGAATTTAAGAAATGAATTAAAAAGCAATTCTCTAAGTGATTTTTGGAATGTTTATCCAGTATTATATAAGAACTCACAATGTCCTAATAGGATATTATGTGGTAAGTTTATACAATACATATGGAACAGACCCTTTTAATAAATTACTTTTGATCTCATGGTTACTATGGTCTAATGTTGAAAGTGGGAAAAAGATTTCTCAAGTGAGGTAATGCCTATTCCTTTTTGAAAGAATCAGAAAGAAATATCTCATTAGTTTATGAGTCATAACGTTGACTACATCTAATTAGATACCTTGTTTGAGTGAGCACCACAGGCTGAAATTGACTGTAATTTTATTTTGATTGACAAATGATTCACTTGTTGCAAAATAATAATAAAAAATTACACAAAGATAAAATGGGATAAAATTAGTACTACATCAACATTTGGATACTAGCAGCTACTCCTTGTCTGGAATTTTGTGATGAACAGTTACTTTTTTCTTTCAAAATTATAACTAGTTGAATCAAAATTTTTAATGTCAGTGTATAGTTTCACTAAAACTCTAATATGGAAAGTTTTCCAGGTCTATTAAGTAGTTTCTGTGCTTATAAACACGTATAACTCCCAGATAGCCCCCAGTCACAACTGAACACTTTTTGGTTCCTAGATAGACATTTAAATTTTGATTTTACGCCTTCTAGAAATGTCTCCCGTGTTAAAATATAGATTTGTTTTATTTGTGGTGGAAAAACTGGGCATGTTGTGTTTCCATCCTTGTGCAGAACAGAAAATACTTTGAAATCTTGAAATTATTGTTGAGGTAGATAAATCTTTTCCCACCCAGCTCTGATAGCACCTGGTTCTAAAATATTTGAATAAGCATTGTACCTGAGAACACTTTTTTCATTGTCTTTAGTATCGCAAAGTGCTTTCCTCAGGGGTTTTTTTTGTAATTACCTTCAACTGTGACCAATGATACTTATATTTGCAAGGATCTCTGCGCATATAATTTCTTCCTTGTATCTATGCACTGACAACAGAAAAGGACAGTACAATATATACAGAAAAGCAAACAGACAATGACCATGTAGGAATAACATACTTTGGAGTGGTGTTAGGAAATATGAGTGTTGTGAAAGCTTATGTTACGAATCAAAGTTCCTTGCATTATGAGAATAAGTACTGTTTTCCCAAACAAGGTCGTTAGAGATAATAACAAACTATTTCACGATATATGTGTTATTATGGAAAACATACTTCAAATTTTAGACAAGCAGAAAAATACTTAAAGGATTATGTGTACAGATTGGAAGGCTGGGTTGCTGTTGGAAATACAGGGGGAATTGGTACACTTGCATTCTGGCAGGATTTGGGAAGCAGGATCTGGCCTCAGGTCTAAACTGTGATGTGAACAGATATTCCAGGCTGACAATGTATATTAAGATTTTCAATATTATCTGCAGAAAATTCCATGCATCAAATATATTCAGATTGATCATTAAACAGATACACAAAGCACTTTAGGTAGGAAAGTTGTGAAAAAGCCTAATCTTTTGAAAAGTTGTACTCCTTTCCCCACCCTGCCTTTTACTGCAGTGCTAAAAAGGTAGTGTTGCAAAGCTCTTTATATCATAGTTACAATTGTGAAGATATAAGGAATCTGAAATAGGGAAAATTGATCCTATAGCTGGTAAGTTGTCAGTTTTCTAGCCCCAACGGTTTTAATACAAAAAACAGGGCTACTAGTTTTAGTTATGGCAGAATTCTTGGAACAATGATCAATCTATTTTAAAAGAATGACATTTTCTGAATATCTGTACAGCATGTTTATCTGTCTGTTTGCTCTGGTCTCCTTATTCTACACTAGTAAATATGGTCACTTTGTACATTTTGCTTTTTCATTCTTAGGTGGCACTCATAGGGACTGAAAAGGCTGTCCTCAAGATATGTAGCCACAGGAGGATAGTGAGAGATTAAATAGATTAGTGAGGAAAAGGGGAACTACAGTAGTCTTGTTTGTTGTGAGTATATGATTTAAAATTTCTGTGGTAGAAGAACTTAACAGATATACTTGTACCAGATAACAAAATGAATGTGAAAAACAAGACCGAATTTCAGTACTAGTGTAGTGTCAGGATTTTTCAGATAACTATATACTCCTCAGAAGAAGCTGTCTCTCAGGCAGGCAGATCTCAGAGTTGAATATGTATTACTCCACATTTGTAATCACATATGCAAATCCTTACAGTAAGATTGGTTGATGATGAGTAATTTGCATAACTCCAGTATGATTATTTCTCAGTAGCTCTATCACACATAAATCCCTTAGTTCTGACAGTTATTTGTCACTATTACCTAATCAGAGTATAAATATTTGTAATAACTGTGATTATGGAAATCTCTGGCTTTATAATCATTGGGATTCAGGCAGTAATTGGTTCCAGTTTTTATTTTTATTGGTTAGAGACAGTGAGCTCATCCCACTTCTGGGCTGCACCTTGCTTGGTGAGATGAAAGCCTGGCTTTGGGTGCTCTGAGAGAGAGAGCAGAGGTTTTGTCAAGAGAGTCATCACCTTTCAGAAGCATTTTACCAAAAGCATTTTGCCAGAGGCATTCTGCTTAGCAGGAGATTTGTCTAGGGAGGCATTCCCTGGAAGCATTTCCCTTGCAGGGACTTGTCTGTAGAACTGTCCCCCTGAGGCTTTTTCCCAAGCAGAAAGTTATTTATGTCATAATTCAAATGTTTTAACAACTTAGTGTTTTTGTGTTTTTTAATACATATTTTTATATATGTCAATATAAACCAGACTTGCTATAGTCTTTAACTGATGTATGTAATATGTCAAAACAGGTTTTTCAAACTACCTTTTTAACAGCGATATGCTAGCTACAAAGCCAAAGTGGCCACTTCAGCTTCCCACTTCTTTCATTTAGAGCAAATTTACTGCTACCTTCTCACACTCCAGACAGAGCCAGACTTGTGCTACCCTCAATTCACATACACACTCATTTCTGCTGATGGGAGTCACACATACAGTCCAAGCAGGAAGACACCATACTACATTTAGTTCTTTCAGGCAACAGAAAAAAAATTCAATTCATGGTCTCATTTTGGGCTTCTGATTTTTCCTGAAAATGATCTGGGTGAAATGTTCTCTTGAATTTTCCAGTTTCTAGAAACTCTTCTGTCACCTCTTAGTGAATATGAAACATCTTTGCTTTGTTTTTACCATTTGATGCTTTGCAAAAGTGTGTATACATGTGATGACAATTGTTAAGCAAAGCTAGCAAGTGAAATGTGCACCTGCTGTATTTCCTTGCTGATTGAGTTTACAGAGCCTTAATCCTCTGATTCCTACAGACTCACTCTTTACTTGCACCGTTACAGATGAAGAATTACAGAACGCTTTCAGAGTAGGAAATAGGCCATTTCTTTTGTGGCTTCTGGATCACCTGAAATAGCTCAGAGGGGCAAATCGTTTCCTGTGCTGAAATATGTGGAGACTGGGAGAGGACCCATGTGCTTAGAATCAGGTAACTCCTACAAGTGCCTGCTCTTTCCTGGACTGGACTCCTAAGAGTTTTTGACTCCAGTCCTTGAAGCAGTTAACTGTAGATAATGCTTTAATTTGGGAGACAAAGTACAGCCAAAAGTAAGGTAATTCTCTTTTCAGTGTGCTGTACGGGAGTTGTGTTTTAGACAGCTGCAGCTTTTCATTGCTGTACAATATTTACCACTTTCCCAAGATGCTCTTGCCCTATTTTCCAAAGTTTTCCTTGAAGTACTACTGATTTTCTTTGGCCTTTAATATTATGCATTATAAATATGATTTGCTTAGAAGTTGGTAATGCCTTTTTATCAGTGGTTGGTATGACTTGTGCAGCTGTTCTGCAATTACATACTATGGAGCTGAGCAGAAACTTTAAGACATGAAGCATTTCTACGGAAGTTTGGTAATTGAAAAAGCCTGGCTTAAAAGTGAAACCTCAAATACTGGAAAATGGAAATAGACTTGTGTCTGAAAATGTTATGATGATTTTGAATGTCACTGCATTTGAAGGAATATCCACAAGGAGAGTGCTAGGCTCAGCACCGATTTAAATCATGTTCTCTCCAGTAGAGAAAATTAGTTGTAAATGTCATCTGTTTAATTGTTTGTTATGCCTAATTAAAAATGGTAATTTATTTGGTTTATTTGTGGCATAGTTAGTATTTTGCTTTATTAAAGAAATTACAGAAGTTTGATTTCTAATTACAAAACTGAGGATTTATTAGAGTGTGCATTTTGAAATATTTTCCTTTGAAAAAAATTGAGACTATTTTGTTAATGTGGAATTCTACCATTCTTGAAAAATGAATAATGGGCAAAGGGAACATAATACCTCAATGAGATTATTCTTGCTTTATAGATGGTAAGCATGATAACAAGTAAATGCTCTTTCTTACCTTGCAGAAATATTTATCAATCAGACCCCTGACTTATTTTAATAATGGTTCAGCCAAAGATGCTGATGCCAAAGCAGCATGATGGTCTAGGACACATCATGCTCATCATGCTGAGGAGGCTCAAGCTGAAGTGGCACCTTCTGGAATGGTAGCTGTACATGATGACATTGGAAAGCAAAATAAATATGACACTATGTATTCTGGAGGAAGAGGTAAATGCTCATGAAAACTAATAATTTTTTTGAAGAGCTTTTCAATATAAAGTATTTAAGAAAAAAGAAATTGATTATATGAGAGACATTTTTTATAAAGAACATCAAAATGATGAGGAAAGGGCAGAAATACAGATATGGTTTTTCATCCCTTTGCTGCAGTGAAATTGACCTTTTTAGCTAGTTGGTGGAATAATTTTTTATTTTGCAAATAAATAGAAAGCATGTTGCTAAAATATATTAAGTTTTCTGTATGGTGGAGACTGTCATTCTCAGTAAGATACTGCTTCTGTATCTGAAAAAGAGAAGGAAGATATAGAAGTCATCTTTCACATTCCTAGTGGTCTTCAGGGCTAGTGGTGCCCCTCACTTATGGGAGAACATCATCTACCTCTGGGAGCTGGACCTTAGCAGAGAGAGGTGCACCCATGCGTAATGTTGTTTTACTGCCCATGTTATAGTATCAAAATCAGGATGCATGAGAAGACAAGAAGTTACTTGGCATTTTGCTGATGAGGATTGCCACTGGGGCTGCTGCAGAGAAGTTACCATTCCTACCAACAGGAAGTGGATCTCACTTTTTGCTCTGGTCTCTTCCTACACTATGTGCATGTATGGATGTTTTTTGGAATCATGCATGTTTATTTCTTGGTTCAATGCAAATTCCCCTTTTGTGCTGTCACAGCATGCTATTCTTGCCCATGCAGTTGGAAGCCTCTTTATTTACTATGAAATCTCCCATGTGTGTTTGATTTTTAAGGTTCAGCAATATTTTGTAAATTTCCTTTAAAATTTAATAAGTTATACACTAAATTTTATGTACTTTCTTTTCTGCACAGGAAGTCTCAGAGAAAGTAACCCCAAAATCTGACTGTGCAGCTGCCATTCCTACGGTAGCAACAAAATGTGCATAGGTTTAGGTTCTTGCATGTTTTCAGTGAATGTGTTATATTTACTTTCCTCTAACAGGACATATCAAAGGACTAAAATTAGGTCAGATGATACCTACTTCCATTTAACTTCTATATTTAAATGAGAATCAAGGCAAATATTTGCTGCTTCTTTGGTACACAGAAATATATCTGAATATTATTGAGGCTGTGACTTTAATCTCTGCAGTTACTGGAGACAAATAGGTCTCCAGCAGAGGTTGATTAGTCCATTTAGATGTGAATTGCACAGCAGAGGTTCCTGTCTCTCTTCATGAGACAGCACTTAACTCAAAGATCAGTCCAGTCACCAGTAAGGTAGGATAGCCCAGGCTCCTGCTCAAAGCAAGGTCAGCTGTGGGATCAGAATACTTGCTCAGGTTTTTATCTGGTTGAATCTTGAAAACCCTCAAGAATGAAGAGGTACTTCCTAGGCAGTGTGTTGCACTGTCTGATTACCTTCTTATGGTGTAAAAGTTTCTCCTAGTGCTAGTTGATGCTAAACCTTTATTGTTTCAGCTTTTTGTCTTTCATACTGCCACCTCATGGCTGGGAAGTCTGGCTGTATCTTCTGATGCTGAAGGACTGGTGTTTAGTTCCTCTTGAAGCTCTGTTTCAAGCTGGATAATCCCAGCTTCCTCAACCTCTTCTCACAGGACAAGGACTTCAGCTCCCAAACATTTTGGCAGCCCTTTGCTGAGCTTGGTCTGGTTTATCCATTTCTGTCTTGTAACTGGGGACCCAACACTTGGCACAGTATTCCAGTGTGCATCATCATCCACCATGATAAAGGAGAGTGACAATCCATTCTGTGTTCTACTCCTGTTGCTACAGCCCAGGATATTTCTCATTCGCTTTGCTGCCAGGGTGCTGTTGTGTCATGCTGCTGTCTTCAGGGTTCTTTTCCACAGAGCTTCTCCCTGTGCATCAGTTTCTAGCCTGTATCGTTGCAAGGACCATTTCCTTCCTAAATGCAGGGATTTGCTTTTCCCTTTATTAAACTTCATAAGCATCTTTCTGGCCTGTTCCACAAGGCTGTATAGGTGCTTTCATATGACAGCCCTGTCCTGCAGTGTACCCACTGTTTCCCTCAGTTTGGTGTGAAAGTGCATTCCATTGTCTGAGAAACCTGCACATCACTGGTGAACATGTTAAGCAGGATGAGTTCCAGAATAGATCTCTGTGGTAGTCAAATTTTAACTAGCCTCCAGATGTATAGTCCCTTAGTCATGACCCTTCCCAGACTGGATTTTTACTGGTCCATTTGTTCACCAGCAGATTGTAAAGTTGTAACTTGGACACAAGAATACTGTGTGAGACAGAGTCAAAAGCTAAAGCCAATGTAAATGACATCTCCTGCTCTATCCTTGTCTACTGCCATCACTATACTCCAGAGAGATAGCAGGGTGGTCTGG
Organism: Anthoscopus minutus; assembly: GCA_013399455.1. NCBI lineage: Eukaryota > Metazoa > Chordata > Aves > Passeriformes > Paridae > Anthoscopus > Anthoscopus minutus. The sequence goes on from VWYI01028904.1 coordinate 12,647, forward strand.
CATGATTTGTTTTTAAACTCCTGTTCCCTCCATCCTCCCACTGTGTATTGCCTTTTAATCTTTCTATGCCCTAAGTTCCTTTTCAGTCATGCAGATTCTCTGATAAATTTGGTGAGCTTCCTGAATATTCTTGAGGGCTGCTCTTGCACTTGTAGGGGACTGTCTGACAACCTGCCAACTTTCCTGGACTCCTTTGCTTTTCAGACCTGCCATAAGATGACACCTGACAATTTCCTGAGTAAGTTAGTCTGCTGACCTGAAGTCTGGACTCCGTACTCTGTTGTTTTATACTTGATATCAAGTACAGTCCAGCAAAGTTTTGCCATTATTTGTTACATTCAACATTAAATATCTTTATCTTATTTCTAGTCCTAATGTTTTTTTCTTTCCTCATTTTAGCTATTGGATCATGTAATGATTTTATTTTCATAAGGAAATAAGTTTTCTCTTCATAGGAAGAAACTGATGTATTAGACTCTCAAATCACCTCTTGATCTTTAGTTGTTGAATTCACTCTTATCTCAGCTGCAAGGCACTATCATTAAGAAGCAGCTGTACTAACAGGTGACTCATATGAGCAGGTAAAAATTATCTCAGATATAAGAATCTTTCCCTCAAGCAGATAGAAAAACTTATTAGAGCAAAGATAGTTTTGGAGAACTGTTGTGGCTGTAGTCCTTTGAGGGGGTGGCGGGGGTGGGATGGGGAGAAAGATTAGATTTCTTTTGTTATTGTTTAATGGTAAAAATCAAAACTCAGGGAGTCAGTAAATTTGGGCTCCGTAGAACATCTGTTGACTAATCAAAGCAGGTATTGCGAGCTCTACCTTCCAACTGTTCTTTATATTTAATATTTGAAGTCAATAAAAAGGAGAATATATTTTTTCACATTCTGAGAGAGAGTTCAGTATTTAACATGGTGCTTTTTTGCATTCTAAACAGATAAAACAAATTAATCTCTTATGACTATACATCAAGAATTTATTATTAACTGGTAAGTTTGAGCATGCTAATTTAATTTCTACAGGAGGTATTAGCTGAAGTAAGATAAAATTTGGAATTTGATTAGTGTGAGAAGAATCTCAAGTGCTTCCGGTTTCTCTACAATATGTAGGTGTGGATGTAGAAGTTATATAAAAATAAATGTGCGAGAAGATCACATTTCTGATAATTTGTTTTATTTTGATTTTTTAACTGCTGCTTTCAGGTGAAGTTCCACATCTGTGAAAAGCTTCCTTGACTTTAATAAACACTTAGATAACGAAATTAAATAGTTTGAGTCTAGAGCATCTTATTCTCTGTAGAATATAGGAAAATTCTATTATTTTGTTTTACATCTTCAAAAACTATTGTGAGGAAATAGTTAATGTTTAACTCATATGAGAGTCTGATTCTTAATTATCTTTCTGGAAGTATATTCTGTGGAACTGAGACTTCCACAGTCTATGATGAAATGGTAGCATGAGGAAAACCCAGTAATTCCCATGCAGAAAGACTTCTTCTGCTTTTTTTATTGTGTGACCCAGATGCACCCAAACTGGAACAGAGGTCTGAAGAGGGCTTTTCTGTTTGTTTCCTTTCTTTCAGGAAAAGATGTGAAAATAACACTGTAATAGCAATGATTTGTGGTTTGAAGTGAGCAGCCCTCTTGTGGGAGGGAGAAAATAAAAATCACTATGTGGAAAAGTGGTGGTATAATATGCTTGGTCTAGCTCCTGTGCAAAGATTCAAATAATATCCTGTCTAGCCAGCTACAAGTAGTTGCAGAGCTTTTTTGTGCCCCTGTAACTTAGACTATAAGCATTAAAGTGATGATACTACCTGTGCACTTAGTGACTCATTCTCACCGCTATATCCCTGACTAGAAGGACGAGTGCCACAAGTGCTGTCTTTCTGTTGCTGCAGATGAGGTGCTGCACGTGTCCCACAGTGCATATCTCTCCAGTGTGCAGCTCCTGGCTCAATCCCACAGGGCTGGATGGAGGGGCAACAGCTAACAGCCTCCCTGAAATGCAGCAGCTCAGAGGGAGGTGTCATTCTCAGGATACTAAGGAAAATGCAAAGCCTTTGCCTGCACTCTAGTGGGGTGAGCCATGCAGCTCCTGCCTGCCATGGCACTGTGGTTGTGCTCACCCTCCAGCCAGGATGCTGGGATGGGGGACCATGTGCTCTCCCACCTGTGGCTCTCTGTTGTTGGCTAGCAGGGCAGAGCACAGGGCACCAGGTTACTGCAGCTGGCTGCCTGTCTGGGAATCAGGTTTTATTCTGCAGTTGGCAGAGCAGAGCAGGCTCTGGAGACTTCAGGGCCTCCACACAGCACTGAGGCTTGTGTCCACCAGGGTGTGCAGAGGGTCATATCTGAAGGTGCTCTTGGCTTTGACACTAGGGTGGTAGAGGGAATCTGGAGCTATTGGCTTCCAGCACTGGCACTGGAAGTATCTCTGCTTTTGCTCTTGCCTATTTTGTGCAAAACTCTCCTCTGTGCATGTAGAAGTACATTTGAAAAAAATCAATTCTTTGTTAGAGTCTGATTGTTGTGACACCTGTGTATATAAAACTAAAACTTTTCTCTTTCAAGTGAAATTTTGTTAATTATTGGCTCAGCTGTCTCAAGCGAGTGGAAGGGATATCTGCTATAAAATGTAAAAAGTGGAAAAGGAAAAATGCTCAGAGATAAGAACTGATTGATGTACATAGAAAATAACTTATTCCCCTTGTACGGGGAATTCTGTCAGACAAAAATTCGTATTCTTATAGGGAATGAAATTGCCATTCTTTAGAAATCTGACAGAAGATTTGCAGGATCATCTTGAAATGGCATAACACAACTGTATCCCTTAATTTTTTTCATAGATCTGAAGCAATATATTTGGACTATCAAGCCCAGATAGAAAAAGTAAGACCTCACAGAACCCTCTTATGTGCCTAAAGAGGCACTTGGGCATCTCATCTCTGTGAAGATGAATCTGTGAAACTTCTGCTGTCTGATTTTGGCCAGTGAAGTTCTCTTATTCTGTGGCTATATTTCCCCATGGGGGCTGTTACCTTATTTCTACATATCTGGCAAATATTTTATTCAATGTCAAACATTCCTGAAGAAGTCAAGGCCAGATCTGGCACCTGCACTGGGTTAGATATGCTATGGAGCTCTGAAATTCTGCATTTATCTTCCAGCTTTATGTAACCAATCCATGCAAGGACTTGCTTCCATGGGAGGGTCAGAGAGTCCTTCCTATCTCAGTCTGGCCAGTGTCTCGGTGTTAGAGCAATCCTTTGGGAGATCTCGTTCTGGCTGTATGCATGCTAAAGGTGCCATAAGAGCCATGTTTCATACTTTGACTTTTGCTAAAACTCTGTCAGTATTGGTTTCTAACCTAGAGGAAAGGGACTTGAGGATCTCCCATTAGCCCTACATAGAAGAAATGCATCTCAAGTGAAGATGCAAGTGTATAAATGTGGGCTTAGTGGCAACTAACATTTCTTCATAGAATTGTCAACATTATCCTCATCTCCAGACTTCTTTTTAGAAAAGATATTTGAACCACACTGATGTGTTGAGGATGACTTTGGTCTACAAAAGAAGTATGATCTTTGACACATCTTTCGCTTGCTATTTTGATTGGCTAGTAAATATATGAATCCCATTCCAAGGTAATGAACTTTGCTATGTAGGCAACCCACATGTTGACAGAGCCCACAAATTCTGTTTCAGTAAACCTCAATGCTTTGTAGCCTTTGTGATTAAAAAGTGAGATCTACACACTGTGAAGGAGAAGACAGACTAAAGACTTCAAAAACAAATGCTTCAAAGTTGCGTGGGTTGTTTGTGTTTTTTTTTTCCTCTTTGGAAGAGATGTAGATGACATTGATATTCCATGGGAAAAAAAGTGAGTTTATATCTTTCAGCTGGCAATTTTAAACCAATCCTTCCAGTGCCTAGAACTGGATAGGTGACACTGATATGCAGAAATATATTTGTGAAGCAGTTTCAGTAAGTAGACAGAAATGGAATTGTATCAGGCTCAGCGCAGGCTGGCATTCCCACACCACTTGTTGTCAGGAGCATCCACTCAGGCTTTTGATGTCTCAAATGTTTATTCAATGCACTTGACACTTTTAAATCTAGTTTAGTGTAATTTTGCTTTTGATGGGGTCTTTTAACATATGCAGCAACAGGCTGAGGGAGGACAATTTCAAAATAAAAGATGTTCACTCATCAAAAACTGCAGTAGTATTCAGAAGTGGTACAGTGTCACTCTAGTCCCTAATACAAATAGTTTGTGTGCAGTATACCAGAGATCACCAAAATCTGCACTGATGTGCTGCATACAGTAGAAGACTGCAAACTGAAGCTCTGTCAGGAAAGCATGGGGTTATCTTCAGAAGATCTGTACTAAAGCTGGGTTTAAATAGCAGTGTATTCCATCAGTCATAGCAAAAATGTTCAACAGCTGATGAGTATTAAATTTCCCAGTATTTGGACAGAACAGAACCAATTGGTTTCTTATTCTGCTAAAGAAAGACAATTCTGTGGAATACATTGTGAGCTGACATGGGTGTTTTCAGCTGTTTTAGGTTGAAAAGAAAAAAAAAGGTTTATGTGTAGCCCCAGGGCCAGGGTTTTACTGGCTGAAAACTGAAGCACTGCATGGCCATGCTGAATGGCAAAGGTGAGCTGATCCCTGCAGGTGGGAAGGCAGGCAGGAGAGCTGCTTCTCAGGGCACTGGAAAGTGGTTATCAGCAAGCTCTGCCTCTGACTCCTGACATGCTGTCAGAAATCTGAGTTGTTACTGGGATTGCTGATGTGGGAAAAAAATTGAGTGGGGGAGCTTTTGAATTTATTGAAAACTCCTCAGGCCCTCTTCTTTCATCATCCTGCTGAGCTGCTGAGGTAGGATGTTGATGGTGTGGCCAGACTTACAGGATCAAGCTAACTGAGGAGGAATTTTAAGAACCTTCAAAAGGACTTATATATCATTCTCTATTTGGACTTAGAGATATTGGAGAGTCACAGCTAGGGAGGAAATCTCCATTGCACTAGCCAGGAAGGCTAAGGCTAACATACTCAAACAAGGCTGTATGGTGGTGATAACAGTAACCTGATTTATAGTTAAATTGCAGTGAATAAAAATAGGGAAAAGTAGAATTTGCAGAAATTGTGAAACGCTCATCCAATATAGGCTTTTTTTCCTACATCAAATACTGCTTTTGCTGACTTTGTGACATGACTGACATACTCCCAATGCAATTGGAGAGCAAAAATGTTTATTGTGGGAAAGGAAGCCTTACTCAGTAGATGAGAGTCAGAGGTGACCCTGTCCAGCCCTATTTTACAGAAGATGAGTTCCCCTTTGCCCTTTCCACTGTGTATCTCTGAACATGGGCTGCCAAAGGAGAGAAGCAGAGCTCAAACTGAATGTCCTAAATCACTCTTTAGGAGCCAACTACTGTCTACTTTTCTTCCTAAGTTCAGTCAGGTTGTGGCTGAGGAAGTGAGAAGAAGTAGGGAAAACAGGTGTGAAGAAAAAGGGATGTCTTGGATGAAGGTGTTCATGTGGAGAAAAGGAAGAGATGAGCCTGAAGGGAGCAGGAGGGAGCAGGAGGGAACTAGAGGTTGTTGAAATATCTAAGGAAAATAAGTAAGAATGAGATATAGCACAAGAAAAAAAGGAGAAAATGTCAGGTATATATAGAAATAGGTTCAATAAGAAATAGCACTATTGAAAAAATATTTCCTTGATATTATAATTATCTCCTTTAAGTGGAGAATATATGGCTGTGCAGGTAAGAAACCTCTGCAAGGTTTCTGTTTCTTCAAGTGATCTTACACCCCTTAGGCTGTGCTTTTCTTAAAGCTCATCTTGTTCAATTTGAGTCAGCAACAATATCAGCTTAGAAATAATATTTGGATAGCCTCCTCAGTGAGGAAGTATAAACCACTAATTACTCTAAAAGAAAGAAAGGAAAAAGGACCCAACATATTTCCATATGTGTGTGCAAATGTATGTGCATATTATACATACATAAGGTACTTTTATATAAAAATATAATAATTTCTTCCAGATTCCTGACTTTTGTGACAATCATTACTTTTTGGAAACTTTACTCATGGCTGCTGATAGGGTCAAAACATATGGTGGGTAAGTTCAAAATTTGAAGGTATCTGTTATACCTCTGACCATGGGCACAGCCTCCTTGTGTTGTGATCTGTTTATATGTGCTGAGTATGACTTGTAAGGCTGTACCTATCCTATCAGAATGGCAAAATGTATGCAATACAGGTATTTGTGAAAGTTGATTGTTTTGCTAATCTTAGCACTGTTTGTGCTGCTATGCCTCTTTGGCTGTGGAGCAGTCTCCAGAGAACCATGTCCACCACGAAGACCCCAAAGTCTGTCTGCAGGATACCTCAGTGGAAATGGTGGGTTCCAAGTTGCTGTGTGTGTTTGGACATGCAGGTTTCAATATAGCTTTTTGGTGGGGGTAGAGGACAAGGCATGTTTTTGTACTTTCCGCAATGTACTTCTGAGCCCGAACTACAAGGCTTCTTTCTTCTAGCCTAAGATCTAGTTATTCTTTTGAACAATCCCCAGATAGTGGGTAATGCAGTTACATTTGCTTTTCTGTGTTGCAAGCCTAGGATTTTCAAAAGGGACAAGTAAGATTAGCCCCTCAATGGCCAGGTTGTACTTTGGAAGAGTTAAGACACTGATGCTATTAGGCACAAGGAAAGAGAACACTGGGTTATTCCTTCTATCTGAATAATTTTTATCACATAATTAAAGTAATCATTGTTTTTTCTTTTTTTCCCTCCCCCTCTACCTCATTCTCCTCCATAAATGTTTTGCTTTTTTCTTTAACTTTTCTACTGGTAGCAACTGGAGTTAGCATTTCACTGGTAATACAGGAAATACTGAGCTTTTTGGAAACGCTTGACACTGGGTCATGTTTTATAGCTTTTAAGGTTAAAAACTCAAGGTAAAATTGTTTATCAGCCAAGTCTGATTGTTTTAAGAATGGAATAAAATTCATCTGGATACAAACGAAACAGGGATACTTTTAACTTTCCTTCTCCTAAGTCTGTAGTATATGGGTTTCAGATGATGCTTTATAATCCCATATGAATTGTGTGTGCTGTGAAGGGAATCCATAGCTATGGTGACTCATAGGGATTTTCTTAATGCACTCTGATATGTGGTATCCAAGTATTTAGCATGGGACAGAGAGGTTACTGGGCTTTCTGAGCCATAGCTGAAGTGTAGGCAGTGTACTGTAGAACATCTGGAAGCGCCCACTAAAGCACTGCACATATCTGTCCGGCCAGCTGAGCACTGTTTACATATCATCATGTTGTCCACAATGCTAGAGAGAGCTGTCAAGAATACAAAATTTACTCTTCCTCCTCATGATATTTTTGATCACTTGTATCTCATGATGTTAAGGCAGCAGCATGGGCAGCAGAAGCAGCACTACTGCTCAGGCAGTGGTGTAAGCTGGAGTCACCTTGCAGCAGTAGAAAGTGAATGCAAAGATCAGAGTTGTTCCTTTAGCAGAGCATCTCATCTTGCTTCCTGCTGAGAGCATTCTCCAGAGAATCATTAAGGTTGGAAAAGACTCCGAGGTCATTGAGGTCACCTTTGATCACCACCCTGTCAACCCCAGCTAGCACTAAGTGCCACGTTGTTGTGTCTTGAACACCCCAGGGACACCACCACGTTCCTGGGCAGCCTGTTCCAATGCTTTTCCCTTTCTTCCTGTATCTCATACTTCCACAGTGATGGTCTCCATAATCAGAAAAATTTCCAGGGACGAATGCACGTCCCCATGGGCAAGTTTCTCAAATTGCTTGCTTTTCTCTCTATGATACGAATTATCAAATGAATGTGAAGAAAACCTGATTTTGGCTGAGGGATACTCTGACCTACTAGGTAAATTTGTTACTGCTGAGTAATAATAAAAAGTTGGCTTTCCTATTTCAGACTAAAAGGAATGCGTATTTTTGTATATTTTTCTCAAACTCATCAAAAGAGATTACAGTTCCAGACACTGACATGACAAGCTCTAATGAGGAAAGTAGAGCTAGAAAAAGTGAAATATCAGACTTCACACTGTGCTCAGCAGAGTCTGACACAAGTCTAATATATTGATATACATAATTAAGTGTGGATTTCCCCGACAAGTAGAAAGGGAATTTTAATAGTTTAAGAAGTCCCTAAAGGTATCTGACCATCCTTGGCTTTCTGTTTGATCTGATGATTGGAGAACAGAAGGTTCTGTAAAGGAAGAGCTACCAGCAATTCCCAAGCTCAAGGTCCCATCCAAACCCCCTCCTTCTGATTTGATCTCAGTATGAATATTTCTCATTTGATCTGCTGCTTCTTCAATTTATTAGTCAGTGCGTGGACCTCTGCTGGTATTAAAATATTTAGAAATAGCCAGCCTGCCTAATGATGGTGGATAAGTAATGAGCTACTGCTTAACCTGGTTGGTTTTCAGGGGGGAAAACCCCAGGATTTAAAATGATGTTTCGTTCCTAATGCATAGATATTCTTTTAATGTTTTTTCCTAAAGTGCACCCCATACTTTCTGTAGGGGTGAATATATTTTGTAGGTGCTGCATCTATTGTGGGATTTGAGATTGGGTTATTATATTATTATTTTGTATAGTACCCCTTGTGTGTAGTTAAAAGTAATGGCTTCTAATGAGTCCCTGACCTATTTTAACCCACTGGAATGGGATGGATGGAACTAATCAAATTCAAACACTTTTTATTAGGTACTTTGTATTATAGACATTCTTCCTTTGTCATATCCTGTTCTACCAGGGCAGAACAGCAGGTCATAAACTGAAATATACTTGCTGTAGCATGTCTTGTTAGACTTTGTGAAAGATACTTTCTGGCGGGTGGTGATGCAATGGAGCTTTAATAGTTTGTCAGCCCATTACCTGACACTGTGCAATTACATGTATTAACCATAAAAAATTACTTTTACTAGGGTAATTCAGTTTATTCAGACTACTGTAGTTGCTAGTCTATTCGACCACCAGCAATATCCTCAGAAATAAGTGTGATGGATAATTACTGTGTTTGTAGTGGAGAGGAAAAAAAATCACTAATGAAAGAGGGTTTTCATGTTTGATTTTACCCCCATATTTCCACTGGGCTACTGATTGCATCTGTAATCTCTGTAATTTTTCACATATCAGACAGCTTATGATGGTTGCGTGTATAATTTTGTGGCTACAAAGGGAGCTGCATTGATCCTCATTTATGTGCTTTCATGCAAATATCAGCCATATCATTGAAGTTATATTCTGTTCAAGAATATGTCTTCAGAAGGTAACTGGCAACAGAAGTAAATGCATTGAAAGACAAATGGAAAGAAAAAAGTAAAATAATCGTGCTCAGAAGAATTTACATATAATAGATCCCTTTTCTTTCTGTATTTGGGGCAAAAAATAGCTATGTTGCATTTTATCACAAAACCCCATATCTTTGCACAAAACCTATACAAGTATATGTAGAACTTTTCAAGTGACCTAATCATTACCTCCACATCATTAGGTGGATAAATTGCAAGCACCCTTGACAGGAACTGCGATGATATTTACTGCAAAGAGAACGAATTGTAATAATTCAAATGGGTTTAAAAAAATCCTGCCTACAAAGTGAAATCAGTTAATGGCAGCTTTCTGATTATACTTTTCTTCTTTATGTTTCCAAAGCTTTTTAAATTCTACTAAACCTTTTTGAACTAAATTTTTAAATTGTATTCATCTAGTTGAAAAACATACTGGTGTTTACTTGTTTTTCCTCAAGTTAATTTCGACATATTTTTTTGGGAGGGAAGTAGAAATCAGTGATAATTCCTGAATAACATACATTGCTTGACTCATGATAAATATTGTCATTGAGGATCCTTAACATCCAGGGAGAATATATTGATCTAAATAACTATAGATTAGAATTGCATGAATTAATAAATATAAATGAATACATGAATTTATCTACTGGGAAAATATATTGTTGTAGATCACTCCTATTCTTACTAAAATCCATGGAAAAAGGCTGATTCAAAAAACTTCATATGTTGAAACTTTTCCGTAATATCAGCTCTAAGCAGAGTTGATTTGTAGCTGGTGGAGTTGTCGAGGTGTCACCCTGCTCAGCTGCTCTGAGCATTGAAGAGGCCATCTCACATCTCCAAAGGCATTACTGAGTCTTAATGTATTAGGTCTTCACAGGATAATTTAATATTGGTTTATTCTGAGATGAATGGAGCAAGGCATTTAATGATGGCATGGGTGACCTCTCAAGTTTTTGTCACAGAGGAAGCAGGGCGACATCATAGAGGGAAATTGAACATAAGGCATCTTAATAATTGTGTAGCCAAAGTGAGTGGGGTCGTGAGATTCAATGGAAGACATGTAGCTGTTTACACTGTTGTTCTACATAGTGTGTAGAACAGTTGAATTAATCTCTGAGCCTTTCTTTATAGTCAGTGGAGAGAAATGTTCCAGGGTGCATTTCACCTTCTCCTATAGTTGGTAATAATAAAAGACATTTTCAGGATTGTTTGGTATACAGTAAGATGTTTTTAAGCTTTGTGAAATTATTTTGAATCTTGAATGTCCTTCCTGAATGACTTTGGCATTACTGTGTTGCAGGCTGAGGCTGATGTTTTCCAGAAGCAAGAGCAAACTAAGATGGTACTCTGGCTGGTGGAAATTTAAAAATGTCACTAACAGCCTAAA
>VWYI01028905.1:0-75014 GCA_013399455.1 Anthoscopus minutus
ATATTAACTAACATCAAACTAACACACAATCCAAGACAGCGTAGCATTTGCAGGTAGATCCTGTGCTTCAGTTTCAGCTATTGTTTCAGCTGATAAGGAACTCTGAAGAAGAGGTTGAAAAATAGTCATACTGACCTTTACTTTAGTTTAGAGTATGTGAAGGAATTGTGTTTCATCAATAATTGTGTCTTGGTTGGATTTTGACAGAAAAAAGGAAGTAAAGAGATTATAAGGAAGGCTATGGAAAGGGGCTGTAAAATTCCGGCAGATGTTTTGTGTTCTGCTGATATGACGCTGAATGTTACCGTTTGGCATTACCTTTTGTAGTGAATATCATAAAGTATCTGTGAAAATGATGTATACCCTTTGTACTGAGGATATGTGCTTGTATACTGTTTATAACTGCTGTGGTGAAATAAATCTGTTTCTTAAGAAAAACAGATGAAAATCATACTAGAAACTGTTGTAAACTTTGAGTTAGAGAAATAAATGCATTCAGCTCTGGAGGAGAATTTTTGGAAATGTAGTGCAGCTGGACTTCAGCCTCTGTCCACAAGGTGGCTACAGCTGCTGCCCATGTCCGATCACCCTCGGATTAATTTATGTTCCTTGCTGGCAAAAGTATAGAATGAGGCTCTAAAATATAGTATGTCTAACTTAATTTCAGTGCTATTTTAAGCACTTGAAATGAGTTTGAAGTATTGCAGAAAACTTCTCAAACTGTGACTGATAGGTAATTTTCATTTTATTGGGAAAAACTGGGATATATGCACCACATGTACTATACCCTCCCATGTTAGAATCTGAAATGGTATGTGAAGGAGAGGAGGAATTCTGTCTAGTTGTATCTATTTAAACAAACAAAAAAGGCTTTTTCACCAGGACATGGAAAACACATTGGATGGGTACATTTGAGGTACTGGTAGAAAGAGGCACCTTGCAGCCCTTCCCAGGAGATTGCTGAGTTAGTTATTTTGCTCAGTGGCACCTAGAAATCACCTTCTCTGCATGACTAGGAGAGGGGTTTGCTTTAAAAATCAGTTGTTTTTAGGGAAAGCATTACCGATCCTGTTTTAAAATCACTTATAGAAACTGCTGTGTGAGTAGCCACACGTGTTTAGCTTGTTGATGCGTCACCTGGCTGGCTAGTAAATTACATTTATCATGTAGTTTATTACATTTATCAACATTATAGCATTATTACTGGGCAGTGTAATTTAAATGCGTTTTGCTGGGTGTGGGAATAGGAACCTTTGCCTTCCCTTTGCTGTGCTCTGCTCAGCTGTTCTCTCTGCTGCTGCTCATCTTAACAGATGAGGTTGGAGTTGGGGGATGCTTTCCAGACATGTATCTCTAAGCAAATGTTTATCTCTTTAATTTACTAACTGTTTGTTCATCGAGCTCCTCAGTGGATCAGTACAGCGGTGGACAGTCCTGTGTACTGCAGGTGGAGTGCAGGAGTCAGTCCAGGCTGAGTGAACTTAAAAAGGGTCTGCATTCTGGGGAGTTGTAGAGAGTAATTTACAAGTTATGATGTGGTCATTTTTCTTATGCAGGAGTTAAAAACTTTGTGATTAAAAGGGGAACATAGGCTCTTGTTCTGCTTACAGTATTCTGTAACTCATAACTACAGAACTGATTATCTAAAACATTTTCAAGATGTTCTGTTGCATCTTTGTCCCAATTAAAAAGGTACTGGTAAATGTAGGAAGACGTATATAGACACAATGAGTTATAGACTTAAAAAGATCAGCTTTAATTTTAATACCAAATACTGATTCTCTCCTGGCTGTCCAACTTTTACAGGAGTTGTGAGTATCCTTCTTTTGGCCTAGGAGAGTCAGATATTATTAACTACTAAGCCACTTTATGGTCTGAGTATATAGGTGCTGCATTTCTGTGCCTAATGCTTTCAGGTGGAGAAGCTGAGGTAGTTCCCTGCTCAGAAACATGGAAAGTTCAGTAATGGAGCTGTTGGTTATCTGAAATGACCCTTTGGCTGCCAGGTGCCCCCCTCTTGACAGGCTCTGGTGTGTTTGGAGACCATCCATAGCTAGTGTTCCTGCATGGTTTTGCCAATAAAACTGTGTGGCAGTTTGGAGGATTAAAATGAGATTGGACTGTGTGAAATGAGGTCCTTGTAAATGTGTTACAAATTCAGGCTTTCTGTTTAATTTTAATGGAATTTGGTAGTTACATTAGAAAAAAACCCCAGAGTTTTATTGGATTTACATGATTTGCAGTTACTTCTGACATTTTATTTGATACAATGGTCCATATCAGTTATATTGCTAAACATGGACTATGAAGCCAGAAAACTTTTCTGAAGTAAATCCATTGTACATTCTGAGGCCCTTATTCATATTGATTTGTTTTATGTACACACTGGATAAATGCAGCACCTGAAAATTCAGAACATACCTTCCAAGGCCAAGATGGAGAGACTGCCCTGTGGTATATAATGATTTTGTTGTGCGTATATTTGGCTCTAACAGCCCACCTGTTCAGGACAGTAAATTAAGTGATGAATAGCCCTAGTGAGCTGTTCCCTGCCATGTGGTCTGTACCATCAGCACAGGTATTTTTATGACTGAAGAGGATTCTGTCTGGTGAGAAGTTTAAACTGTATCTACTAATTACAGCTTCTATGTAAAGTTTAGTTAATGAAGTAAAATAATCGCCATGTTTTAATATTTTTGTTTGGTTGGTTGCTAGGGGATGACATTGATGTGATGCTGGCTAGTTCTAGTAGCGGTGAGAGACCTCTAAAGCTTTATTGTTTTCATCTTTGCCAGAGAATATTTTGGAGTAGTTTTTGATGTTCCTTTTAGGCATGGACTGGGCTGAGCAAGAGAGCCAGTAGGATGGTATATTTTGTAGTGGGCCTGCCAGCTGGGTCTGAGGTGGACATGAAAGAGTTTTTTCTCTCTAAATATAACCTCTTTGCTATGAAAAGGTACTCTGGTGGCTCTCTGCGCTCTATATAGTGGCTTAGATTTTCACTAGTTTTGAAAAATTTCTTCTTTAAAGAGATCTTAAAAAGTTTCAACAATTTTTGACCTCAAGTGAACAGGCCTGCTCTATTTGTCTTATTCTACATATTGCTGGGTGCTGTATTGATTCACATAAATAATATTTTCAGAGATATTTTTAATAAATCTTTTTTTCAGGTCAGTGTTTATGCATCAGTTGCACTTCACTCTTTTCACTTCTACAGCTCAAATGTAGACAGGATTCTTCAAGTCTGTGTGTCTGACCTTCCTATTAATCTGGGTTTTGTACAATTCCGTGTAATTTACTGCAAAATCTGAAAAGTAGCACTGAGTGATTAGATGAGAATGAGATTGCTTAAGTTGGTTTTTGTTTTTGTTTTTTCTTTTTTAGGACTTGAGTACTATATATTCTTTCCTTCATGGACTGGACATACTATCACATTTCAGGGAACATCAGCTAAGGTGAAGTACTCTGCAGTTTGTGTTCTTTAGCACACTTATATCTATGACTTTTTTGTTGTGGAGATACACAGAGCTTTTGTCTTGCCTGCAGTTTGAGGTGGCAGAGCATTGGCCATGAATCCATTTCTGAGTTAAGTCACTGCAGTAATGTGGAACAGAATCTAAACTAATTAGCTCTTCTACGAAGGAAGGCAGAGCTTACTCCCATTTTCCTACAAAGGACTGTGTAGACATGTAGACAGTGCCCTGTCTTAACTCCAGATTACAAAAGCTTTTTAATGCTTCAGACATTCAGATGTTCTCAGAATCCATAAAATGGAAGGCTAACAAAGCACAAAAAGTACTTTGAAAGTATTTTAGTTCCTTCAGTTCTGTTGCTATGGATAATTCCAGTGTGTAGGAGTGATTTAAACACTTGAAAAACATGCTGTATATTATATATTTGGATAATGAAGAACACAGTAATAATTTGAATTTTCCAGTTAAGCACATCCTTTGTTTAAAACAAAAAATATAGTTGAATTTGAGATCCCAGAGCCTGAAAGTGATTCTGCTGAAATGTGGTGATTAATGGCTTATGATCTTCGGGTATTAAAATTGAATTTAAACTTCTCTTCCCTTAGAATAATGTCATCAAGTGCTCGCTATGAGAGGTACAAAGGCAACCAAGTTCTCTTTTGGTAAGTACATAGCATTTGTTGGAGTTCTTCATCAGGAATGTGAGCAAAACCAATGTTCTGCATGTTATGTGTCATTTGCTTTTTTGGCATGCTCAGCACTTGATTAAAAGCTTTGGCAGAGGTGGTTGTAGCAGTAGTGCAGTGTTGATGTTCAAGAGGTGCCCATGACTTTCCAGCCTGGCTCCAAGGGACAGCAGAGGAGGGTGTATGTGTCTGTCAGTGACACAAGGTGACTGAAAGACAGGCAGCGTCCCCCCTCTGCACTCGTGGGAGCCCTGGTGATGCTCAGTAGGTGGCACTGTATCCATGGCTCCTTGTTGGAGCAGCCTGCACTGGAGAGGGATGGAGTTCAAACACCATCACTTTACATTGCAAAAAATAGTATTTTAGCTTACAGTTCTCTAGGTTCTTGCTGGGAGGTAAATATACTTCTATTTTCCTCATATTTTAGCATTGCTTATGACATATTTATTGTCTCACAGCTAGTCTTAGCTTTCAGTATAAGGCACAGCTTCCAGCATACCTGAGTCTAAATGAGATGTCACCTGCTGGTTGGTGTGGTGGGTGTTTGTGACTCACACCTGCTTCAGCAGCAGGTCAACATCTGTGTGTGGGGTTGTGTGCTGTCATGTATTTATAGCCTTTGTGTATATTTCAATGGAATAAAATGTTTTCTCTAAAAGTTTCATTTTAATAAAGTAAATTTTTAAGCTGAGTTAAATGTCAAAATCTGAAGTATAAGAAGCATGCCTTATGTGAATGTTTAAAAAAAAATCCTGGTCCAGTTGGAGTCCTCATGTTCTTATATATTGAACTGGCAGAATTATAAATCATTGTTTTACTACAATAATATTTTGGATAATGTAATTCTAAGGTGCTGTTAGGAGAAGTACGTATCCATGATTTCTTTTCTTACAGCTCAGAAACTATTGCAAGATGTTGGTATATCCTGCTTTCTGGCTCTGTACTCATGAAGGATTCAATGTTTTTGCCACCTTGCAGGTATGTAAAATAATTGAGTTATTGGTGTCATTTAAGGCAATTTTTTAAAAAATAAATACTTCCTATGTATTTGTGTTACTGTAATTTTAAAAGAATTTTAAAATAATTTCATAATTTTATTTTTCTACATTTTGAGAGTAAAATAAGTGTTCAGAGAATTCAGTTTAAATTTTCTCAGACATTTTCTGCACGTTGAAATTTCTTTGTGAAATATTGTACTCAATCCAGTTTGGCTTTTTAAGTTTATAAGAGAATTTGTAGTCAGCTTATTACTTTGAGGTCTCTTTGAACAACTTGTACTGTGTGACTGTTCTGAATAGAGTTCCCCGTCACAAAGGGGAAGCCCTGCGAGATTTTTAAGGTAAGAGGCAGATTGGTCAGTAATACCAGTTACAAAGATGGGATGATCTTGATTACCTGATTGCTTGGAGAATGGATTTGTTAATATATTTGGCATAGGAGGAGAAGAAGAATTTGTTTCTAACATGAAAGCAGTGGCCAGAATAAAAGAACAGGATTGACTGATTTGTGGAAGGAAAATCATGTCAGCAAGTTAAAGAGGTTTTGTGTTAACCTTGCTTGTTAATGGAGATAATTCACGTGAACAGGATATTTGAAGGAGATTACACACAGCAAGATTAGCCATAGGAGATATATCAAGGACCTGGAGGAACTTTTGAAGCCAATTATGTGTCTGACAACCTCCTACAGCTGTGAGAATTGAACCTCTAAGGGAAAAATACAAACTCTTGAAACATTAAAGATGTAGTTTTATTAAAATAAGCACTTCACTTTTCCCAGTCGTTCCAAAATCTTTC
The DNA here is from genome assembly GCA_013399455.1 of Anthoscopus minutus. Taxonomy (NCBI): domain Eukaryota; kingdom Metazoa; phylum Chordata; class Aves; order Passeriformes; family Paridae; genus Anthoscopus; species Anthoscopus minutus. The sequence goes on from VWYI01028905.1 coordinate 5,956, forward strand.
AAGTGGAGAAAATTGGAATCATTGTTCTACTCATGTAGTGCATTTCTTAGCTTAAAACAATTACTTTTTAAAAAATGGCCTCATGGTTACATGGTATCTTTTCATGAGAGTTGTCAATGCATCAGTGACTTAATTAGCCATTTCTCTTCAATAAAAGAAGAGGACCCAAATGCTTAGATCAAGAAAATAGTCATAGCAAAAGAGGAACTCCAGTTTTGAATCATGAACGACATGATGAGTTGAAATTATTTCAGTTTGTTTTGTATTGGTATTTGTGAATAATAATATTTTACTATGTTTTGCAATGGCTATGACTGTTAATAGTGCTTGCATCTATTCTGTGTGAAGTGCCAGAAGTACAGAAAGTACTGTACTTTTACAGGACTGTCAGTGTTGGAAAGTAAGAATGTGAGATTAAAGATTTGCAATTTGAAGAATTTAAAGATTAACAAAATGCCATCATTTAAATTTTGATGTATGTAACTTTGTTCTCAAACATATTTATACTTCAAATGCTCCATCTAAAGTCAGATCAGTTTTACTTCTGAAGCCTATACTGCTGCTTTCTGCAAATACTTGTGAATTTGTACCATTTGCTGCATAAGTAAACCAGTGGCTCAGAGCTCCTGTACTGCTGGCTTTTGCCAATGCAGGGTATGCTGGTCTTTTTGTCCCCTGATCCTTCCTTTCCAGGTTTAACTTGAATACTGCTTCTACTTAGACTGCATCTCCTTTATCCAAGCTCCGTCCCACTGCTTCTCCAACTCTGCTTTTCCTCATCTCCATTCTAGTCCCAATGTCTGGAGTGTGAATAGTGGTTTTCCTCCCCCAGCTCGCACAATCTGGACCCATGTGTGCCGGTCTCCTGCTGCCATTCAATAAACCTGATTTCTGACAAACTGGCAGTTGTCAGTAAGGTTCTGAATTGTGGTAATTATTGCCTAATTGGGATTTAAGTTTCTTACTGTGTGATGATAAATATCACAGTCACAATACAGTACTCTGAGGGTGTGTTTGCTTCACACTGGAAAGCTCTTCCCAACTAACTGTTGTGGATTATTTTCTCCGCTCTCTTAAAGGGAGCTTCAGGCTTACATCCCTGTGCTTATCAAGTCTGGGAGATTTAGTACTCGGCACAACATAAAAGCAGTGGTTATTTAGTGCATTTGTGGCTCTGGGTGAGGTGATGTTTTTCCCTGGATGTTTCTGTAAAGTGGTGGCTGTAAGTTGTAGCATTGCCTGACAGCCAGTAAGTGAAGTAACAACTTTGGAATGCTACCAATAAATGTATTTGTAAAACTAATTAATTGAGATAGAGTTGTTCAGATTTAAATTCTTCTGGCAGAGTGAGTGCTAGCATGAAAATACTCTGAGGGAAAAGGGAATGTGGATGAGAAGAGGCTGCATGGTAGTGAGAAGCTGTGTCCTGGTCTCCCTGAGTGCAGCAACTTGTGTTGGCCCTGCTGATGTTGAGTAAGGGCTGGGGAGGTGTTGCAGAAAGAGTACACGGTGCATCTTATTTGATATAGACTAATCTTCTAAGAAAGTAAAAACATGAAGAGAGACTGTGGTCAGACCTATCACAACTGTATGGCCAAATACTCTCATGTGTATTGCCCCTGCACCAGTAGTTTCCTTTTGGTCTATTCATAGTTCTTTTCAGCATCAACCCTTTAGAAATTTTATGGACTGCAAGGGATGCTAATTGTGCCACAGAAAGAGGTTTTTTTTTGGCTAAACCAAAATGCAAGAGAAAGGAAATTAGAAGGAAGGGGTCACATGTGGATTGCCCCGGCCCAAAGAGGCAGGGATTTGATTTTTAGACATGCACTGTTACATTAAGAGGTGTGGCTTTAAGTCTTGGGAAAAGTGGACTCCACCCCTCTGCCTTGGGGTATGTGTCCTCTAAGCCTGGGAAAAGTAAAACTCCGCCCTTCCTCTATAAAACCTACCACCCTGCCCTGCTTCCAGGATCTCTTGTCTCTGCATTAGGCTGTGTTGGTTCCTGTGCTAGTGACGCCCGGATAAATGGATTCCTGAGTTTAACCAAGCAGAGACTTGTCTCGTTGAATTTCTTATGCCAGTCCCCAGCAGCTGTAACCTCTCTGGACAGGATCCTCCAGCTGTGGAATGTCACAGTCACTTATTGTTTGTTTATAAACGAAAGTAAAATTTTACTAAGACTTTGCAGTCCCATGATCTGGAATAGCTGGAAGGCTGCACAGAAGGTGGTAGGTGAGACACAGGCTTCCTCAAAGGGTCATTATATTTGGAGTATAAAATAATTAATACAGAGATCTTGAGCTTGCAGACTGCAAATTGAGTAGCATGTTACACAGCCTACAAAATAATTTCCAATTAAAACTTCAGCAGGCCTAACAGATAAACCTGCTAAATGTTGTTAATGAGAGCCAATGCAGAAATGGGTTTTGATGACTTAGCATTAATTGAAATAGGTATTTTGCACTCAGCCACGTATCTTGTGGTGTCTGGTTTCCTTTAAACCATTTTCTGATAGGGTTGAGCGTTGAATGAAGTTACTTTGGACTTGCACAATGCTTTGGACTTGCTTTTCTAATGAAGCTCAGGACTTGCACAGCATGTGATACCACGAAAACCCTGCCAGTTGCATTTGCTGAAACTTTTGGTCTGTGCTGATGGACCTTTTTTCCTATTTCCTTGTTCTGTTTCACAAATAGAGACATTTGGGGCTGCTCATCAGCTGCTGTGATGCCTCCTGAATGCACCTGTGAGCCTCAGGCAACTCCCCACCAACCAACCCCATTCTTCAGATAATGGTTGGGCTGAGACAAATCTAGTGAAATTGAGATCTCCGTGGAGATGCCCAGAAAAACAGGTTATTCCTATGAGGATTTTGATGATGAGTATACTCCTGTGTCATGATTGCAGTGCAGGAAGGGCAGATCCTGACTTTTCTATCTACAGTCACTGCGTCTGTTACTGTTTTTTATGCCACATCATCGGTTTTCCCTCAGTGTTACTTCCCAAACAATGACAAAGAAATTGAAGTATAAAATTATATTTTTAGAATAATTAGATTGGTGTTTAATAATGCTAATGGTTATTCCAGCCATTAGTATATTTGGGTGGTACATTCATTAGTAACGGAATGCATTTTATCTTGGATCTGACCAACAGCAACTTTGTAGTAGATATCCAGGGTTTTGCTGGAACAACTGTTCTGCACAAGAGGTACTCTGCAAGGAGAGGAAAAATGAAATGCTTTTCATAGCATCACAGAATGGTTTTGGTTGGAAGGGACCTTAAAGCTTATTGCATTTCAACTCTCTTCTATGAGCAGACCACAATCCGAGGTTGCTCCAAGGCCCACTCAATCTGCCCTTGAACACTTTCAGGGATGAGGCAGCCACAGCTTGTCTGGCAACTTGTGCCAGGGCCTCCCTGCCCTTAAAGTGAAGGATTACTTCCTAATATCTCGTCTAAACCTACTTAGGTCAGCTTAGAACCATTCCTCCTTGTCCTGTCACTATATGCCCTTGTAGCCCCCCCTGACTTGCACAAAAAACCATATATTTTCATCTGTTAAAAAACCAACCAAACAACATGTTTATTCCTTATGCATCTTGTCTCTTCCAGGCCCAGTTGTGCCCTTCTGTACAAAATTTTTTTTGCATGGAAGAAGTGCATCCAGATTACTCTATAAGTGGGGTCATGGGATTCACTGTGCAGTAGCGAGTACAATTTTTCTTCATCATTATGTACCTAAAAGCAGCCTGACAGGCAGACGGGCAGTTTGACAGAGGTATATTCATAAAAACAAAATACTTGCAAACCCTTTGCTTGTTATCTCGATAAACTGGTATATCAGGGCCCTGGCCCCATTCTACATGTAATACAGTATTGAGTATTATTGTGGTAAAACTCCTGCAGGTAGCTTTATTGACAGTCACAGATAACTGTGCATTATTGACATCAATTTACACAGACAGGCTAATGTTACGATTTTGTAGCTCCTGGAAAATACAGAACAGAACATAAAGTGCCTGACATCCTGCTATTGATGGCTTTGATGTCTGAAATATCTGAAAATACTGGTTCAGGATGTAGTAGAATATTGTAAATTTGAAGCTGCTTGCCGATTAGTATTGAAACAAATAATAGGACAGTCTCAGTCTCCATCTGTTTGTAGGCTGAAAGCTCTTGAGGTCAGGTTGTGTTTTTACCTTTAATGTATGGATGATATTCTGAGTAATGAAGAATGAGAAGCTATCAGTATTGAATAACTTGAGCGTGTTGGTATCAGGGAATATTTTGAGTAAAATGTGATGGCTATTGCTTAAATTCGTCAGTTTTGCCATTCCAGGTGTATTTCATCACCAAATACTCAGGTTGCACAACAGCTGCGTATGAGAATTTTCAAAACATTTGTGTTTAGAAAGCCATGTTTGTTTCAAGAGCTGTGTTCAAAATATGTTACATTGGAGGCATTTCTAAATGGTTTACTTCAAAAAACTAAGGTTTCTTATAAAAGGTCCAGTACCTTAAAGAAGTTTTAACACCTTCCTATTTTGGGGAGTGAGCATGAGTGTGAAAATGGCTGTATTCTCAGATACAGAAGGCTCCCTCCAGTCACTAATTTTCTTCTATTCCCTGTATCAGTGAAGTCAGGCACATACTCAGGTACCTGCAGTTTTAAGATACTCTGCAGTTGTGGAGAGATGAGCAAATCACACAGTAGAAAAGGGGCAGATGAGCCAAGACTGGTCTGGGTTGGAATGGACCTTAAAGCTCATCTAGTTCCAGCCCACTGCCATCGGTTTCTCCAAACCCTGCCCAGTCTGGCCTGAGAACTGTTACCTGCAGTGCTGGACTTCTACATTTTGGTAGCTCCAGTCTGATTGCATGGCATGGCTTAAACACCCATTAGTTGTTGGTATGGGATATCATGCCAGTTTAACTTATATTCTTTTCTCAGATTATGCAACTGCTTAAGCCTTTTTAATTAGGAGTAGCAGTGAATCAGAAAAAAAACCCCACAGCTTTCTGCAACTGAGGCATCCATAAATCACAGATAAACAAAGCTGCCTTCGGTATATGCAAGACATTTTTTTCTCATGACAGCACTGAAGACCTTTGAGTGAGTGTGTGAAAATTAGTGATTCAGATGAAACAGATGAATAGTGAGTGATGGGAGCATATAATAAAATTATAAATAAAAAATTATATTGCAATTTTATAGTACTGATTTTTTCTATGATTCTAGCAGTGGCAAGCTATAGAATGATTTTAAAATTAAGACTTATTTAAATCACACATGTGTTAACAATGCCAGTTAAGTTGTTGGATCATTTAAAACTTTAATGGTTATACCAGTGATAGTACGTTGTTTGACAATTCTTATATTGTAAGTAGAGCTTAATTTACATGAGTTTTATATTTTCTTACACTTTCAGTGTTAATTTAAATATTTTAATTAGATTATTTTCCCCACTCTGCTTAAAGCACTAAAGCATGTGCATTGTGCTGTACTAAAGCAAGTCACATTGTGCATGTGACTTGTGCTGAGTCTTTCCTAATTTGATTACGTATCTTGCCACATGTGACATCAGGAGGACATAGTGGTTTTGAGACGTGCTTTTGGTTGGGGAAGCTGTGATGGTTGGTAAGCAGAAGTACTGAAATGGGCTTTTTGGATTGGACCTTGCCAGGAAGCAAACGTGACCGTGGGAAAGGATGTCCGTGGTCATGGTCTTATTGGGTGCTGACTTGGGTAACCAAACTGAGTAATAACAGCCCCTGCAAACAGCACTGTGTGTGTTCTTGATGCTACAGCAAAGTTATGATTTTTTAGTACCAAAAGATAGGATTGCCCCATCTCTTCCAGAATTAGATGTACTTTCCAGAGCTCTCTCTTTTGAGAATGATTCAGGTTTGGGTGGGTCTTTAATCAGCAGCTGAAGACTTCTCCAAGTAATTTGCTGTCACAGAGATGTTCCTTCTTCTTTGGAAGAACGTGACATGTCAAACTTTGCTCTTGTTTCTCAGATGGGTTTTCTCTCCTCCCCTTTCAAAACATTGTTCAATTGAACCTTTTTCATTCACAAACATTTAGGAATGAATGTTCTTCTGAAGCCTTGATTATAATTGTCAGATTAGTGAAGTATATTGATGTCAGCAAACCTCTTAACTGATAGAGAAACTAAATATTTGTATTCTAGAGGAAAAATATATGATAAGTCATTAAGAAATTTTAAATCCATGTTTCTAAGACATGTGTATGTTAATTAGGAATGTTAAAAGCTGGTATTTCTAAGGCACAGTGATAGTTGTGGCTGGGGAAAAACCATATGCAGCCTCCTTCTTTGGAAGGAGCTCTGCTGTGGAATAATTGATAAACCATCCATGATGTGTACCAGGGAATAATGAAACTTGACCTATTGACTTGTTAATATGAGTAGTTTATTCTTTAGAATTAGCTGGGTGGGTTTTGTCTTTGGAACCTGGTCATTTTCCAGGTATTTGGTTGTTGTAAAGTGCCTGATGAAGTAGAAATGATAGGAGCAAGACTGTGACCTTTGTTCCAGGCACTGTTCTTGTCCTCCTTAGTGTTTACCGCCATTACTTAATTAGTAAATGCTGCAACATAAGCAGGAGACTGGACAGTGGCTGAATTTGAGGAATGTGTTTATGTAAAAGAATACAACTCCTCCTTGACCTCTGGCAGTTTGATAAAATGTTGTTACGCAGCAAAAATACTTTGCTTAAACAACCTGCAACTGGAAATTGGTGCTTTTTCCTAACTACAGGGGATGTAGCAATAGTAGTAATCTGTTTTGTCATAAAACTGATAATGATTATTTCTGGTTTTAAAGAACAACTGAACCTTCCAGTTACACATCATTCCTTTCTAATTTCGGTGTTTTGAAAAAAAAAGTCTCTTGTCTTCTTATTATCTATAAGGAATAGAATTAGAAGTTACTTTTTTTTTTATTTGAAAATAATCCTGTGGTAAAGTTGATCTCACTTTGGTTTTTAGTTTGTAGAAAAATCCTAACATGGATTTCAGTTCACCTCAGTGTTGGATCTGACATTAAAAATGACAGTTCTGTATTTTCTAAGTGGAATTAACTGTTATAAGAGTGAGAGTAGTTTAGCTATTCTTTTTATGTCTTGCAAAAACAGGAGACTCATGCCTGGATCTCATGCTGTGTGGAAAAAGCATGAAAGAAGGCATGAAACTTTGAGTTTCTTACTATAGATGTGTGAAAATGCCAGGTTTCTATATGAAACTTGTCTTGTCTGGTCTGGGTGAGAAAGTTTTAGTTTTCATGTCATTTATGGCTATATTGCGGTCATGTCACTCTAAATATTTTTTTCTTTTCCTTCAGTAGACCATTAGCAAAATCAAAACTTGACAGTGGAAGCTGCCTTGCTCCTATTAATTGTAATTCTTTTTCCTAGCTGGATTACACTAATAATTTATTTGTTTCAATAATCTGAAGCTTCGCTTGAGTAACTTCAGAGTTTCAGAGAATCACAGAATGATTTTTGATAGAAAGGACATTTAAGCTCACCTGAGTCCAACCCCGGCCATGGCCAGGGGCATCATGGCAGGTGAAGTTGCTTCAAGCCCCATCCAACCTGGCCTTGAGCAATTCCAAGGGTAGGACAGCCTCGACTTCTCTGGGCAGCCTGTAAAAGGGCCTCACCACCTTCACAGGGAAGAATTTCTTCCTAATATCTAATCAAAACCTCCACTTCTTCTGCTTAGTTTAGTTTAATTAGTCTTTAAGCTTCAGTTTAGTTCCTTAAATTTTTTTCCCATAGTTGCAAATATCCCACAGAAGTTTTGGAGTGTTGTTTATAAGCATGAGTCTTTTTGACGTTCTGTATAAAGAGGTGATGGTCTCAGTGGATCTTTGCCATTTAGATGACCATGTATGTAACTCAAATCTTGGGTGGCTGGAGTTTCACTTGTACTTTTTAAACATAACCTCAGTGAAAAGAGATGGAGCTGACTCACTTTTTAAGGGTTTATCTCTACTCTTATCTTAACTTCTTTCTAATTAATGCATTAATTCTTGCTTTGCATTAACCAGTTCTTCAGTTATCTCACCTGCTGGTAGATGCTAAAATGTGATTGAAGTTGAGAATCTGAGTTTGGAACATGGCAGCTACAACTACTGAACTGCTAGTCCAGCCACTGTGCTGCTCATCGAGGAGTTTGTTTGTTGTGCTGCGATTGTAGAATCCCTTGTGCCCAGGGAGTGAGCAGGTCAAGCATTCCCACCTCAGGCTAACTGGTCAGGTGTGAAGATAAGCTTACTTAATATGCGAAGCCAGATATATTCAGTTCCAAGTACTGCTACAGTCACAAATGGATTGATTCAAGAAGTTATTGGTCTGTAACACACTTAACACATACCCCATAGAAGTGTCCAGCTCAGTCCTCTTTTGCTGGTAGCTCCAGCACCCTCAGATCTGGTTGCATGGTGCCTTCTCCAGAAGGGATTTTTTTAAAGTCACCTCAGTTGTTCAGTGTCCTGAAGGAAATCTCCTTTTAGAGTTCAGGAGCTAAAGCACATCAGATTGCTTTTAGCTGCTTTCCTCAGCTGTTGTCTTACCCTGCCCATCATGCTTTGTTACATCTGTGTTCTTTTGTACTTTTAATACATAACCCATCACCATGATCCATTCCTAGTGATGGTACAAGTAGCAACATAAGGACATAGGTAACAAGTTAAGGCTCAGTGTTAGAAAAGAGGTTCTCTGTCTCCCTCTTTGCTGGAAGGATGAAGGAGTAATGTAGAGTTGAGGGAGTTCTCCTTAAAAATGCTCTGTGCTGAGTTATATTTTGGAGTCTTTGGAATTTATGTACATTTGTTTTTACAAGGCCTGTTTAATGTTTAATTAAAATTTACTAAGGTTTTCTTGTCAGAACTGAAATACATTATGAGTGGTTTTGAATGTCTGCAAGTAATACAAAAGAACATTCTTTATATTTGGACTTTATATAGGCTGTGACAAGGGGTATTGAATGAATTAAAATATTATGGTAATAATACTATCTAATTAACAATTATCATGCAATAGTTTTCATCAATTTTTCTTTCTTCTTTTTTTGTTTTCAACGACACGGGCCACTGCAAATTATTTTTGTTACTGAAAAGGTAAAATAGGCTGTTCATCTTATTCCTTTTTGTTTGCTTTTTTTCCATCCCACTCTAGTTTTGGCAAGCAGTCTGGAGGAAAGCGAGGATGTGAGTGTATCATATTGGAACCTTCAGAAATGATTGTGGTAAGACAGATTTTTTTATATGTATATTTAAATCTATTGCTGGTTTCAGCATTTTTTTTCTATTTTACAGCAGAAAGCTTGTTGTAGAGTATTCTATGAAATTGCAGTAAAATTGCTTTGATTTCAATTATACCTATGGCTGCTCTCGTAACAGCAGTAGCTATGTAAATTTAATCTAGATGGGTAAATGATGATGATTAGGTCATTCTTTCAAAATTATGCTTACTTGAGTTTCAAAAGCTTAGCAGTTATGGCTGAGCTGAGCATTCCTGAGTCAGGCTATGGCAGTCTTCTATCTTGAGTATTTTATTTACACCCCATTCCCCATTTCATGGCTTTTACTGATCATGTCTGGGTGGAAAAATGTTCTTCCTCCAGGCTTTTGCAGTGCCACATAGTTGCAAGTGTGAAGGCTTGTAGGTAGGGGAAGAAACATGAGAGCCAAACTTGAAGGGTAAGATTTGTCACCATCACCATCCTTAATGTCCAGGATTCCCCTTGCTTCTTCAGAACACTTACTGATACTGCCAAGTGCATATATAGATGCATATATATGTGCTTAGAGAATGTGGCTTTGTCCTTCCCAAATTGTTGTGCACATGCTGTTAGCAGTTGGAATATTAGGATTGCTTTTCCTTAGTGAAGACTGACGTTGTATCCCAGCAGTGTGCCCGGGGACACAGGCAGATCTCTTCCAACTTCTACCTAAGATGTTTTTAATGGAGCTGAAACAACGCTGTTGAGCTCAAAACCCACCTGTCTGTTAAGGAGACTCTGATCTCCAGACTACTATTGATTTAGCTGCTCAAGATCTAGATATAATATTAAAACTAATATTTGACAGTGTCTCTTACTGAGCATGTAAATATTCAGCTTCCATAAAATATTTGTTTCTCACAGTGCATTACCAGAAGAGATGTCAGCAGTGTTCTGTACTGCCAACTTGTCCTTGCCATCATTTGTGCAGTTTGCTCTGTGCAATGTCAGTCTGACTCTGCTCATGGGCTCTGATAGTATTAGTAATATGCTCTGTGCTGTGGCACATATTTCAAGCTGCAGTCTGCCATGAAATGCAGGTTTAGAGTGCAAGAAATCTCTCTTCATGTTCTGGAGTAAAACAGTTAATTTGTTTTATTCAGAATTGTCCAGTCTCTTCTCAAAGCTGGAATTCTGGGTGGGGAGATTTATCCCTAGAAGGGATGCCACAGGACTGTTTGGGTGACAACATTTACAATTGTGTCATGAGAGTGCTGCAGGCCCTCTGGTTTGCATTTGCTGCTATGCATTTTTACTTTTTAATTGCAGCTGCCAAGGATCTGGTGCTGAACTGAGTATCTGGTATCCTCAGTATGCCTGAGTGCCGTGCTTGGGCTGAGCTGAGCCTTGCACCTCAGTGCTTCTGTAGCAGTGACAAGCACTTTCTTACCCAGTCATATATATTATTAGGTATTAGGGAGAAGTTCTTCCTGTGAGGGTGGTGAGGCTCTGGCACTGACTGCCCAGAGAGGCTGTGGCTGCCCCATCCCTGGAAGTGCTCAAGACAAGGTTGGATGGGCTTGAAGCAGCCTGGTCTAGTGAAAGATTAGACCAGCCTGATCTGGCTGGTGACATGGCTCACTGCAAGTGCATTTGTAAGTTTACATGAAAAATATTTTATGGGGGGGGGGAAATAAAAAAATAAATGAAGATGGAAGTAAAAATGGAGCTTCTGTGCAGTGTGTGCTTCCAAAGAGAAACTGATCCTACTGAAATATTTATTCAAGAAACTAATGTTGTGTGTGTAACTTGAGTAGGCACATCTGTGATGAGTGTTTTCAGAGGAACACAGTATCAAAGTAGCAGGGAAAGCCAGCATTGGCCATGTCAGCAGCCTCACACACTGCTGGGTGTTCCTGGAAACAAAGGCACAGCCCAGAAAGCTGTATGGTCTGTTCTAAATCTCTTGAATTGTCTGTAATTCTGATTAAATGCCAGTGAGAGACATTTCAAAATATCTTACATCTTTGTCTGGATCTTCAGTATTTTCCAATAGTAAAATCAGAGAATTAAAAGTGCAGAGTAGTTGCCTCATTATATGTATGATCATATTTTACAGGTAAAGGTAGCTAAAGGTATCATTAGCTGTATTTTCTAGGAAGCACTTCAAATAGAGTGGGAAAAAAGCATCAGTGTGGTGACGTGCACCTTGCTAACGATCTACACAGACACAAAGTGTACTTTAGCTTTAGTTTCCTGATTAACTCATATTAATTTATCTTAATTATTTTGTTTTCTCTAGTTTTTAATTTGCAAGATGCTAATTAGGTTTAATGCATAATGAATATTTCTCTTCAAGCAAAAGAATTAGTTAGCTACTTTAATGGAGTTAAAGAACTCTGTAGTTTCTTGCTGGTGACTGATTTTTTAAAATTTTTTTTACCTTCTCTCCTGTCATTTTAGAATGTAAATCAGTTTTATAGTGGGAATCCCCTGGGAACAGACCCATTTTAAGGGCCATAAAATGTGGTCAGTTTAAGTTAATGAGGATAACAGATAGTGTATGAATGGGCATTGTAACTCATATTTTTGGAGGCTGAGCAATCTATTGAATTAATAATAGCCCCATTTATCATTCACGAAGGTGGCCCAGAATTGCAGCATATCTTGGTTTATTGAAGTGTCATTACTGTTGTTCCTTGGTGCTTTTATTTTCTTTCTTCCTATCTAAGTGTATGATTTCAGAAGAGCAGTGTGATAATTGCAGGTAGAAAATAATTCATTGCTGGTTTGGCCTAGAGAGTGAAACAGGACAATCCTATGGTTCTCCTTGATTTCTATGTGGCAGCTGGTGCCTTGCAGAAGCTAGTGGTGTGGGAGCATCCTGCTTCTACCAGTGTTTGAAGTTAATAAAGAACACCTTTTGATTAGGATATGGCCAGTTAATGTGCTGTTGCAGACTTCTTGGCACAAGAGCACAAGAGGAGCAGCTGAGGGAGCTAGGGGTGCTTAGCCTGGAGAAAAGGGAACCACATCACTCTCTACAACTCCCTGATAGGGGACTGTAGCCAGGTGGGGAGAAGCCTCTTCTCCCAGGTAACAAAGGACAGAACAAGAAGAAATGGCCTCAAGTTGTGCCAGAGGAGATTTAGATTGGATATTAGGGATGTTTCCTTCACAGGAAGGGTCAAGTCCTGGCACAAACTGCCCAGGGCAGTGGTGGAGTCACCATCCCTAGAAGGATTTCATGAATATGTAGATGTGGCACTTGGGGACATGGTGTAGTGGTGGGGTGGGCCTGGGAGGCCATGGTTCAACATGATGATCTTTTGAGTCCTTTTCCAACCTTAACAATTCTACGATACTGTACTGAAAATGAAATAATGGGAAGCAGTGTGTGGGACAGTGTCTTCAACTGTCTTGATGCCAGGCTGGTTCTCCTGGCTCTGCAGTGGCCCAGGAAATCCATCCTCCCTTTGCTCCCTTGCTGGGACCCAGCTCAGAGCATTGGCACAGAATTCCTCCATAGGGGTATGATGAGGGTGACACCTCTATGCCAACAGGAATTTTTAGTTTTAACCAGATGAAAGCAGGGCTGAGTAAGGTTCCCAGGTGTGCCTACCCTGTTGATGGACAGAACATCAAAAACAGTTGTTGTAAAGCATAAGTGTTGACAGCCTGGTGGTCAGCTGGACTCAAAACACTGCTCGTACCGGTGGTGCTAAGCTGGAAAGTCTGTGGTCTGGAGGTCTTCCCTGGTTTCTGATTTATATGTTGTTTTTGTCAACCACAGCTCACTAACCAAAGGAAGCAGGTGGTCTCATTTTCCACCGTTTGATTGTTTTGACTTAGTGCTTATCAAATAATTTATTTATGCTTACATCTTAGCTTTCAGTTAGAATTGTGAAAGAAAAATTTCTTCTGTCACTGAGTTTTTCTATTTGTTTGAAAAGACAGGTGTCTGCTAAGGAAGGCAGAAACCTCCCATGCAATGGAAAAAATACAAACCACCTCTCCTCCATCTAAATTATTATAATCTTGAAAATCAAGGTGCTCTCAGGCAAAGATATAGGAATGAATAACAGTTCTTTACTAAGAAAATAAAAATAAAAATGCAGTAGTACAGAAAAAAGAAATCCAACCACAAAAACAACCCCCTGACAGATTCAGAATACAACCTGACATCCTGTTGGTCAGGGTGTTGGTAGCAGTCTGATTGATGGTGGCTGCAGTCCTTCTGGAGTATCATATGGGGTTCTGTTAAAGCAGTGATCCTGTAGAAGGGCAGAGTTTTCCTCTGAAGGTGCAGTGGTGTAGGTGGATCTGTTCTCTCCTCTGGGAATCCATTGGAGAAAGCCTGCTTGTGGTGTTCCGAGTCTCAATTATATCCAGGTAGAAATGCTTAGCTTCTCCCCCTGGGTAGAGCATCTCCCAATGGGATGATGGAATTTTATGAGTCATGCAGTGAGACTCAATGGCCTATTATCTGAAGCCATCCCTCTGAAGGGAGGATGGGTCACGGAAGAGATAAAGAGCACTGTCCACCTGGTTTTAGCAGATAGTAATAGAATACATACTTTTGGTTACATCTTGCATTACAGCCCAATACAGTGTTTGTTTTAATTTAGCCTTTTAAATACCTGTTTAGTTTGGGGCTTCTTGATAATAAGGGTTATCTGTATTGAAGGAGCCTTTGTCCACCTCAGCAGTTTCTCAGGTCCAGGTTAATCTGTTCTGTTGGAGAGGTTCACTGCTTATTTTGGTTTCTATGATCTTGTAAGACTGAATGCAGAAGAAAAAGGATAATACATTTATTGAAGGAGTTCACATACAAAAATAAATTATATCAGCACAATTTTGGTTATTTAATGAATAACTCTGTACAAAACCAAAATTCCTTTTTTCTGGAGGACTTCTGTACATTGTTTCTAGCTAGAAATCCATATTTATGCTACATGAAGAAAGGCTTCCATATCAAAAAACTTACTGCTTTCTTTGATAATATTGGATGGCCTGTTTAAAAAGATTTTTTTGTTTCTTTTTGTGTTTCTGCCCACATGTACTGTATTCTTTACACTGTTATACCATTGTGCTAACAGCAGTACTGTACATAGATATCTTTGGCTGTTGTACTGTTCCCTTGCAAAGGGGTAGTAAAATTCTAGTTAAAAATGTGGTTATCCCTTGCTGGGGGAACTCAGCTTTTCTGATTTCTTTTTTTGACAATATTATGACGTGAACTTTGCTCTTCTAAATGTTGTATCTTTAACCCATGTTATTAATGTATGATTTCTCTATGGAATCAAAAATAATCCACAAGACAAGCTTAGCTGCTTGCACCTTCCTTTGACCTTAGACAGACTGTAGGTGTTTGGAAAAAGTAATGTGGAAGGTAAATGTGATCTTGCTTGTGTGATGGTGTAGTTGGCCACTTTCCTGTTTCTGTCTATTAAGTCTTTCTGAGTTTAATTTCTTTGTGTCTTTTGGATTTGAATTTTGAGATAATCTACTTGAGTATGTGAAGTGAGGATTGTGTAAGACCGTACAGGGTTCTTCTCCTGTTCCATTTAGTGTAGTCTTACTGTTTAGGATTTTCCAGTGAAATATAGAGGGGGAAAAAAAATCATTGAAGGCAGTGGAAACTTCTGCATAGTAAATACATTGTAGAGAAGCTTCTTGCCTGCTGCAGCCTGTTTGTATGCATGTCTGCCCTGCTTCCTGCTGGGATATATTTTCCAAAACATCAAAAGGAAATGGGAAAGGATGAGACTGCTTTTTATAGAAAAAATAATTGTAGCTATTGAGATAAAAGATTTCATGTTGGCTTTTACTAACAAGATAAATTTACGGAATCTTTAATGTTTAGTCTGAAATAATATTTAACATCAAGTTATGAATCAAGTTCCAGCCATTTCTCTGTAATCCACTGGAAGCGATTAGAAGGCAGTATGAGACAGGTGAAGTAGCTATTAATAAAAAACTGGAATATCTGAAGTTGTTTAGCTACGACTGGTACTAGAAATAAGTTATGCTTTTGAAAATTACACTACTAAAAATAAGGTATAATTAAATATTTTTAGCAGATTGTAAATACACAAATAATTGTAACTTCTGTGTTGAAGATGAACTTGAAATGAGCAGTGCCTATAACTCATTCATGATACACGTGGGTGCAGAAAGGTTTCTACTGAGGAGTGACATTGCTTAGAGGATATGTGTAACTTTTTTACTTCTTTTTTTTTTTTTTAAATACACTGTTTCCCGGAAGGAAACTGTGGCCTCTTGCTCATTGTAATAAGGCACTTCTGAGCTCTGCAGCAGTGGCTCTCTGAAACTACCACAGTCGTTTTCTCCAGAAAAGTTTAGCTGTCCTGAACTTATGTTAGTTCCTTCCACATGAGCTTCATACAGCTCTATCGACTCTCAGTGCTATGGAAGAACTGGATGTTTAAGCAGGAGCCTGAACATGTGTTTCAGGTGGAGAACTCTAAAGACAATGAGGAAAACATCTTGCAAAGAGAAGTCCCACTCCGGCAGTCCCGTCGAAGGTACAGGAAGATCAACCAGAGGGGTGAGCGTCAGACCATCACGGACAGTGTGGATTCCAGCAGCTACATGTTGGTGAGTCTGCTCTCCCTTGGCCCATCTCTTTGAACTGTCTGCATGACTGGCTGGAATTTTCCTTTGGTGACAAAACTGGTGAAGTGAAATAGTCCATGCTTGCTGTTTTTGAGAACAATTCTTTTGTGTTGAGAGGCAGTGAAGTGGTTTGGATTGGAGCACCATAGGTGGAAGTGAAGGTAGTAATTGGAAAAGATGGGTTTTTTTGGGTTTAGGGATCTTCAGCTGAGCACTATAAATAAATCTTAACATGCTCATTTAGACAGAGAAATGGCCATTCATTTTTTGTTGGTTTTACCTGGAGTTCTTTTGGTAAGATGTAGGAATTGGTGGGGTTTTTTTCCTTAATAAATTTGAACCATGGTTTAGAACTGAGTTATTGCAAATGCAGACCAATACAGCATTAATACTCTTGTACTTGGCTATGTTTACTTGCTAAAAATAGTGTAGTGGTAGTTCAAGCAACAAAAAGAGTAGCAACTCATCTGCTAGTCTTAAATAGCAGGAGAGAGTATAAACTCTGCACTGTGTCAAGGCACATCCCTCTGTGGTTTCAGAGCTGAAAAGCATATGTGAAGGTTTTTCTTCACCATTATTTTTCAAACTTCCTGCTTGGTAACAGGATTAATATTAATTGAAAATAATTGTTCTGGATAATTTGATCTGCTTTGAAAATCAAAGGTCAAAACCAGTACTAACGTTGAATTACAAGCCTGGAATAGTATTCATGCTCAGAAGAGAAAAAAACTATTTCTCCTGCTTTTCCCCATCTTCCTTTTCATCTCCCCAAAAGAGATACATTCTCAGTTGATGGGCTTCAAAATATCTGATGTGTGCAGTCAGATATGAGCTTATAACTTACATAAACTGATGTTTTTTCAGCATGTTGGTATCAGTTGGATTGCAGGTGGTGATTTTAGGCCCTGCACAGCATTCCTGTGTATGTGACTGGAAGAGAATATGCTGCTTGAAGTTCAACATCCTCTGCCATCTCATTTCTAGAACTGTCACATATGTTGGATTTTATTATTAGTAAGACACTAAATTAGTTACTGAAGAAATGAGATATTGGACCCTCACACTCTGGACTCTCACATTCCTAAAGCTTTATTAGGAATTAAATTCCAATTTATGTATGACAGAATCTGTCTCTTTGGTGTCTGTGACAATGAATACGCACACAGACAATAATTCTCAGGTTTCATTGCTAAGAGCAGGAGAATCCCAGGAACAGCTGATGCTGGTGCTACCTATGCAGCTTGCCTGGAGGGATGTGTGAGAAGGGACTTGACATCTTTGTTCTGAGAAGGACCAAGTTTCACAGCTTCTTGATTTATTTCAGAGGCTGCCAAGTTATGGTATACTCAAAAGACTGTAGTTAGTCAACAGATGATGTCCTGTTTAAGATTTTTCTTCAGGTTGGTTTACTTTTCTTTGTGTTGATTTATTTCATTGTTACCAGCAATACAGAGCACCTGTGCCTGTAGTTGCTTGTTGCAAACCTGGTGGCTTCCTCAGTTTTGGGGGAGAAAATATATATGTACGCACACATACATGAGGCATTTGATGGGAAATGGTATAAACTTCTTAAATGAACAGCACATTCCTAAATCTGCTTTTATGTCTGTTAATTAGGAATATATAACAAGAGTCCTGTAACACTAAATCTTTTCCTGGATGAATGAATGCTAAGTAGCAAAGACTAAACACTCACCTCTCTGCTACAAAATATACAAGATTTTGGGTTTTCAGTAGTCTGAATTGAATACCAATCCTTGTTTTGTAGACTGTAAGCTCCTAATTAGAAAGTGTACTCAGAGTACTTAAGGTAGCAAAAAATAATTTGTAACTCAACAGATGACTAAGGAATCAAAACACAGTAACAAGCTGCCTGTGTGACAAGTAAGAAACAGTTTGGTTATATTTTTCCATATTCCATTATAAACTAGTAAAGTAATAAATATATTTTAGGTATGGTTAGTTCTATGCCTATATGAATGTACTCATACATTGGTTCTCTTGATCTTGAAAAACAGATTTCATAGTGTAACCCTTTATGTAGCCCATGAAAGAAAGGTAGGATCATAGAATGGTTTGAGTTGGATGGGACCTTAAAGATCATCTAGTTCCAACCATTTGCTATAGGCAGGGGATCAGGATAAGGGGGAGGGTAAGTCAAACTTTGTTTTACAGGAACTTGCAATAAGGTTTCTGCCAGAGTGGAAAAGTGTGTACAAACTCTCCAGCAGATTTCCTGTCTGGCATAAAGCTGATGAATGAGCATAGAGTTGTATTTCAGTCTCCAGCCTGTTGCTGAGTGCTCTGTGACAGATGCTGAATGCAGTGTCATGGAGCTTTTGTGAGTCCTGTGTGCTTGGGGAAGGATTGGAGCTTTCTAGTCTCCACATGGACTCAGTCCCTCTCCCGTGGTTGATGTTGGAATACTCAGTAGGACACCATTTAAGTTTTTACATGCCTAGTCACTCACATGCAAGTAGTTTCCTGCATTCTATAGAAAAACTCAAATCTTTTATGCACTGAAATTCAGTATTTCTGAACCCAGCTAGGAATATTTCCTTAAGTATAAGGTTTCTTGGGTTTGATTTTAAGGGGAATTATTTATGCAATCTCCATTAACTCCTTAGAATGTAAATCTCTGCACATTAAATATACTGTGATTATATTTATGATTAAGATTAATCTGTGTTTTGTAAAACATTATTTATTTGGGTTATGACATAAGCTAACATCTGCTCACATGGAGTACTTCTTATTAGTGCTAGAACATGTTCTGGAGAAATACCTGATTGGCCACAAACCCAAGATTTATATGCAGATACTTTAAATAATATTTTAAATGATTGTTACTATCCTTGAAGCTCTTCTTTTCTCTTATGTCTCTTAATTAAGTAAAATAGTTTTAGTTCTTGATTTAACTGCGTGTCTTCAGGATAGTTGACATTAAAATTATTTTGAGTATCTTAAATTTCTTCCCTCCCTGCTTTGCCTCAAACGAGCTAATGTTAAAAATGGATCATCTGGTTGGTTTCTTTGGTGAAGGTGTTAACATTTAGATTCTTTTGCTACATTTTTGTGGTTCATAGAAAAGTGTTATTTCTTAAGAGCACTGGTTGTCTGCAGAATTAACTATTTGTAGTTGTTTGGGATTTTTTTGTTCTCTTTTTTTTTCCTTACAAGTAAGTAAAGTGAACACATGCTGACAGTGTTCTTCCTTTCCCCTCAGAGTGAACAGATTTATGTTTCTGTTCCTATCTTCAAAGTGCACAGTGGTGTGACTTTGCTCCCTGTACAGGGGTTGCATGCTGCTCAGGTTGGTTGGCGAGCAGGCTGGGCTGTCCTTCAGATCCAGAGTGTGCCCAAGCTGTGTTGAGGTGCTCCTGGTGCTGGGGATTCTTTTCGTCCCTTTTCCAGCACAGCAGGCCAGCCAGATGCCAAGGACCAATTGTGTATTTGGCAATACGCTTAGCAGTGGTTTTTTCAGGGTACATAATAGCACTACTCCCTGTGATGGGCTGGAGGAGGTGGCTCTGTCGCAGTGGGTCATGTGTGAGGCCATGGCCATGGTGGCAGCCCAAGTGTATGTGCCTGTCAGTCTGCCTGGGGCAGGTGTGAGCATCCCCATAACTACATCAGATCTCTTCATCCGTGGGCTTTTCTGGCTTTTTCCATTTTTGTAACTTAGTAATTCTGCATCTTGCACATCAACCTTACAGTAACGCCCTGAGTGTGGGGGAGAAAGTGAGGCTGGACACATTTGGCAAAAACTCTTGTTCAGAATGAATGGATTAGGAAGAAATGTGCCATTGGTGTTAATTATGCCAGCTCTTGCTTCAGATCTGATTTGTTAGCATGATTGCATATCTTCGTGGTGATAAGCATCCAGACAGGAGCTGGGATCATTGCAGCAGGGCAGCGTTAAAATGGAGACAAGTGAGTAATTTCTATTCTTAGTCTTCTTCTCAACCCAAGCAATAATTCATCTGTGTTTTATGATTACAGAAGAAAGTAACAATACAACCATGATTTTTACTTACTAAAGAAGTAATTGTGATCATATCTGTTAAACTATATTCCAAACTTTCCTGCTCATGCAGTAGGAGATTGTGAAACTGCAGCCAAAATAACAGCAAGTGATTTTTAAAGATAATGCTTTAAAAAAAAATTATAGTTTTGGTGCTTTATAAAAATTAAATTACTGTTTTGATCTTGGATCAAGTAATAGGACAGTAAACAGTTTAATTATTTATTTTCACATTTGAAAAATAAAAGCTTAGTAAGAAATTTTTTCATTTCAGTAAATTTTTTCTAATTCATGTTTATGGACAGTAATTTGAGGTTGTAGACTCTCCATCCCTGGAAGTGTTCAAGGCCAGGCTGGATGTTTTCTTGGGTTGCAGTGCAAGATGTAACCAAGAGTATGTGTTCTATTACCATCCATCTGTTAAAACCAGATGGGCAGTGTTCTTTATCTCTTCCATGACCCATCCCTCATAACTCCAGGGGATAAGTTCTGTTAATGGGCCATTGAGTCAGTCACTGCATGACTGATAAAATTCCATCATCCCATTGTGAGATGCTCCACCAAGGGGAAGGAGCTAAGAATTCCTACCTGAATATAATCTGAGACATGGAGCACCACAAGCATCCTTTCTCCAATGGATGCCCAGAGGAAGACAAGACCCATCTACACGTACCACCACTGGACCTTCAGAGGAAAACTACACTTCTGCAGGATCATTGGTTCAACAGAACCCCATCTGTCACTCCAGGAGGACTGCAGCCACCATTTAATCAAACTTCTACCAATACCCTGACAAACAGGATGTCAGGTTGTATGCTGACTCTGTCAGTGGTGGTTATTTGTTTTGTTTTGGGTTTTTTTGTACTACTGCATTTTTATTTTAATTTCCTTAGTAAAGAACTGTTACTCCTATTCTCATATCTTTGCCTGAGAGGACCTTGATTTCAAGATTATAATAATTCGGAGGGTGGGGGGTTTGCATTTTTCCATTTCAGCGGAAGTTTCTGCCTTCCTTAGAAGACACATCTGTCTTTTCAAATGAAGACAAATGGTGCTTGGAGCTACCTAGTGTAGTGGAAGGTGTCCCTGCCTTGGGGGTTGGGACAAGGTGATATTTAAAATCCCTTCCAACCCAAACCATTCTGTTATTCTATACATTTATTACCCACATACATTTTTGACAAGTCTCTGTGATTTTTTTTTTCAAGTGAAGAATATTTGTAGCTCTAAAAATAGTGTATGTATGATCTAATGCCTGTTTCTGGGGAGTTTGACAACATACTGAATATTTTCACCTAGTTTATTGTAGAGCAGAATAAAGAAATTAATACCAAAATTAGTAGTAAACCACTTCCTCAGAGATGCAATTTTTTTAAACTACTGTAAGGTAATGATTAGATTTAAAAGATTTACAATAATACTGTGTTTTTGGACAGTATCTTAATATTTGCTTCAAGTAAAATTTGTCCTGGAGCCTTGTAAAAGCATTTATCTTCAGAGAAATCTGCCGCTGCAGACTGCTTGAGTGGCAAGTTTCTTGTTCTTTGATGTTCTTTGATTACTTAATGTAATCCTGTCATAAGCTAGAGGAAGAATGGGGGAATCTCATAATTGAAGGGATTTAAGTCCCATTTCAATATATTGGATCAAGCCCATTAGGTGCTTTACCATCACCAATCCTTTTCTTTTTAAATGCTGTAAAACACTGTGATTCTCTTATAATCTACTTTTAATTACCAGGTAAATTTGCTGAAATGATACCTTTTATTGATGTAAACAAAGTAAGACTGACTTGGAGCATGTTTCCAGCTGCCTTTTGTTAAACCTGGACACAGCATTCCTGGCTTCTGTTTTTTTGGAATATCAGTTAAATTTGATGAGGCTGTGGCTGATCTTATGAGTTGCTGAAATGAGTTCTTGAGCTGGAGGATGGTTCTCTTTTTTTTCACTGTATTTATAGCCACACTTCCTCTTTTTGACACTTTTGAAAAATACTTGACAGAATTTTAACGTTATTAAGTAATGACAGGCTGAGAAAATTGGGGCTATTCAGTCTAGAGAAGGCTCTGGGGAGACCATATAGCACCTTCCGGTGCCTAAAGGGTCTCCAAGAGAGCTGGAGAGGAACTTTGGAAAAGGACTTGAGCTGGTAGGACAAGGGAGGATAGCTTCAGGCTGACAGAAACAGTAGGTTTAGATTGATAATAGGAAGAAATTCTTTACTATAAGGGTGGTATGGCCCTGGCACAGGTTGCGCAGAGAGGTTGTGGCTGCCCCATCCATGGAAGTGTTGAAGGCGTTGTTTGATGGGGCTTGGAGCAAGCTGGGTTAATGGAAGGTGTCCCTGCCAATGGCAGAGGCTTGGGACTGGTTATTTTCTAAAGTCCTTTCCAAGCCAAACCATTCTGTGATTCTGTGAATCAAAAGAAAATTCAGGTCTTACTCAAATCCTGGATCTTGCAGTGTGCTTAGAGGATACAGAAATCAATGTTGTAGTTCGTTATTTCTCTGAAGGTGTTGTGTGATAGAGAGATAATGCAGGTTCCTTCTTCCTGATGCTGTATTTTAATAACACGAGGATTTTCTCTAGTCTCCATCTTTAATTTTGAATAGTCCAGGTGGGATCTCAGCTATCAGGTGCTCAGGAGCAGGCATGTGCTCAGGTTCCAGAGCACGTGCCAGAGCCTCTGTTAGCCAGGCACCCTGTGCGAGACAGGACCCTGGAAAAGCCCATATGTGCTGTCCTTGTTTGCAGCTCTTCTGAGCTCCTGCAATTTTATATGTTTCTTGTTTCTGTGATCAGAAGAAGCAGCATCTGCAGTGTGTTCATTTCCTGTGTGAGCCCCTGTGGTTTTGGTTTGTCATGGACGGCACACAAAGGGCATGTGGGTGTGGATCCGGCACTGTCTGGTGGAGGAGATGTACATGGATGGAGCCCCCTGCTTTCTGGAAAGGAAAAGTACTGTTGGTCTAGGCTTTAGGGATGGGGGAAAAGGCTGTGAATCAGGTAGTGGTTAAGCAACTTTGTTAACGAATAGTGTAGAAAGTGTCTACTTCTGAGGCGGGATGTCTGGGGAAGGGTCTGCAGCATGAGTCTTGATGAGGAGTGGCAGAGGGAGCTGGTGGAGCTCAGCCTGGAGCAGAGGAGGCTCTGAAAGGACCTTATGATGCTCCACAACTGACTCCCTGACAGCAGGCTGGAACCACGAGGGTTGATCTGTTTTCCCAGGTAACAAGTGATGTGATGAGCAGAAACAGCATCAGGTTGAGCCAGGCATTGTTTAGGTTGGATATTAGGAAAAATTTTACCATAGAAAGGTTGTAAAGCATTGAAACAAGCTGCCTAGGGCAGTTTTGGAATTACCATTTCTGAAAGTATAAGAATCTGTGGGTATGGCAGTGAGGGCTTGGTGAACATGCTGGTAATGCTGGTTTGATGGATTGATGGAGATCTTCTCCAGCCTTAATGACACTGTGATTGTATGAATCTACTGTTTCACTGGTAGAGCTGGAAGCAACCTCTGTCAGGGTCTCACTGCACGAGAACCTGTACTAGGCATCTTGAACTTGCACTGGTCTACTGAGCTGTCCTCTGACACTTTCCTCTGCTCGTATAAGAAAGGGGAAAATTACCAAATGCATGTTCCCTCATACTATTTTACATTCCGATTTTGCCTGTTCATTTTGTCAGCAGTGTTACTTTCAAGGACTCCTTGAAAGTCTGCCACTGGTTATGGAGGTCATTGGCAAGACACCAGTCTTCAAAAGTGTCCTGTGCATTAAAAATCTTCCTAGGAATTTCCATAGACCACTTGTGTTTCCCAATCCAATTAATGAGGACTTGCAGTTTCAAGCAAGTAATGACTTGAATAGGCTGCGCAGAAAGTATGAAAACGCTTAATGAAAGTACTGCCCTTTGGTTAAAATCTGTGTTTTTTCAGATGTAATTTTTTTTAAACTAAAAGTGTAATGCAACATGTCAACCCCAGTTGATCCATAATGAAAGTGGTTGTTTTTCAGACCTTATATTCAGGAGTTTTTCTGAAGATGTTTTGGACTTGACAAGCATAAACTATATAAACTATGTAAACATATATGTAAACTATGATTTACAGGAATCACCTCAGTTTGGAGGTGATGTGCAGCTGTGTAATAGCAGTTAAGAGTGATGCACAAATGAAACTGCATCAGACTGAAACTTGGGAGGGTTTATTTTAAGCAAGCACCTGTACTTACTGAAATCTGACTGTTGTCAGTAGTTTGCAGCCCTTCTCGTAGCCCTCGGGAGAGCCCGTGGTGGGGGGGTCATGCCACAATGTTGGGATGTGGCATCTTTCTGCTGCAGGACATGTGGACAGACATTGTCCTGCCACACCAGGCTGTGTCTTTGGTCCTGGAACAAGGTACTGAGTTGCTGTTAGGGAGAACTACACTCTGAGGTTGGTAATAAGACCCATCTTCTCTGCTCTTCAAGGCCAGGTTGAACAAGGCTTGGAGGAACCTGGTCTAGTGTAAGGTGTCCCTGCCCATGGCAGGAGAGTTGGATTGAGATGAGCTTTAAGGTCCCTCACAACCTGTTCTATGATTCTTGCTTCAAAGACTTGTTCTTAAACCTTTCTCCAGCCCGAGTAAGTTTAGCAGTCAACTGTACATTTGCTTCCTCTCACTAGTTTCCTACTTGCAGTCCAAACACATCAGTCTTTTTACCTGGTCAGCACTTTCACCAGGAAGCCTGGAACTGTTTGGAAGTAGATCCAGTGCACAGTCTGTTGTTTGCAGGGAAACCATCCCACTCTGTTGACTGGGATCAATCTGGAGAGTTGCTTAAACCTTGACCTCATCTGGTGCTGTGGTATTGTGGTAGGGATGTACCCTTGTGGCAGAAAAACCTTTTAAAACTTCTAAATATTTTGCAAATTGCCACCACAAGAAGTAAATATTCTCTCACTACTGTGCTCTCCACACAATAACCAGTTATCTGTTTCTTTGTCTTTTTATCACTTAGACAAATTTACATCATGATAGAAATTAACTCAGTTCCTTGGAAAATGCCTGAGAAAATATTGTATGTAGCATGTTCAGAGAGTTAATCTCTTTTTTGATGGATCCTATGGGTTTGGGTGGCAGTTCCAAAGTCATTAATTCTTTATAAGCAACCTCTTATGCAGACTGGATGGAGAATAATGTGTGAGGGTTGTGCCCACTGCTCATACTTCATTGTGTCACTCAGAGCTTGATGGTAAAAGATACTCTTCATCAGAGAGATGTTTTGTTCATTTTTGAGACTTAAAATCTTTGGTGTATGAGTTGCAGTTGTTTTTCTGATAACCTGTTTTTAACATTATTGTTTCAGTCTCTTGAAAGTTACATATTGGGTATCTTCTTGTAGGAATCTGACAGGATAGTAGCCAGCAAGCTGGTCTCCCTGTATGCAGGGAGATGGTAGCATGCATGGATCTGTTTTTTTTATCCTGTTTTTCATCTGGGCTGCTTCTGTCCAATGTGCTCTACTCAATTGTAACAGCCTGGTTGTAGTCTCACTTGTAGCCAACTCAACCTTTCACTTCGGTTTAGGTTTCTCCTGCCTTAGAGAATAGTAGTTGTTTGAAGGGCTGTTTGGTATGTTAGCCTTGTGAAATTTTGAGTTGTTGGATTGAATGTCACATAGCACTGAAGGATTTCCTTAAAGGGCTGTGATGGTGTTGTCTTCATTTTGTGTTCAAGGTGAAATGGATTTCTGATTTAGAATATGGAAGTTCACATCAACTCAGTCTTGTTCTTTGTAAGCCTTATGGATCAATTTAGAGGTGGAGAATATCCCAAGCAATTTTCAATAAAAATCACCGTAAAAATTGCCAGTGCATAATTAAAAGCATTTGGATGCTCTGTTTTCCTTGGAAAAACTTGGCATGAAAACCACATAGCTAGATAAGTATCTTTGGTTTTGGCATAGAACTGATTACTATCTAATGACATTTAATAGCATTTATAGTTTGATATGTGGCACCTTTCTTAATAGTGGTGCATCTGACAGATAAAATACTAGACTAAATGGGACCATCATTGTATATTGATTTGTCATTGTTCCTTACCTTGTTCTTGCAAATTCTTGCTTTTTGTTGCTGAGTATTCATGGGTTTTGTTCTTACGTGATGAAGTTTCTAGTTGGAAGTAAAATAGCCAATATACTTGTATTGTCTTTATAATCTTGATTTTGTTTCCTTTAAAGTTTTGTTAGCAGTTGTGGTTTGTCAACATGGAGTGCAGGTATGGCATCTGGCTCACCCCTTGCTTTATCTGTTAGATCAGTTTCTCAGACTGGGTGAGTGACAATAGCTGGGGTTTTCCTGCTGTTCTGCCCTCAGTGGATGGAGGACCCAAATGACCGCTGGGGAAAACTTTATCTGAGCATACTCAGCTTTGCATTTTTAAAGGTGATAAAGGCTGGATTCTGCCAGAAAATGAGAAAGTTTAGAAATGCCTGTACCGTGATCTGACGACAGAAGCCTTGAAGAGCTGCTGTAGGGTCTGTGCTGTGTTTCCCCAGCATGGCTGGTCTAGAGATCCAGATCTCAGGATCTGCAGACCCTGAGCACCTGATATCCTCCCCCTTATTCCCTATTCACTCTGTTACAGAACTCAGTGCTGAGCCTGGATGGTCCCAGCCTTAGGTTGTGGCTGGCTGAGCTGTTTGCATGAAGTTGTGCCTGAGCACAGGCAAGTCTGTCAGGGTGGGGCTCCTTCCAGACACAGGGTAGACTCCTTCACTCTTGAAACTGGATTCACTGACCACTAGTAAATTAGAGGGGACTGTTTAAAATTATCCTTGCTTAGGAGAGAAATTTTGGTAGGAGGGCTCAAATCCCTTCCCCCTTCCCACTTGCAGGCTTTCAGTTTGATGCTAATCCTCAAGCAAAAAGATGAAAGAAATACTGAAAGTGGCATTTTCATGACTTTTTTTAACCTCATCTGCGAACTTAATGCATTATTCTCAAGGTTGTTTAATCAGAAGCCTTTTTCTTGTGAAAGGTACCTTATGTTCTAAATAGCCTTAATTTACTTGGTTTAAGCTGAGATGCTGTATTGAATAACTGAGGGAAGAAATAGTGGTATTTTGTATGGAATTTTGTATCAACTTTTGCAGAGTGAGAAAAATGTATATACTTTTATGGGCTTTGCAAATGGGAGGCCCCACCTGGCTTCCCAGGTCACTGTCAGCTGGGGAATTCACAGACAGGTCTATTTTACATTTGGGAGGTGATGTCAGATTTGAGACTAGATCAAGGCTATGCTTAATGAGCAAAATAACAAAATCTGTTTGGGAAATCTTGCTTCGGGATATTAGCTATTTAATCCTTTCTGTGTCTCTTAGGGGATTCAGTCCCCCAGACAGAACTTTTTAGGGTTGGTATCCTTTTCATCACCACACCTTTTCATCACCAGGGATTTTTGGGTTTCAGACCTTCCCAGACTTTCCCACTCCTTGCTGAAATGAGATGTCAGGAAGGACAGGAGCAATGTTGTATCAATAATCTCAGTTGAAACCGTTGAAAAGAACTTTATTTGTTTGAGTCCATAGCAAAGGGGCTTCCCCCTTCCCCACCACTGGCATCATCCCTGTTTGTGATGCGGATCATGCTCTGCCCGACTCTGCAGGGTGTGTGCGCAAGACAGAGCTGCAGAGAGAGCTGTAATTTATAAACGTATTATAAACCATATAAATCTAAATTGTTGCAAATAGAAGATGACCTTTCCCTCCTTAACACAGCAGCTGAAAAGAGAGTCAGGGTAGCGTAAAAGCAGTGGAGAAATTCAATCCATGGTGCCTTTCCATTGTTCCTCCTGTACTGCTGGTGCTATATTTAGAAGCTTACATCACTTAAGGGATGATGACAGTCTCTGCCCTCCCCCTCCTGCTCTCCCCCTGCTCTCCCAAGCTCCTTCCCTTAGAATGGATCATGTTTTCATACTACTTATGAGTCCTACAGATCTTTGGTAGGATTTTCTACAGGTTTTATTAAGTGCTACCGTGGAAAGGGACATGTATAAGGATGCGATGGCACCATGGAATGTCGCCCTGAAGGGGAGCAGGAGCTTATGTTACTGCTTTCCCTGCCTCCCCTTCCTAAAAGAATTGGGAACAGGGTGGAGGTTGTATGTTTTTTCCTCTTTTTACTGAGAAGCCCTAATGAGGGGCTGACCATGCCATAACAATACAATGAATTATTTTTCGCGTTTAAGTTCAGAAGGTGGGGAGACCCTTTGAGCAGCATCGCAGTGACACTGAATTCAGTGAACTGTGCCAGCATGGCAGGGTCTGCAGCAGGCTCTGCTTTCTGCACCCCTCCCTCCCCATTGCCTGTCTGTCCAAAAAGATGTAAAGTACTCAAATCTATGGAAATAACCTCTTGATGCAGGTGCCCTAATGCTAAAATATTTCTGCATGATGCTGCTATGTTTGGCAATTTCCTCTTGGAAAACTCTATTAAAATGAATTATTTTAGCCTGAAACACCTTTGCCTGAGTGTGTGCAATGACAGATCACCTTTTGAGCAGCAGTTGCCTTCCCCAGCCCCCTCCTGGGCTTGGAGTCAGGATGCGACAGGAGCTGCTGCACTAGAAATGGGGGGGCAAGTGAAGGTGCCTGCTCATGTCAGAGCACTGCGGGGGACAGTGTGCCAGCGGCTGCCTGGCTCTGAGGACAAAAGGACGGAAGTCCTTAAGCCCAGCTCCCAGCCCCAGGCCCCTTGACTGGCAGCTCCTGCCTCGTCAGCCAGGGCTGTGATGGCTTTGAGACTGTCACTGTCCTCCCTGCTGGAATTGCACAACGTGCTTTTCTTCCTCTGATTGATCAGGAAAAAGTCCTGCTGCTTGTGGGGTACCTTCTGCTGGCAGCTGCCAGTGCTTCCCTCCTGTGCAGGGCTTGCATTTGTGGTGTCCTTAAAGAAGGGAAGACTCTAATCCTGCCTAACTGAATGTGCATTTCAATTATGAAAAGCTTTACTATCCTTTTAAAAACATCCCATTTTTCAGTGACTTACTCTAGTTAGATAATTAGAACTTGCAGATTTGGTTAACAGTCTGGAGGATTCAGGTAGCATTATGAGAGGATTAAAAGAATGTTGCAGAGAAATCTATGGAGTGGTATTTCAGCATGGAAATAAATCAGTGTTAAGGAACAAAGACTCACTTTAATACAGTGATTGCATACTGTTTTTTCCTTAAGATCTTTTAAAAACTTGGATACTGTCTTAAAATATGACTGGTGATTTTCTGTTTGTGATTCTGCTCAATGCTGCAGCTCTTCTCAAGTATTTAAATTGTGATCACTACCAAGCCTTTGTATCATATTTTTTTCATCTCAGAGTTGCTCTAGTTTTGAGATTTCGCATTAAACAGATGATTTATAAAAAACATAAAGCCCTGTGCTGCCGGGAGCTGGAGCTGCGGAGAGGCATGTGTTAAAATAAATAAATGAAAACAGGAGTGGGGGGATGCCCCAAAACCTGGGGTGTGGAAGTAGGTCAGGTTTCCCCCCCGCCCGGGGCTGGGCGGGCAGGGCTGTGCAGTGTGGGCTGCAGCCCCTCGGGACCCCTGCCACCGCCACGCTCATTGGCAGCACGGCCACAGGGATGATGTCATCTGCACTTGAAGGCAAAACTAGGAGGAAATAGAATTTTGTTCCCATTATTGAGCTGGTGCTTACAGTAGCTGTAAAATATGGCATCTGCGCCAAAATCTGTGCTGGATCGGGTTTGCCACACAATGCAGCAGGATGAATCTGGGAGGTGGAGATCTGCCAGTAGAGCTATCAGGGGCAGGCAGGCAGGGAGAGGGTTCTTTCAGCTGCATGGGCTCTTTTCTCCTTGATATAAATTGTGATTATGCTAACCATAATACAGGTAACACCACATGGAAGTATTTGGGTGTTCATTGCTGCTGAGGATTTGTCACTGTAGCATTACAAACATTTAAGATGCTTCTAAATACAATTTTTTGAATTATTTGAAAAGAGGCAGTACAGTTGTGTGTAAGAGGAAGCTTGCATATCCAGCCTATTGTTTAGTATTGAAAAAGCAGTAAAAGAAACAGCTCTTTGTGTAGCTGTGTAGTGCTTTATAAAAATCTACAGTAGGTAGAATGCTTTCAGCTTTTAAAATACAAATAGACTTCACGTTTGCAAAATTTGCAAGCACAGGATTGACGTTCAGGTTGTCCTTTATGTTTAAATACAAATTAAGCCCAGTAATATTTATGGACCCTGGTTCATTTGTCATTTTTTCTTGTTTAATAAGAGGTTGAGTAAATTCAGACATCGATGCCAATTTTTTCCTTTTTGGATGGTTTTGGAAGGCACCAGGGGAAGGTCTTTTTGGGTTAAGGTGCAACTCCCATCCTAAGTTGGACTTGATGATCCTTGTATTTATCTTTCAGCTCCAGATTCTATGTTTCTGTGATAATTTGGGTTATATACTGGGAAGAATTCTGCTCTTGGATGACTGCTGAGGAGCTATTGGTGTGAGATCTAGAGTGGTGCCCTGTTGGTACAACTTAGCTTCAAAAATGTGAGAATCTCCTTCCATGTTTCCCTTGGCACAGTAGATGAAGAAGAGCTTTCTGTGGATTACTCAAACTGTCTGATTCAATATTCAAAAATAAGCAAGCAAACAAGACAAAATAGGCATTTTTTGGCCTTCACTACCAACAGGCCCCCTTTGCCAGCTTCATTTGTGCACAGGAGGTACAGCCATCATGGGATAGTTTTGATTTGGAGAACTACCCTCAAGTGTGGTGTGGCAACAAAAATTCTTTTCAAAAAGAGGAAAAGAGTGAGTACCTCTTCTTGCAGATTAAATAAATTATCCACAGACCAAAATAATGGCTTTAATAGAACCAGCACCCTCTGTCCCCATGCCTGTCTCCTCCCTCCTTTCCTCCCTTGCATAGTAGCAGTAGTCATTTGCCTTCTACGAACCGAAAGCAACACGGCTGACCTGGCTCAAAGGTGTGAGATCTCAGAGATCTTGCCTTGGAGCATCTCTCCAGCATACTGGGCTGCCATCCAAGACTCTAAGCTCCTTTCAAATATATCAATTTTTAGTTGCAAAAAGAGATTATAGAACTAAATTGACTACTACAGATTTGAGGCAAATTGGGTTGGAAGCAGAATTAGTCTTGATTGAGGAGGGAAAAAAACCCCACCCTCCTAAACTTTTTAAGTGTTTAAAAAACCATTACAATTATGAGGATTATAAACCTCAATTTTAATAAGAAATTTATTTCACATTCTGGATAAAATCTGTATGTTGTGTAGGATGAGATAAAAATGTTGAGTCTCTATATGTGTGACACATATGTATAAAAGCAAATTTCTTTTTATTGTGAGCTGTTGATGCATGGATCTGTGTGCATGTGAATGGCTGCAGATATTTATTTTACTT
This sequence comes from Anthoscopus minutus, assembly GCA_013399455.1. Lineage (NCBI taxonomy): Eukaryota > Metazoa > Chordata > Aves > Passeriformes > Paridae > Anthoscopus > Anthoscopus minutus. Next base: position 37,316 of record VWYI01028905.1, read on the forward strand.
ATTTCTAAATTTGAATGCAGAGATGAAAAATAATCCACCTAAATGCTGCTGAGAGTGTTAGTAGATACATGTGATTAATTAAAAAAATATTTAGAAAAAGGAAAATAATCAGAGTTTTATAGCACATCCCTGAATAGATGTAAAATGATATAAAAACTGATGTGGAGCAGGGTGTTTGCTGAGCAGTTGTACTGATATGTGTGTTTATATTAGGTCAGTAAAGATGCTCAGTTGGCTGCATCTGCAGATCCAGTAGCCAATTGATCTAATGCAGTTTCTAAAGGCTTTCTATACAGGTGATGTCATCCTTTTAGCTCTGTTCCCCTCCCACTCTCTTTCCTCCTTATTAGATATTTCATCTTGCTGCGGAGCATCCAATCGATGGGAGCTTCTCCTAAGGGAGCTGCTGAGAAGCAAGCAAAGATAGTGAGAATTAGGACTCCAGCAGTCAGCCTTGCTGTAGCTATGGACGTCCTGTTTTGTTTGGCATTACAGAAATGTTTTAATTGGGAAAGCTAGGCATGGATTAGTCGTGCTATCTGACTGATGCATTAGAATACTAAGTGACACTGCAGAGTTGTAAACGGCATTAAGAAAAAGAAGGAGGGGGGAAAAAGAGAAGAGGGTTTGTATTGCAGAGGCTTTTAATACATTCCACAGTACAAACCTGTTAGAGTATATATCCTGGCACTACAGTCTGGATGCAAATTCAATTTCTGCAGTTAGGATGGACATGTGTATAAAGAAGAAACTTTAATATCCCAGGGTGTGGGATTCCTGGATCACCTAAGATGCTGAAGAAGCTTTGCAAAATTTCGTCTACAATGTTACTATGAAGTTTCTGAAAAGCGGACCCGAAGATAAGCCACTTGTAAATGCATTTTAGAAGAGAAATATTTGAAGAATTCATACCTCGCTTTTTAATGTATTGTTGCTTTACCTGCAGTTCTAATCAGTTTCTGAATTAATTCAATTTCAGCAGCACTTTTTGGGTGCATGCCTCTTGCCTGGAGGAATGTATGAATATTTGTATTCAAATTGAATATTGAAGCCAGGAAACATTTTTATTTGAATTTCTGTTCTGGGACATTTTTATAGGAATTGCTGCTAACTCCCTGCAATAGTGAAAACTCCTCTATCTGGTGGAAGCTGTAATTGAATTCAGTGTGAAATCCAAGCCTGAGAAGTTGAATATATGTACATTTCTGCTTTATGATTTTTAAAGAGAAAGCAGAAAGAATTTTTCTCATTTTTTCCCCCTGTGGCTTTTATTTGAGAAAGGAAACTTTTTTTCTCAGCTTAAGAAATGGCTTTTCTTGTTCGATGTTACGCCAACTGCCTACAGCCCTGGGCCTCCAAAGTAAGTAAGATTTTGTCTGTGCTGCATTTCTGTGACATGTATTGACAGCCCTAGTGCTAGCTGTATGTTCCCTTCTCATCCCAGCAGCATGCTGGATTGAAGGTGCTGGAATCCTTGTTATGCATGAACTAATCTTGTAGAATCATTTCTTAACAGGAAAGGGTGACCTAGAAATCATGTAATTGTTTTATATACCAATAGCTTAAAAATTACCACCAAGTATTAAAAAAATGCCATTTGCTTATGAAATGTGTTAAGCTTGCTTTTTAGCCTATAAATATGAAGTGTATATGAAGCCTATAAATATTATTGAAGTGTAACATTTTTATAACTGCTGGTATATTTTGCTACCTTGAAAATACTGATATCCAAACCCACTGATGCTTTAATTTTCAAGCTGTATGGAGCTGTACTGCTTGTTTCCTTTGTGCAGCAGCATGAAATTGGTTAATTATTTAGCTGAACTATGTAATTACAATTAGCTTTAAAGGACACAAATTATTTTTTGTGTCAGAGAATGCAGTATTTCTGTGAAACTGGGGAGGGAAGGGTTTTTCTTTTAAATGGCATAATGAAACCTAGAACATTCGAGCAAACTCACCTTTGAGATAAAAGCCTTTAAAGAAATCAAAAATACAATATTTATGAGACTCTTACTGTTTGGTATGCTCAGTCAGAAAATTAGCTGCTATTTTATTGAGGCTACTAGCAAGAGGTAGTCACCTAAGACACAGGAATTACCATATAAATCTAGGGCCAGACATATATTAATTATTATTTCTTTATTATAATTTTGTATTTACTGGGTAGAAAAAAGACTGCAACTTTCTGGTGTTTGGAGGCAGTGAGCAAAAGCCTTGTGCTCATGGCAGTGTGAGATACAGCATTGTCTTTGGACCAGGAGATCACTCTTGACTTTGGTCCCAAAAAGTTGAGAGTCACAATGACATGATGGTGTGTAAAGGCACAGGGAGAAGCCAGTTGGGTGTTTGGACTCCCTGTCTGGGCTGATTTTCCCTGTTTGGTTTTATGTCTGGTGTAGTGTAAGGGGAAGCTTGTGGTGTATGGGGGCGAAAGCTCTGGGCTGTGGGAATTCCCACAGTGTGGATGCCAAAACCAGCATGGAATTGTGTGGGTGGATGTGTGGCTGAATTTTGGCTGTTTCATGTGTGCTGAGTCCACCCCATCGTCAGGTGGAGCTGCAGGTACTTGTTGTCTTGGAGGGTGGCTGGGCACTGTGTGCTCAGACAGGTAATTGTGGCTGCTCACCTTGGAGTTCCTGCTGGCAAGTCCTGGTCTGCTTGTATTATCTGTGCCCCAGTGTACATGTAAATGGTGTCTTCCCTTCCCACTCTGCAGACATTAATTATGAAAGGCTGAGTTTACTTAAGCTTGACTTTTCCTGCACTGTCCTTTTTAAGAAGGTTGGAATGTTGTAATACTGCTTAAAAACTGGGAATGCTTTAGTCAACTTGGTACTTCAGCTGGGATTGTGCTCTCGACAGAGTCTATGCTGAAGTGAGAAACCATAAAAAAGCCTGTGCTCAAATAAGTGCTTCATAAGGGTAAAAAAAATAATGCAAAAATTTTTTTGACCCCTGTGTCAGCTCTGTGGACAATATCCAGTGGATTTCTGCACTGCCAGCCATGCCATTTATTCACTAAGTTACTGTAAGTAAATGAAATGGTATAAAATGTTAGGAAGGGGAAAGCTCATTTGTTCTTTCTTTTTTTTTAATGGCTTATGTGAACCCATTAACTGGTTTTACATTCCAGTCCATAGCTAACACTTCTTTACCCTTAAAGCCACTAAAGATAAAGCACTTGTATTCCTTTCTGAAAAAACCCACAAACCCCACAAAACTCCTATAGACCCCTCAAACTTTTGAAGAGATCTCTTCATATTGTTTGGTAATTCTGGGGAGAAGTGTGCATAGGATTAAGCAAACTGATAAGCTGAATCAGATCCGAGTTTGTTCCATTTTGGTTTTAGCTGAGCTTTGTACTTAAAATCCATTTATACAAGTGTTTTATAATAATACATAATACAGCAAAGTAAGTCATGTCAGAATTTTAAATATGTAAGTTTATAACTTGAAAATGTCAAGTATTTTGTGATACTGTTTTGAAACTAGAACTTAGATTTGTGTAGAAATGTGCCAGAATTGTTTTAATGAGTTGTTTTTGAACTGGTAGGACAGTAGTTTGAAAATGGGCTCTTGTAATTACAACTGTTCTGCATGTGACAGTGATGATCCATGGGTTGAATCAGAGCAAGATGAAGTCGTATTTCTTATGACTAATCATAAAACTTGTGCTTTTGTGAAGGTAGAGCACTTCTGAAGGTTAACCTTAGACTAGGGAGGTTAATTGGTGTGGCTGTGGAGGAGCAGAAGCCACTTTTAGGAGCTCTGTGGGCACCTTGGAAGACATTCTCCAAGTACAAGGTGTCTCTGAGTACTGGTGTTGATACCAGTTTCCATAGCACACACTGGTTAGTGCTGTACTCACCCTCATGCCCCAGAGACTCCGTGGCTTTTGGTTTCTGAAAGTAAAGGTGCAGAGTAGACTTGTGTAAAGCAGTCAATGCATTCTATTTCCCTGCATCAAGAGCTGTAAAAGGAGGATGAACAGAGGGAGAAAAGATGTTGCTGCATTGCCTTTCAGCCAGGTTCTTGTGGAGGTCAGTGTATTTCTCAGGACTTTGCTGACAATTGGAAACATGTCCTGTCCTTGGCAGGAGGAGGTGGTGGCTGTTCTCTGTCAGTTGTATCTTGAGGAACCAGCAGAGGGGCAGAAATGCACATTGTAAGGGGTGGTCTCTACCCTGGGGACTGTGCCCTTTCTGGAAAGACAGACTGTGGAAGATGAGATAAATAGATGCAGGCATTTGTAAGGAAACTGGTGAGGATGATAAGCAGTAAAGGAGTGTAGTGCACAGTGATCAAAACCATGCCAGCTGTCAAGCCACTCTGGCTCTGGAAGAGGATGAGGGAAGGTAGAGGACTTTGAATCAAGTCTGGAGATCTATTTCCACAGGCTGGTTGTGTTGGCAAGGACAAGACATTTAGCTTAGATTAAACAAAACTCCTGTGATGCCAGTGTAGTATTTTAAAGCAAAAATTTACAGGTATCTCAGCAAGATTTTGGTTGTCTTTGTAATTTTGATCATAACTTTCTCTATTCAATTTCTCTGCTCAGTCTGTTCAGTCTGTGATGCAGTTTGTGATATTGGACTCTTAAGTGTAACTGTGCTATGAAGTCATTATGAAGGAGAGCTCTAAACTTAACAATTTAGATTTTCTTCCAGAGGATTCCTTCCTCTGTAATAGAAATTTTATGCACATTTTAAGAGTTTTCCAAGCCTGGAATGTACCCACAGTTACTGTGTTTGTGAAGCATGAGGTTCTGATGGGGGGAGTATGGAGTGATTGGATAATGTCTCTATAGAGAATATTTAAAATGGATGCTTTCTGAGATAAGGTACTTCTTATAGAAAATAAGAGTTTTTGAATAAACATTTAAGCTTGTAATTTCTTTTCCTTAAGGAAAATAGTTTAATTCAAAATCCCAGGTGCATGTGAAACTTATAGCAGTAGACAGTAATTTATTTTCTCTAGGCTTCTGTGCTGTGCTCTTTCTGCTGTTTAGATAAAAATCTAATAATGTGAAGCATAATAATGATACATTTGCACTGTAAAAGTTTGTGTTTGGGTTAGAGCAGAAGACTTGGAGTAATTTTTCAGTCCTATTTCTATTTCTGATGTCGTCTCAAAGGGATGTGATACAATTTTTGGTTATTCATAACTAAAATCAGTGTAACCTCATCTTGTGATTCCGGAGGGCATCAGTTTGATCTCCAGGATCTTGAGTTGAAACCTTCATGCAATTAAAGATTTAATTGCAGTTCCATAGAAGAAAAGCAGAGCTTTGTAGTGTATCCTTGATTTGATTCGATGTCATCCTTATCTTTGCTAATGTACTTACGTAGAAAGTAGCCCCAGTAGTATGAATTTTAAATGTTTTCAGAGCAAATAGAGTAACTGATCCTTTGCTTTATTTTTTCAGTCAGTTTTGATAAAGTCTTCCTCTATCCCTTGGTCGTGCCTCTCCCACCAGTCTCTCTGTCTGTGCCTGTAGCTTCCAGCCCAGCTTTCAGCATTGCAGAGCTGGGCCCTCTCATCCCTTGGTGTGATTGCTCTCTAAGCTCCTCCCCTGGCTCATCATGGTTCTCTTCCCTCCTGGGAACTTTGTGTTGCATGGAATTTTTGGCATTTCAGCCAGCTCGTCAGAGTATTCATGATCTCTCCTACCTTATATTTGCTGATCTCTTTCCCCTTCATCCACTGCTCAGAAGGATTGCTTTGATTCTCTGTGTTATTTATATGAGCAGAGCCTCTTGGTTCCTCAGTACTGTGATCCCTGAACACTTGGAGAAGGAGGACTTGGACTGACATATGACAATTTTTCTTACATTTAGATACAAGTTTTAACTGCTTTCTGTAAACATTTGCAAGATACTTTTTGTAAAACTTAATTGCATTTTTTTTGCATGATAGTTTAAGATAAAAATGGTTTAGTATGAGCTATGTGGCCACTTACTCCAGAAAGCTTGGATTTTCTTATACTCTGCTGTTTAATATGTTAAAGTTAAGTGCAAGTACACATTGTACTACTTTTAAACAGAAAAAGCCTTTTCCTGAAGTATCTTTTTGTAGGAAATTGGCTCTTAATATGCAAGTAAACACCTACCTGTTAATTTATTTCCTCCTAGACTTTGCTGTAAACCTGCTTTGTTAGAATTCTCTTTACTTCTACAGCCTAGGCTGGGACCCACCCTGTTTTGCCCCTCTTGCTTCCATGATGCATTTCTTGATGAATACAGGAAGAAACCATGGAAGCACCAATGGAAGATTCATGCTCCTGTGGGTTTTTTGCATGTCCAGTATCTGAGGGCCTCCTTGCACAGGTCCTGGCTCAGAGGTAATGCTGACAGCATTGGTGTGCTTGCCATGCTCCCCTGTCCTTGGAGCCCTGCTCAGTGCATCCCTGGAGCTGATGTCACCCGCATGTCATTGCTGTGACGTGGGGTTGTAGCAGGCAGAGGATGTGCAAAGAGGGATTGTCATTCTGCTGTATTTTACCAATCCATGCATTTAGGAGTTGATAAATGATCTAGTTGATGAAGCTTGATGTAGATACGGAATTTTACTGCATTACTGGGCTGCTGGTGGCTGCTGGGGTTCCCAGGCTCCTTGTAGAATTCAGAGCATCACTAGTTCCTGTCACACTTTGTTTTCTACTCTAATTTAGACAAGGCACTTTTTACTATTGTATTAATTTTCAGTGTTGAGAACAAAGAGTAAAATTTGAACTCTGGCACTGAAAATAAGACTTTTTGAACATTCCTGTTCCATATTCAAAATAACAAACACACAAGTCTTGACATTTTTAAAAATGTTACTTTGTGAATGAACCAGAGAGGAGTTGATCTTTATATTAAGTTCCATTTTTTGCAACCACAAATTATGTTTACTTGCTGGATATTCCCTTTATAATGGAGCTATCATTGATACTGGTACAGTTTTTTGTAGAAAGGACAACCCACTTCTACTCCAAAGCTGAGAGGTTTGCGTGTCAGACACTTAGCATTATTGTGAGTTAAGACATAGTAGTAATCTATAATTTAGACATATGAAAACCAAATTTAAATTGCATTACACGTGTGGTTTGAGACGACACCAGAATTTAGTTTGAAATTCTGTCCTCATGTCACCTTATTGCAACTAAGAAAATGTAATACTTCAGAGAATTTTAATTTCTATGGGCTATAGGAGCCACAAAGACCAAAAAGCTCTTGGCTACCCAAGACATAGAACAGTCTCTAGGGATTATTAATTCTTCAAGGTGTTTTTTTTTGTATGTTATGTATGCTTTTTTACCTTATTGTAAACCTGGAGATATTTTTAGGAAGGCTTTAGGAATAGTTTTTGAGGCTCTGCAAGGCTGTCATGAATGATGTCAACTTGGTCCTTATTTCTTTGAGATTCATGTGTGTAGTACTGATAAAACCAGGAGTAGAATACTGTAGATAGTGAAATGAAACATGTTTTGAAATAAAATACTGTCATGAAGTTTGTATAGTTTGATAGGCACTGAGTGTTTTTGAGTCATGTTATTGAAGGGCACAGGATTTTATCTGGACCTGTTGGGGCAAAAGATTGAGCCATCACTCAGCTTCAAAATTAACAAAAAACTCACCACTGGACATCATTGGTGCTTTTTAAAAGCTGAAGAAATCTGGTTTTGTGCCAATGTTGAACCATCTGTGGTCTTTAAGGAGGAAATGTTTTTGTGTGCATTAAGTCTGAGGACTGATGTCAGCATGGGTAATTCAGCTGGGCTCATCTTATCCTCCCTGTGGACACCTAAGTGGCCTCTTTTTGTATCTCAGAAAAGCAACTTTCTCCTCTCCCATTAACACAGCTCTAAGTGTATTTTGAACTGCAGGAGAATTGTAGCTTGTATGTAAAAGGTTAACATAAAGCAGAGTTAATTTATACAAATCCTTGTGAAAAAGGCTACTGAAAATTCTGCAGAATAACTTCGGGAAGTCAGCCTTTTAGTGGTTTCTTGTTGGCAGAATATATGAGATGATTAAAATAATATACTCATGTCAAGAAAAACATCCAAGAGATCTGTTCCTTTTTCATTTCTTCGATGGAATGAATGGGATGAAGGAGAGCAAAAAGTGGGACATAGAAAGGATTGCAGGTGAGAGAGTGCTTGTGTAAGTGAACAAGCTGATGATGGAAACACAAGCACAAGTGTGTTTGATGTGACCATCAAAGCAAGTAAGATGGTGGAATGTAGAATTTGCTGAAGAACTAGTTCAATATTAAAGATATGAGAGGTGTTGAATCAAGGCTGTCAAAGAGAAAATGGCATTAGAAGGAACTGGAAGGATATGGCCACTGAAAGGGGAGAGGTGGGAGCTCTAGAAGTCCTGTTCAGCTCTTTGATCATGTGGTCATCGTAATTTGGCAGTTTGGTTTAATTTTTAAGACTTAAGGCAAATACATTTGCTTTTCTTTTTAACTGGCTTCTTGTGGCAGTCCAGCTTTCTTTGTCATCTGAGAAAGGAAAATTGCTGTCCTTAAACCACTTAAGTATGATGGAGGCTGAGCAGGAGTGTTTCCTAGGGCTCAGAGGTTACCCAGTGTCATCTCAGTTAATGCTGTATGCTAATGAGTTTCAGCTTACAACAGTGAAAAACCCTTAATGGAAAACCTCAATAAACAATAAACAAAATGCTCAATAAATGTGCCTTAAAATTGTGACTGTTTGTCTTGCAAAGCTGGTTTTCAGAGTGAGATGGCTGAGGTTGGGGTTTTACAGTGACTCAGCAGCTGTATGTGTGCCCTGACACTGCAGAGCTGTGCTGGTCCTCGGCTGTTTCATGAAAAATAAATCCCATGTTATTTCTGAATATTAGTCTTGCTGGCAACATTTCAGGGAACTTCAGAAAAACAAATAAGGTGTAAGATTACTGACAATCTGTAAAACCAAGGACAGAAAATTTGGTTATATAGCCTGGAAAAGGACAGAGTGTTCTCTCAGAGGCCGATGCTTCTACTGTGTCCAGACTGCATCGATAGGTTGTAAACATCCCTCTGGACTTCCAGAAAAACTGGTAAAACACTTTGCTATCAAGGAATATTAAAGAAAGGGGCAAACCTTTTGATTCTTTATTGCCCATTTTCTTTCCATTAATTTGACTTTGGAATGTACCAGAAGAGTCCAGTGGGTTGTGCTTCCTTTAATAGTTTTTTCCCTCATGATGAATCCTTTGGCCACTGTGGATACTGTAGGATCTTTCTGAATATATTTAATAAACATACAATTTACTGCATGTTAAAACACAGTGATGAAGCTTCTTTTACACATAGAAAAAGATAATTCATAGGTCTCATGTCCCTCTGTCAAGACTGTTTTGCAAATTCATATTGCCTTTGCCTTTTCAGCATGTATTTTTTGGATATCCAAAGTGTAACAGTAAGCACTGATACTTATTTTCAAAACTTGTAGCACAAAGGCACAGATGTGGCTTTTCCTTAGGGCAAATATACCAGCAAATCTTAAAGTAAATCACTGTGGAAATAAAGGATGAAGAGCATGGTCTCTTCCAAGAGAGGTTCTACTGATTCCTTTCCGTGAAAAAAAAAGGGAAATAGAAAAGAAGAATGTCTCAGTTTGGCCAGTCTGTGACAAAACTTAACTTCTGACTTCCATTGGTGCCTTTCTCTCTATTTAAACTCTGCAATGACTTTCTATAGCCTTTATTTTGAGCAAACCCTTCATAGGGAGCACATGAAGGGAAGTTGTTCTCCAGCTGACCACCACTTTTAGTGTCCTTTTCAGACAAGTTGATGAGCAGTCATCTTGTCAAAGGTCAGATCATTTGCTCTGTTGGACAAAGCATATGCAAACTTGAAAGTGTTATAGCAAAATTAGGTTTTAATTTAATTCCCAAGTATTCTGTGTGACTTCACTGCCTCAGTAAATGGTGTTTATGTGGGAAGTAAATGTCACTGCAGACACACTGTCCTTGGTCTGCTGGCCTGTGAGCTGTATCATGGATCAGAGCTTATACAATTAATTTAAAAATTACAGAGATGACGCTTGGTGTAGACACACAACCTTGTACTCACCTTTGTTAAACTTTATTTTGTTCTTGCTGGAGAACAGTGGGAAACCTCAGCTATCTCAGGGAGAACCCATCACATCATTATTTTGCTCTTGTTACCAAACTACTTTTAGAAAGTCAGTAATTCTGTTTAAAACCAAGATGTCTTGATGTCTGTTAAAAAACAAACAAAAACAATCAAATAAAATACTCCTGTTACATAAACTTTGTATTATGCAGTAGGAGGAAGGACAAGTTTAGGGCTTGCAGAGGTTTTTGGAGTTTCTCTGGTTTGGTAGCAGTAGTGCTGCTGCACTCCTTGTATTGGTGCTAGGTGACTGCACCCATGAAATTGATGGAAAAAGCCAAGCTCCTGGTGGACCTTTGGAGTCTTTATCTCAGGTTTTCAAGGCTGCTGTAGGGAGAGTTTAGTATTTCATGCATGACATTTTTTATTAAATGTTACCCAGTGCTGACTTTTACACTCCCATATCCTCCCTTTCCTGGCTGAGGTGACAGCCTATGGCTGTGTCCTGGCAAATGAGATGAGATCAGTCTGCTGAACCCTCTTCCAAAATTTCAAATTCCTTTAACAAGTCCAGGCTGCTAGTGCTTCTGGGTTTGTGTCACATGGCAGGCTGATCTTGCCCTTAGGATGAGCTTCCAAAGGATTTAGTCTTTTTTTTCCCTCTCCATTTTCCTCTTGCAGTTTTCAATATTGCTTTAAAAATTCCTTGTTGATCCAGGATTTTTTTGTGTAATCACCAACTGCGTTTTCCTGACTCAGTGGGGGTGCAGAGCTGTAGGTGGCTGTGCTGACGATGACTTCTATTTTCTTAAATTTTTTTCTGGATCAGTTCTGAATTGCAGTGTGGCATTTCAGTGGGGGGTTTGTTCCTAAAGATCCCTTTGTTGGGAAAGGTCAGTCACAAGGATGTGCTGGCACTGGTGCAGGGACAGGCTGTGCCAGAGTGTCAGATGCACTCGTATTACAATTTCAAATTACCCCTTCTTGTGAAAAAAATGAAATTGTTGTGATTTAAAGTGGCAACTAAGTAGTTTGCTGGAGTATTTATTAATTAGGATGTTGTGGATGTTTTGGGTTTTCCTGTCTGGAGGTGCTGGGGCACATAATTAGCCAGAAGGTATTGCAGATACAAACATCTGCATCCAAAAGCACCATGGGCATAGTTGAACTTTGCTATGTGGACCTTGTTTCTCAGTGCAGGAGTTTTCAAGATACTGATGCTGTTGTAACAAGAGTTTCTAAGTTTCAGGAAAAAAAAGTCATAGTCACCAATGGTTAAGACAGTATTATGCCATTTCCAGCAACTTACCTGCCACAACCAGCAAGAGCTTCCTGTGTTCACTGTCATGTTGGTACACAAACATTCTCTCTGTATCTTGCTTCCAAGTGAGCTCTGCAAGAAGGAACAATCACTTTGGGTAATAAAAATGACATACAAAAGACAGAAGCTGTGATTTATTTTGGGAGACTGAGTATAGTGGCAAGTAATACTTTAAAGGTCACTTGTCTCAAATAAACCTTATCTCTCTCTCAAATTTAAAGAGATATTGCCATGTTTCCTTGCATCTAACTTGCATTAAAAGTATTTTGCAATAATATACTGCAGAGTCCAGCAGGAGTGTCATACATGCCCATGTGCTTTATTAGGTGATGGAAGTGAAGGGGAATGCTGGCAGGGGGATTGAAGAGCAATTTTGATTAATTACTTGTTTAGAAATACTCCTTTGAGAAGGCTGGCAGTGTTTTGAGTTGTTCATCAGTGAGTTTTTGTGAAAATGACACACAAAATAAATGCACAACCTTTTTATTTTGAGAGCTGTGTCTTGTTCCGTCAGTACTTAGAATTACAGAATACAGAATCACAGAATGGTTTGTGTTGGGAGGGACCTAAAAACTCATCTTATTCCAAGCCCCTACCATGGGCAGGGACTCCTTCCAGTAGATTAGGTGAAGCTCCACTTCTCAGTGTACGGAAGTGTATGAAAAACAGTGCTCATCACAAGAATATTAAAATCTCAAATAAGTTAGAGAGGACAAACTGCATGTGGCAGGGCATATGTATGGGTGCTGGGATGTCTTTGAGCCAGAACAGGCTTTAACAGCGCCAGTTGTTTACAAAGTGCAGGTGTCTGCCCTTGTTCTCCTGGGAAATCCTGAAGAATTGCTTCTACTCGTGGTCCTGCTCACTGATTTGAAGGTTTGAGAATCTAGATAGAAGGAATCTTAAATTAGATTTCATTGTGTCAGTGTTAACACAGTCAGCATGGGATTTGCTCATGGATGAAAAGATTGAAGCTGAAGTCAGAGCTGTTTGTTGGAGTAGGGAGGTTGTAAAGGTGGGGACAGGCTGAAGAGTTCGCAGAAGACCTGTCTGTGGTCTTTAGGCTACAGGCAGTGAATCTATGTGGGCTGATTTGTTCTGTAATTTCCTAAAGCTCCTGGGTGTTTCAGTTCCCCTAACCTTCAAAATTTCAGCAACTGCCAGCTGCCTTGCCCTCTCCATTTTCCAGTGAGTGCCACAGTGCTGGTGAATGTGACTTCCCTGGGAAGTGATGCCCTGACCTTGTTTGGGTGTGGCTCCAGGAACGGGGTCATTCTTGCAGCACAAGCTGTTCAATGGGTGCTGCAGCACCACAGGAGCATCCTCCATCCACACTGCAGCTGTCATCAGTGAAATGGCGATGCCTTAGCCAATGTCCAGGTGTCCCGAGACTTCAGGGAGGAGAATGTGATGCTTCCTGCCTCATTCCCATTGGAAGTGGAGCCTGAAGAGTGCTCTTCTGTATGTGGCACAGAAATAGGTTCTGTAGGAAAAGTGCCATTAGGATTCCAAAAGTAACCAGCCACTGCTCCAAACCAGAATTAAATCAGATTGAAATCTCAGCTTCACTATTGCATATTTTATTGTAATTGAGAGGTAACATCTTGGTGTATGTCAGCCCTTCCTCATGTGCTGTCAGAGAGGGTTGCCTATTGGCCACTGGATTGAATTTTGTCACCTGAGTGCTTTGACCTTTTTGCTGTTCTCAAATCCCGAAAGTAGGGATTTTCAGGTCATAAAACTCTTTTCTGGTGGCTTTAAAGCATTGTGTTTCGTTTGTATTTAGATCAAGTTCACAACTTAAGTTCCCTGACTCTAATTCTGCCAACCCACTTTCTTCTCCCTACTGCTTGGATGATTATTTTTGTATGATTTCCTGGGAATTTAGCAACCTTTTGCTTTTCAGACTTTCTCCTTTTCATGTGACTATGCATAGATACGAATTTATAGGTTGAACATTCTATGCTTTCTCTCGTTGGGAAAAAACAAAGCTAGAGTAAGGTAAAAATTAGGGTGCTGAGGAAAAGTGATGTCTTCTTTCATAGCCCATATGGCCACTTGAGTAGTGATTGCCAATAAGAGTGTCATTGGGAGTTGCAAGGGATGCAAGATCCACCATGTTCCTTATCACAATTTTGATTGTAAAGTTATGTTGCATTTGTCAGAGGGTCTCAACATTTTTATTCCTGGGCGTGGGGAAGGTTTGGTAAGACCTATGGTGCCACTTACGTTTTCAGAAAATGTGTGAACTGGTACTTGGTGAAGTACTTTTGTGCACTCCTCAAATAATGGGCATGGAATTGTGATGTTAACTCAAAATGTGTTTATCACTTCTCTTAGGTTTAGTCAGTATTTATAAAGTTATTAAACTTTATATTTACTATAGCTCAAGAGTATTTTCCAGTACTATCCTTTGATTTGTAGGACTGGATATCTAGTAGCTGACATGATTCTGTGGAATTTGGTTTGTCTTACAGAATAAACCTTTTCATTTTGATGACAACAGTTGATGCTGTCAGAGTAGTTGCTCTGCATCAGAACTTTTTTTTAAAGAAATAGTGTACACACTGTATAATTTAAAAATGATAAAAGCACATGGAATCTATGATTCCTATGATGATACAATATGCTTTTCATATAGTTGAGTATAATTTTTTTAAAATTCAAATTATAGATTTTAAATTTTAATATTTTAAAAAGAAGTATATGTGACAAAAGATAAACAAGCAGCTGAATTAAAGGACTGTTTATTTGACAGTATCCCATGCAGCTGTGAGTCTTTAAAAGCTACTGCTGGGTTTTTTCAGTAGAAAGAATATGTTTGGGAACTGGAGTTATGCACTAAAATTTAGATATCTGGATGTGTTAATTTATCAGTTTATAAAATAGGGGTGCTGTTGCACATAGCTGTACCCAAAAAGAAATGTTCTTTCTGTGTACTCACTTCTTTAAAGAAAATTCAAAGTCCTTTACAGACCAGATGTTTTATTTAGATTACATTACTTTTTGTTCTACATGGATATTTTCTAAAGATTATTCCTGAACTAAGGTGCTTAAATTGAACTTATAAAGAGGAATCCTGCTTCTTCATAATGGATTGCAATGCCAGCTAAGGTTAAATACTGTGGGCTGTTTGGCCAGTGTTATATATTTGTCATATTGGGGTAAGTCACTTAACTGTAAATATCCCAGACCTTTGTTTTATAGAAAGGTGCATTGTTTTCCATCAGTTTTATGAAATGTAAAGTGTGATTGAGTCAGCTTAGTCTAAACTAGCTTTTTTCTCTAAATATATGTCAAGTTACAGGTTCAAATTTTGTTTGATTTTGATTCAATAATTCAGGAATTCAAATTTAAATGTGTAACTAAAGTTTTATGAAAAACTTTTTATTCAAATCAGACTTACACATCTTGTCTTCCTTTCTTTTTCCTGTCTTTCCCCAAATTAATTTTATTTACAGCTTCCAGCTGACCTGACCAAGATGCATCTCACTGACAGTCCTCATCCTCAGGTGATGCACGTCCCTTCAAGCCAGTCAGGATGTAGCATTGCTAGTGACTCTGGGAGCAGCAGCCTGTCTGATATTTATCAGGTAAGACTACTTTGGTTTCATAGTTTTCCTTCCTTGATGTTAAAACTATTCCATAAGCAGGAAGAGTGACCCTTTATCCAAGACTTTGAGTAAAACCTTCCTGATGCTTCCACCTATCCCTGTGCTGCCCATAGGACTGCCCATTCCCACAGACACAGAAATGCACAAGCTTCTTGTAAAGCTCTTTTTGTTGCTTTTCATATCTTTCTGTACCATCAACTGTTCTATGGCTTTGAAAAGTAACTTTTGTTGATTCATGGGATCATTTTCCTTTCTGAAATGGAACAAATCATTTTAATTCAGCCTGGTGTTTCCAATACTGTCCTTGATTATTCATTGCTAATAGCAGATGTTCAGTTCTGCAGACAAAAGTATGGTAATAAACCCACTTTGCACTGATTGACTATGGAAATTCTATTGTGGCTTCCTGAGAGTAGAAGTTGACTGAAAGCCAGAGATAGCTTCATTTACTGATAACACACTTAATAAATTACCTGTTTTGTGTCAAATCACAGAGCTCGTTTCATGGGTGTTCATGTTCTGGTTGATGAGGGGGCTCAGCTTGAATTTGTGTTGATCAGTAATTTCACAGCTTTTCCACTTCCAAGTTGCAATCTGACCACAATACAGAGTGTACAGCAGTTTTTAGCATGGTGTAGGTGTAACTTGATTTTAGACACCTGTTCCTTTTCCGTAGGTGCTGGCTGGATATTATTTCTATACTGGAAACAGACTAATGACATCTGTTTACAGAAATATATTGCTTAGGGAACTTGCAAAAGAAGACATTTAAGCAAAAATAATTTTAGAACATTAAAAGTGTCTCTGCATTTTTGTCCTTTTTAGTCTACAACCTTACTACTTCTTTAGATTTGCTTGCTGCCAGCTAGATAAGGAGTAGCTGGCATCCCTGAGAGAGCCTCTCCAAGATGCTCTGTGAATCCTATTTCTGAGAGGCTGTGCTGGAAGATGGTGTTTCGTGTCTTGATTATTTTCACATTTTTTAAATTTTCTGAATCAAAACTGCATCAGAATTGAGGTTAGGTTAGGGTTAGGATTGAGAGAGTCAAAGAGCTTACATCTCCAGGAACACTGGGGCTGGAAAAAGCCTGCCAAGGTGATTACAGCAAGGCCACACCTTTGATGCTCCATCTTTCTGATCTGGACCAGCCATGATGATGGGGATCTCAGCCCCAGGGCCAAGCTGCCTTTAGGCCTAGACATAGGGTTGAGGGTGTCACAGATTGTACGGGTGCATGGACACTGGCACTTGAAAAGGCATTGCAAGGCCATCACAGCAGGGTGCTTGGGTTTCCTGCCTGAGTAAATTGGAGAGGTTGCTCTAAGTGAAAAGCATTTAAAATATGCTATTGATAACAAAGATATCTCTCTAGCAATGATGCAGTAAGTGAACACTCTTTATCATGTGTGATTATTTGCCTTATGTCTACTCATCCGTAAATGATAAAAGAGCATAATTGCTAAACAAATAAAGGTTATATAAATAAATTATAGAGTAATTTATATGTACTGTGGCAAATAAACCATGGTGCTAGGTATTTTGTACACTGAGGAATAATTAATCTGAAAATGACTGCAGATTTTGTATTAATTTTTAGGAGTTAGGATTTTTCAGGTAAGAATTTCCTTTTCAGTGACATTCATCTGTCTGGTTTTGCATCCTGAAGGAAATGAGGGCATCTGTTAGAGAATTCTGGGCTGGCCAGGTTGATGCTGAGGCAGGTCACCACTGTCAGATTCGAGTGAGATCTTACAAGATAATTTTACAACCATGTGTGATCAGAGCTAGAGTGATGTTAACTGTGAAAGATAGCATTAGAGAATCAAGCATTTGGTAAGCTTTGGGTGAAAAGAAGGCATGCTACAGGCATGTCATGATGGGGGGAAAATCCTCAACAACCCACAGTGATTTTTTCCCCTTTATCTTTTTAGTGAATTCTTAGTATCTTGCTCTGCTAGGCCTAATGTGCAAACAGTAACCTGTTAAAAGATGTATTTTATGTGCATTTATGTATTTTACAGGTTATATTGCAGTGCCTCTAACAGTGTTGGGATAATTCTCTTACTTTTTGTCACAAATCTATAAGTGATCACAAGATATTGCTTAGTAATAGATAGATGCTGTATAGTAATGCCATTGCACAATATTTAACACAGCATTATATTGCAGCAACGTATGAATGGAGACAGATTTTGAAATCACAAAAAGTGTTTTCCCCCAATATTTATCATATTATGAAGGTAGAGAATATATTTTAAATGTAATAAGCCTACATTTTGAGTGTGATGTGTTGACTTGTAATACTTGAAAGCATTTTTGGGGCAACAAAATACAGCTTTTCATAAAGCATTTGATGATGCTTTGCTTTTGCAGTTGTCTTATGTATCATGCCAAGCTTCACATGCCAATTCTTTAGGAATATCTTTAGTTTCACTAATATTCTGAATACTTTTGATTGTTGTAGCCTTAAAATGACCCTTTGAATTAATGGTATCTTAACATTAATTTTTACAGTAAGTAGTACAAGCATCATTCCAGAATTGGAAAACACTATTAGAATGGTAGAACCAAAGAATGGAATTACGTTTTATTAAGATGTGTAGAGATTTTCTCTTCATCTGTGCATGCTGCATTCATTGATAGTGTTGAAATGAGGTTTCACTCGTTCCAGCTGCCTCTCAGTCCAGATTAAAGCCCATTTCCGGTTAAACAGGAAATGATGAACATAAAGCTTAAGGTGAGATCAGCAGATGAAGATTACTGCCTGTAAGCTCTGCTGTGGAGACATTGTGTTAAATCCTGAGTTAGTTGCAAAAAGTGATGAAAATTTATGGTTTTCTCTCTTACCCTTTACTATTGCTATTCCCTGTTGGAGATTTCAGTGTTTTGGTGTCTAAAATATGGACACCAAAATGTCCAAATATGCATATTATAAATTCTAGCTTGCTTGGCATACTGTAGAGCAGTTGTCTTTCTATTGTGCTGCAGACCTTTTTTAGTTATAGAAAGAAAAAGTAAGTTATTCCCTACGATTTTTAAAGTAACTTTTTCTTAAAGGGGGTTTTAATTTTTTTTTTTTCTTTCAACCCCTTTCTGAAAGTATGTTTAATTTCAGAATGATAGTTTTCAGCTGAAAGTAGGGGAAGCAGTTTGGTTGTGCATACAGCAGTTGAAATGCAGGCTTGTGCAGCAGCTTTGACCTGTTACAGGGGTCCTCAGGGAAAAAGAATTCAACAGGTATTACATGGGAAAACATCTCTCTTTGTCCTTTTATGGGACAGAGTCTAAGGTGCCCAGCCAGAGTCACACAGGGAATCCAGATTGTCTCTCTAGATGTGATTGGAGAGGGTCTCACCTCTGCTCTCATAAATGGGTTTTTTGTATCAATACATGGGAATCATCTTCTCCTAGTGACCATCCAGTCCCTATTAATTTTTCCCTGCCTGTTTATTTCTGTCAGTACTGTGCTGAAACTTTCTCTCTTCTTTCACTTATTTCAGAGTCCTTCATTTATCACTGTGGAGGAGTATGTATTCTTTGTGGGCAGCAACATCACTGTCCAGCAGTAATTCCAGTTGTGGTTAAGGCTTTGATATTAAAATGGATTATCTATAAAATTTTTATCAAGGATGTGTATTTCAGTAGATACCCTTCTATCACAGACCCGATCCTGGAAAACCATATTTGTGTGAGATTTGAGGATTGCAGCTTCTGGTTTCACTTTGTATGTGAATAGTTCATGAATGTTTGTGTTAGGAATGATTTTTATATTTGATAATGGAAACAGCTGGAGCATCATGGTGGGGAAGAGCAGCTACTTCTGCAGATGGCTTTATGAGCAAAATCTTTCCTGTTCCTTCTAGCACAGCCTGACCTGCCAGAATTCTGTCAACCATCTGCATGGAATCTTTGAAACACGCTCCTATTTCATAGTTTGATCAAAACATTATTTATTTATCAAGAAAGGAGTTGATTTTTCTATTTTCCTATAGAGTATATAAAAAATTTTTTAGAACCTGTAGCCTCAGTTTTGTGGTGTAGCATGAGCATATCAAAGTGAGGGTTGGTGCTGCTGTTTGTCTTAGCATGGAGAAGTTGGTATAAATCGTGGCTGTTTAGATGAAGAAATGCTAGAAAAGTCCTTGAATAAAATGCTGTACTGATCATGTGCTGCTGAGACTCTCCAAGTACAATTTGCACTTGGGCTTAATTCCAAAACTGTTAATTTGAGCTACAGAAGCCAGTAAAGTGATGTCATGTAAAACAGATTTAACCCCCTCTATATTGTTACCTTCCTCTGAAAGACATATATTTTAAAAAATTGTTTAAGCCTTATTTATTAGGTTTGCTGGCTGATTACCAAATGGGAGCAAGCTCCAAGACACAAGGTTATATCTAAACTCAGTATTTTTTTCTGGGGTAGGAAGACAAAGCTGTTCCTCTGTGCAGGTATTGGGGCTCAGCATCAGCATGAAGTGTTTAGAGAGATGGAGACAGTGCAGTCCAGTGTGATTAAATCACTTTAAATGATTATTGTTTTATGTGAGGCTGTAAGAGCAGGAGAGCGGTGACCAAGCTTCTGGTCAAAATTAAGCACAAGAACGAAATTCATACAGGATTAGGGATGTGTCCTGGGAGGAATGTAGGAACACTGCTCAGATGTGTAGGGTTGGGATCAGGAATGGTAAAGCTCGATTGGAGCTGGATTTGGCAAGGGGTGTGGCAAAAACCAGAAGGGCTTCTACAGGTACATTAGTCCACAAAAGAAAATAAACAAACAAAGAAACAGATTGAAATTGTGCTTCACTTCCCCACTAAATAAGGCAAGAGAACTGATGATGTGGAGAAGGCTGAGGCACTAAGCAATTTTTTTCAGTTTTCACAGGTTGCTCTTCCCGCTTCACTCCCTGTACATCAAGGCAGGAACTGGAGGAACAAAGTCCTTCCCATGGGAAGAGAAGGTCCTGTTTGAGACCACCTGAGGATCTGAACATACAAAAGTCCATGGGATCTAAGGCAATGCCCTGCAGGGTCCTGAGGGACTTGGCTGATGGAACTGCAGAGGCACTCTCCATCTGGCAGTCATGGCAGTCATGTGAAGCCCCCAGAGACTGGAGAAAAGGGAGTGAGGCCTCAGGGATACCTTATGGCACCCTGTCAATACTTCAAGCAGATTTTTTAGAAAGACTTTTTACTATGTCCTATAGTGACAAGGACAAGAGACAGTGGTTTTAAACTGAAAAAGGTAGATTTAACTTGGATATAGGGAAGAAAATCTTGCCTGTGAAGGTTTTGAGATGCTGGTACAAGTTGTACAGAGAAGCTGTGCTCTGCCCCATTACAGTGTTCAAATTCATCCTGTGTTTGGATGTTTTATGAACATGCAGGGTACTTGATGCCTTAGTTCGGTGTTTTTGTAAAATCTCAAGGATTTCTTCAAAGTGAAAGTGAATGTTGTAAATACGCTTATTTTAAAAACAAACAGTTTTTTGCAAGTTTCTATATAAGTGCCATATACTTTTCAGTGATGCATCTTGTTTAAATTTCTGAATTTAAACAGAAAAATTATTTGCATTCTGGCTTAAGCTTTAAAAAAAGTGACTGAGCAACTACTCCGTAGAAACTGAAAATTTGAAACTTTTTTTCCCCCCATCCATCTGTTTGGAAATTTATATTCATGCCATTACATCATTTAAACTGTACAGAAGGAATTACTGCAAATGATTCCTGTGTGATTCTGCTTTTTGTTGCTGGTATTTTGTTCTCTTTCACTGTTGTCTTGTGTGTCTGCTTAGTGTGATATCTGTGTTGCTATCTAATGCTGAGAGTAAAAGTGTGTCCACACGCATTGGGTAACCAATGGTATTACAAAACTATATTGTTACTTTGTTAATGCTATAGACTCAAACTGTGAAAAAAACAATGTCACATGAATTCACAAGAGAGAATAAATGCTGTAAAATGAGAATCTAGAAGATTTCAGCATAACATGTTTTCCACAGTGTTCAGAAAGGGACCTGTTAGAGATTATAGTTAGACTTGTTGGTCACATAATTTAGATTTTTTTAATTAGCTATCTCAGACCATAAATCACTGAACTGAGGGCATTAAATTCTCTGTCTGATTGATGTTTTATTTGTAGGCTACAGAAAGTGAGATGGGAGATGTTGATTTAACGGGTCTTCCAGAAGCACCTGTAGACTCTGAAGATGAAGAGGAGGAGGAGGATGAAGATATTGACAGAACTTCCGATCCACTTTTAGGGCGAGATGTTGTCCGAGAGTGCCTTGAGAAAGAGCCTGCAGATAAAACTGATGATGACATTGGTGAGGAGAAAAAAATACAGTAGTAAAATTTGCATAAGGCTACTTCGTATAACATCTGTAAGAGAAACATTACTGAAAACTAATGAGTTAAATTTCAATGTATATCTTAATAATTGAATGATGTCTCACTTTGCTCTATAGTTGAATGATCTTTACTCTTAGTTGAATGATGGCTTCTCTTGCTATCTGAGAGTATTCTGAGAATCCAAGTATTTTGAACAACAGTCTTAGTGATGCACAAGATGTGAGGTTTTACAGTCATTGTATGTGTTGTAATGGGACAGGCAGCAAGGTAATTTTGACTGCCTAAAACTGTTGAATTACTTATTAAATAGTCAAGAGAACATATTATTACTGAGTATAGGTGTACTTAACTGTAAACTGCAAAACAGTTAAAATGAAGATAATTTACTGCTGTGTTTAAGTAGAAATTGGCATGAATTTCAGTAGCAAAATTTGCTTTCTGCAGTATTTTAGTTTGCATCTCTGAACATTGGAAAATCATTGAATGTTCCTGTCTAGTTTTTAATTACTGTACCTAGGGGTATTTTTAATTTTTCTAAATGTTTGAAGCTGAAGTGCTTTTACTCTTAGCTAGACTGCTGCCCTGAGAGTCAATCAGGACACCAGCAAGGCTGTGGAACTGACTTCTGGCTGTTGATGACAAAGTGCACACTGGGCTCTTTTAGCCACAGGCACTAATGGGAAGTGTAAAACCACTGAAAAATTTTCAAATGAATTTAACTGGAGTTTAATGTACTTGTGGAGAGTAAGGAATCCAAGGAAACCCTGGGCCTTGCAGTCATCATACTAATGTTTCCTTTGCCCAACAGAACAATTATTGGAATTCATGCATCAACTCCCTGCGTTTGCAAACATGACCATGTCTGTGAGGAGAGAACTGTGCTCAGTGATGATATTTGAAGTTGTAGAGCAAGCAGGAGCCATCATACTTGAAGACGGCCAGGAAGTAAGTCACTGCTTTAAAGCAGAGGCATTAAATCAGTCAGTAGTCAGGCTCTGATAGGTGCCCTGGATCACTGTCTTGAAATTTCTCTTCCTGCTTAGATCAAGACATTTGGAATGGCATTTGCTGTTCATCCCTCCAAGATGGATGAGGTAGACTCATTTCTGGTAGTTACTAAATGGGTACCCAGGGAAAGAACAGTCATTCTCACTAAATGATACAAATCTGTTAGAGCAATTAGCCTACTTACTAACAAACTGGAGGATACAAGAATGAGCCTTTCTGAGATGAGTGTACAGAAGTTGTCAAATAAACTTCACTTTTGAAATTTACTTTTTTTTGTTTCCTTTAGCTTGATTCTTGGTATGTTATTTTAAATGGCACAGTAGAAATCAGCTATCCTGATGGGAAGAGTGAGAGTCTCTGTATGGGAAATAGTTTTGGGATTACTCCCTCTCTCGACAAACAGTACATGAATGGAGTGGTCAGAACCAAAGTAGATGATTGTCAGGTAAGATTGCAATTCTACCTCTTATTTTTAAGCATCTAATAAAAGAAAACAGATTGGAATGGGTCCAGAGAAGGCTGCAAAGGTGATCTGAGAGCTGGAGCCCTTGTGCTGTGGAGACAGACTGGGAGAGTTGAGGTTGTTCAGCCTGGAGAAGGGGATACTTTCATATTTTAGATACTTTAATCACTGTTGTTGTCTTTGGGAACAGTTTGTGTGTATAGCCCAGCAAGACTACTGGAGGATTCTGAATCATGTGGAGAAAAACACTCATAAAGTGGAGGAAGAAGGAGAAATTGTGATGGTAAAAGAGCACAGGGAGTTGGATCGCAGTGGAACCAGGAAAGGACACATAGTTATCAAGGTGCATTTATTTCTATGCTTTCCATTAATTATTAAGTTGGTTTTTTTTTATTAGTAGATAGATACAATTTCAGTTTGAAGCTAGTATACATGCTTAGTTTTGTCTTTGTTGGCTCAGAAAACTTAATTGGAAGGAATGTGTATTATATTCCAAATTACTTCCATTTCTCTTTAATAAAGTTACATACATTGTAACCTGTTCAACACACATTGAGTTTTGTATTGGGAGCACCCTTTGGGGTCTTTATGACCTTTTTTTTCTAAGCTGAAAGAGGAACTTAGAAGTTACTAATTGTTTTAGCCAGGGTTTACCTATGCAAAATATCAGGGCTGAAAGAAGCAGGAGGATTTGATTTAAACATATTGGTGCATTTTCTCCTGAATTGGCCATAACTGAACTTTCTAAAGAGATTGTACTGTTCATGTGGGTTTATGTTGAATTACTCTAGGGAAAGGTAGTGATGAGAGATATCAGTTATTTTTTTCATTTGCTTTTTTAAGGCAACACCCGAAAGACTCATCATGCACTTAATAGAGGAACATTCTATTGTGGATCCAACCTACATCGAAGATTTTCTTTTAACATACAGAACATTTCTAACAAGTCCCTTGGAAGTTGGAAATAAACTCTTGGAATGGTTTACAGTGGACAGCCTCAGGGATAAGGTTGGTTAGAATCTAAGAAATTAATATTTCTGGTGAAAATATATTTAAATTGATCCCTTTTTGTATTGCTGATAAACTAGGAGAAATAAAACCAGGTTCCAGTCTATCTGTGTGCGCACCTTCATGAGAAACCTTGATAGTCTGGAACTTACATCATGTCAATTAGTTGATTCTTAACCAATGTTTTTATGTGTTCTAGCCTTGAGCTGAGGAAGTCTAACATACTAATTTTACTAAATACTAAAATTTCTCACAAGAAAGCTTTTTATTATCACAACTAGAACTTCCTTTAGAGAAATCACTGGGGTACTCTAAAAGGTGGTTTTCATGAACAGTGTCAGGAGGGCTTAGCTGAAGATGGATTTATGCACCAGTAAGTACTGGGTGATCTAGCCAGTATTTTTTAGGTATAAAAATACTTGAGATTTTTAATTTTTCATTTGCTTCCACAAATAAGGGGAAAAAGAAGATGATTTCAACTGTAAATATCTTTTTTCCTATCAGATACAGTAATCTGTTTTATGTTCTTCTGCCATGTCCAAGTATTCCTCTGTATTGTGTGTATATATATATGTATATATAATTTAATTTGTTTTTACAGGTTACCAGAGTAGTGTTACTGTGGGTGAACAATCATTTTAATGACTTTGAAGGAGATCCTGCCATGACTCGATTCCTGGAAGAATTTGAAAAGAACTTGGAAGATACGGTAGGAGCAAAAAAGAATGAGTGTCACATTTTCTAGTACTATGTATTTCAATTTCCCATTGTTACCAGTGCCTAACAGCTGTAGTCTCTAAATGTGACAGTTAATAGGTGGCTTTTAACATTGGATATATTTATTCTGGTGTATAAATTAGCTATAAAGGCCATATAAAGTAATACCTATGGGACTTACCTAGGAGTTTTTGCATTTCTGAAAAAAAGGACAAGGTTTATTTAGTAAGATCTGAAAATCAGGCATCAAAAATCTACTTCCTGGCACTTGGGGTATTTTTCATAACTTTTTTTCTGATAAAAGAAACACTGCACTGCATTTTGTGTCTTCTGTGTTACAGAAAATGAAAGGCCATCTCAGATTGCTGAATATTGCCTGTGCTGCCAAAGCAAAATGGAGACAAATCACCCTTCAAAAACCTTCCAGAGATTCTCCCCTGTTTTTCAGCCTTCTTGGAGGCAGTGACAAGGGGTTTGGTATTTTTGTAGAGACTGTGGAGACAGGCAGTAAAGCAGCAGAAGCTGGACTTAAGCGTGGTGATCAGGTAAAACCAATTACATTAATTTAATTTAAAATATTCTGCTTCACCCACTTCTTGATTATTCTCAACAGAAATGTTGTGCTGTGTACACACCAGCAAGTGTGGGAGTGCCACGGCTCAGCTTCCATTTATATCAGTTAAATGGGTTTATATTAAATATTTTTCAAAATATGTAAAATATTTAAATATTCCAGAAACAGAATGGGAAAACAAGTTATAGTTATTTTTTGAAACTTTCTGATTGGAGATACGGTTACATTGAAACCATCAGATTGTTTTGTGGGATTGATTCTCACCTAATGTGTTTGATCCTAGCTCACTGAGGCAGGTGCAACAGTGACATGTGAAAATCCAGCTTTTCAAGTGATATTTGTTCTGTGGTTCATGATCCACCATTTTTGATAAATTGCAAGTATGTCATGTTATCATAGAAAATAAACTTATTTAAAGTGTTTTTCAAGTAAAAATGGAAGTCCTGACCTATCTACCGGATATAACTTCTATGATACGATGAAAATAGTTACTTGACATGGAATGTTTTCATTCTGTAGCTGCTGTAAAGATGATATGGTAATTTCTGTGAAGTTCTTACTGTGCCTGTATCACCTTTGTATTTGTACCTCTCTCAGACAAATATTCTCCTAATAGTCAAATTTTTGTTTCTTAAAGATAATGGAAGTAAATGGACAGAATTTTGAGAACATTACCTTTGTAAAAGCTCTGGAAATCTTAAAGAATAACACACATCTCTCCATTACTGTAAAAACAAACATTTTTGGTGAGTAGACTTCATATATGATGTATTTTTATGTGTGAAGGAAGAACTCCACTTCTTTGCTTTAGAAGTGTGATAGGCTTCCACCTTCTTTTTTCTGGCTTGCTCTTGAGGTGAGAAGTTGTGCAGAAGTCCCCTCATTGTGCCTCTGTTTGCTTGGATAGGTTCTCATGTGCCAAGGGCTGCATGTTGACTGGCATAGAGCCAGCACAGGCAGCTCTTCAAATCCCTGAGAAATCTTCAGATGACTGTTTAGGCTGATTTAGTGTCCCTCCATGCAGTAGAGTTGAAGCAAAGCCAAAGGATCTGGACCAAAATATGTTTGCCAAGAAACAGCAAAAATGTTAAGACTGGGATTTTGTAAAGCTTTTTTTAATGGCTGTAAGAATGAGAAGATAAATTACCTTTATAATTGAAAAGGGGATATAAAAAGTGGCATGGCATATAAAAGTTGGCTTTTAATTGTCATCATGAATATAAATACTTTTCAAAATCTCAGTCAAATCATCTGTTCTTTTTCCATAATCTTGTTCAGGCAACAGAATAACAAGAGCTACAGAAAGAAGGAGACTGCACAGGGTAGCTCTTCCTCCATAGTTATATCCCTATCTTCTGATAATTTTCATTTCCTATTTCCTTCCTCCAGTTACCTGCCCTTGCTCACTATGGATTTTCTTTTCAGTTATTGTGCTCTGTTTATCACTGTGTAGCTAAAAAGGTTCAAGCCCTCAGCAGTTGCTTATTAGCATAATACAAAAAAAGCTTCAAATGACCAGTCACTAGTGGTCCAGACTAATGTGAAATGATGTGAAATGAAGCATCACTGTGAGTGAGAAAGTGATAGGTTATTCATTTGTTTTATAAATGTCAGCAACATACATTTACAAGTAGGTTGTATCTTGAGGCTTTTTTCAACAGTGATACTTATTATCCTTATGAGATACTTTTTTTACTTATGAGTGTTAAGTGCCTTGTACTGACTAGGAGCAATTCCTGTTGTTTTGTTCAAATCTATACTGGGAAAGCTTGTAGCCTTAGATTTTATTATACAACAGAAATGTACCATTTAACTGGACTTTCTGTACAGAAAATCTTCGTTGCCTTGCTCATAAGGACAGTATGAGTAATTTGCCTGTTTTCAGTTCTGCATTCTTCCAGTATCACCTCATTTTCAACAGAAAATACTGAATTTCTGACTTAAAAGATTTTCAAAATATTTTTAAAGGATCTTTAAAGAAATAATTGGTGTAGACAAGACAATTCAAACATTTTTTTCACCTTATATATATATAGAAAGAAACAGAACAAAATCCCTATAATTTCCATGGAATTCTAGCTTTGAGAACGTCAGTGTGGGTTATTTATAAACTAACTTAATTTCATAAATACAGTGGGAAATTTGATGCAGCTTCTGTTCAGTAGTGTTAGTAGAAGCAAACAGAGACAGTTTGGGAAAAGATCAGTCTATGTTGCAGTTACTCTTGAAGAAGTATGTGCACTCCATTACCTAAAAGAAGCAAACAAAAAAGCCACTAAATGCATAGTGCTTATTGCCCTGAATACAGTGTTTCCTTATTTTCTCTCTGGGACATGGGATGCAAAAGGTTTGAGAGGAAAAGAAGAATTCATTGTGAAGTTCTGAGTGTGCAAAAGTTACTCACAACAACTGTATCTTCTCTTACAGTGTTTAAGGAGCTGCTCTGCAGGATAGGACAGGAGAAGAATGGAATTCCACATATTCCAAAAATTGCAGAAAAGAAAAACAACCGTTATTCTATCCCAGATATGCCTGGAGATGTAGAACAGATGTTTCCCCGTGAAAAAGGAAACAAGAAAATGAAAGCAAACACTGTATCTGGTGGAAGAAATAGAATCAGGAAAATTTTAGACAAGACTCGTTTCAGCATCTTACCTCCAAAACTGTTCAGGTTTGTCATAATCCTTTGTCAAAAAGAAAAAATCCTATTCCTTATTAGGTTGTGATAGTTTAATCATAGAATGGTTGGAAGGGGGATTGGGTTGAGAGGGAACTTAAAGATTTTAAAGACCATCCCATTCCAACCCCTCTCATGGGCAGGGGCACCTTCTCTACACTAGGTTACTCTAAGCCATGTCTAACCAGGACTTGGACACTTCCAGGGATGGGGCAGCCACAGCTTCTGTGGGCAGCCTGTGCCAGGGCCTCACCACCCTCACAGGCAAGAATTTCTCCCTAACATCTACCTAAAACCTATCCTCCTTCAGCCTCAGGACACTGAGATACCAGTTGCTTAGTATTTCTAGTCATTATGTCCATGTTGCTTATGTTTTTTAAAAAATCAAGGTATCTGCCCTATGAATGCAGAACAAGACCAAAATATCTTTTCTCTCCCAAAGAATGCTTTCAAATAGTTTTTCCCATCCTTATTTTGAAATCCTGTCTACAGCGTGTAATTAAAACAGCTGAACACCATTATTTTTCTTATTTTCATTCATACCAAGATGAAAAGGAGGAATTTAATGCAGATAATTGAAGCAGAACTGTTTTGCAGTGATGGCAGCATGAGCCAGTCACAGGATGACAGCATCGTGGGGACACGGCAGTGTCGGCACAGCCTGGCCATCATGCCCATTCCAGGCACCCTCTCATCTAGTAGCCCTGACCTGCTGCAGCCCACAACCAGCATTCTGGATTTCTCTAACCCTTCAGGTAAAATGGCAGCTTGAGGTTGATTTACAGGATGGTTAGCAAAACAACTGGGTCAGAGGGAAAATTGCAACTGTTACTAGCATCACTAGTGCTGAGTACTGCACATCCTGTGGGCCTAACAGGGCCAGACTGGAGGTGTACTGAAAATTCACACTGCTGGAATACTCTTGCCTACTTCTATTTAGGTGATGTGGGACTTACTTATTTTTTACAAAGAAATGTATTTTGCTGCTTCTGAGAGCCTTTAATTCACTGTAGTAAATTGGCTCTGGAGGAAGGAGATTGTCTTTGTCTGCCCCTTTCTCCTTTGCTGTCTCTCCTCGGTGCCTTGACTTGTCCATCCTTCCATCTGTTGGTATATATTTCAAGCAGAATTGTGGGTAGAATAGCACTGCCATGGTACCAGCACACTGATGTTCATGTTTCATGTTTTACAAACATTATGTATATTCAACGGTGTGTCTAAAATCCTAAAAAATATTTTGAGATACATGATCTGTGCTTTCACTGCTTTTGCTGTAGGAATCCAGTTTATGGGGTGGCTGTAGGAGGCAGTTATTGCAATATGCAGCTGCCTGTAAACATGTCTTGTCAGAGTATTTTTTCCCTATTTTAAGTGTAAGTTCTGTACATAGTGACATATTCTGTAAAGCGTTTTGTGACTGTGACTTATATTTACATAAACTTTCAGATTTTCCCTTTAAAAGGAATATGCACAGATACATCCTATCAGATCCATAAATACCCATAGCAAAAAAGATTTCTTTTTGCTGCAGTTCCAAATCCTTGCTTGTCTGCATGAGAGCTACACATTTTTCTAAAAATCTTTGTTTAATACTATGCAAGTTACTGCTTAATATGAAATGGTGATAACTAATTCATCTTGGATAGAATCACAGAATGAGTTGGGTTGGAAAGGACCCTTAAAGGTCATCTATTCCAACCTCCCTGCCATGGGCAGGGCCATCTTCAGCTGGATCACTTAGCTGTACTTTAAGCTTGCTATAACAAATATGCTGCCATGTTTGAATGTCAGAGAAGAGCAAATTATTTCTGATAGTGTAGACTTGATGAGTTTTGTAAGCATCTCAGTCTTGATTTGATGTTGATATGGTTTTTTCTTTTTCTCTTGTCTGCAGCTGTTGGGTTTTACTGTAAGTATCCTCATGTAAAGCATCCTGTAGACCTTAATATTGCATGGCTTGCCTGTAAATTTAACACTATCAGACATTGCACTGACATTACTGTAGGACTTTGGATAGCCCTGTGCACTGTAATTTTCCTTAAATCCATAGATTCCTGTACAAGTACAGTGCTGTACTGAGAATGAGACCTGCATTTTATTCCCATTTCTGCTCCCAGCACACTGAATGACCTTTTGGCAGATTCCTCTGCTTCTCTGTGGCCTTGCCTGAAGGGAATGAAGTTGCCTATGTCTCATTCATAGAACTGAAGTTTCAGAGGATTACAGTTTGAAATTTAGTTTATTCTTCTGTTGGACTTCATAACTAAAATTCTGTGCATGCCAACTTGAAATGTGCTTTGTATTGTCAAAAGGAGCTGAATAATGCATAAAAAAATTTAATAATTTATGTTTGCTTGCTTAAAAGCAAAGACCATGAAGACAGAAATGTGCCTTTAATTTATGTTTTCCTTATCTGTCACAAGTTACACTGGGTTAATTTCCTTTTTTCTTTTTTTTAACTTTTTGCTTTTTTCTCCCCAATTAAATTTCAGTTTTCAGTTTTATACCTTGAGTGTGTTCTGGTTTTTAGGTACGTTGATACTAATGTATAGATGTTTCCTTATTATCACTTATATGAGTGCAGGCACTTAACAATTTATTCAATATGTAATTTTCACCACTTCCACTCTGAAATAAAGTACAAAATACTTACTTCTCCCTTATATTGCCCCTGTTCTCATAGATACTGAACTTCTTATATTCAGGTAGAAACTAGCTTCTGATGAGAATGTTCTGGCAATGTGTTAATCATAATCATGAAACTCTTAGAGGAGTTAGCTTTCAATCAGAATTTTTTTAACCCATGTTTCCTTCCATCTTGAAATTTATTTACAACTGATGTTGAGCCTTTCTTTTTTCCACTGAGTGGGATCTTTGGTGCTGGGTCATAGATTACCTGCTTACTTTTTACCTTGAAATTCCTTCTACTTGTGCCCATAATACCTTTAAGGCCTGACACAAGGAGTAACCCCAGGGTCACTGCCCTCAAAGATCTTTGTTGCCTCCTTAAGCAGTGGATTTTAATGGAGTAAAACCAATGCATAGGCAGTAGGGTGTGCAGCATCTAAAACTCTGCTCAGAGAGCTGCTGCTGGGAGTGCCTGAAGGACCTGGATGCTCTGCTCAGCGGGATGATTGTCTGGGATGGTTCCTCTTGGACAGTGCTCCAGGACAGGTCACATGTCTCAATCCACAGATTTGGCACTTACCACTGTATTTTTAAGGGCTGGAGAAATAACAGTGAGAGAAGGGAAGGGCTGTCATTAAATCAACAGCCTCCCAAACAGCCCTTCCCTTCTCTCACTGGGGATCTCTGATTCAGGAGTTATGGCACATCTGCCTCCGGTGTGATTTTTGGCTCTGAAGCCTCAGCTGAGGGCTCAGCAACATCCTCCCACCTTCTCAGGTCTGCAGAAAAGTTGTGAAGTTTTAGTCTTCAGACTTTAGGGAGGAGAAGAACTGGGCTTCCCTGTGCTTGAAATTACTGTGCATTTTGATTCTTGACATTTTTTTAAAAATCAGTTTTATTTTGAAAATCAACTTTCTGTAATAGCTAATAAAGCAAGTTATTTGCAGTCATCAAGCTGTGAATTAAACACATGTTTCTGTAGATGTTTATTTCCTACTGTAGACTGCCTTAGATAAAGCTGTTCTCTAATGCATTTATAATACATAAAATGTGCTATAAATCAATACATCAGCCACAAAATTAACTACTGGCAGCAGCTTAGTTCCTTCAGGGGAGAGAGTGAGTGTAAAAGCTCACAGCTTCTGGGAGCAACCAAATCTCCTTACCTCTTCATATCCTTCTACCCCAGGCTTAACCATACTCAGTGGCTTCCCATTCCTGGGAAACATGCCCTGGCATGCATATGGATCTGGCTTTCACAGACACAAGAGAGCCAAAGAAGGAATGAAGTTTTAAGACACACTGGGAAGGAACAGTGTACAGTCTAGTTACCTACCTGGATGTCTTATACTTTGACTGGGGTCCTGGGATGATAGAGTAAATGTGTTGTAGAAGAGCAGAGAGGAGAAGAGTTGTTTTTCCCTTACAAAGAGGAAGAAAAACTCAGAGTATTTTAAATATTTTTCAGGTGTTTTTTTTTCCCAGAAGCTCATTGTTTTTGTTTCCTGATGATCAAATGGGATGGTAAATCATAAAATCTCAGAATGGTTTGTTTTGCAATGGAAAGATCATCCAGTTCCACCCCCCTACCTTCCACTAGACCAGATGCTCCAAGCCTCATCCAACCTCCAGGGATGGAAGGTCCACAGCCTCTCTGGGCATCCTATGCCATGGCCTCATCCCCCTCACAAAGAAGAATTTGTCCCTAATACCCAATTAAACCTGGTGTCCTTCAGCTTAAGCCAGTTCTTCCCTGTTCTATCACATGCCCTTGTGAAATATCTTTCCAAGTGACTTTGTGTCTTTTCAAGGGAAGAGTAACTTCGCACATTAAAGGCATCATGCCCTTTTTTTAGATATTCCAGATCAAGTGATACGAGTTTTCAAAGCAGATCAGCAGAGCTGTTATATCATCATCAGCAAAGACACCACAGCAAAGGAGGTGGTGAGTCATGCTGTCCATGAGTTCAACCTGACAGGAGCCCCAGAGACCTATTCCCTGTGTGAGGTGTCCGTCAGCCCTGAGGGTGTCATCAAACAGCGGAGGCTCCCAGATCAGTTCTCCAAGCTGGCTGACAGGATTCAGCTCAATGGACGGTAAATATTCCTTTTTTTGGTTGGGTTTTGTTTGGCTGTCAGGATTGAAACACTGTATATTGGAAAAGGCCTCCGTGATAGTAAAGCCCAACATAAGGGAGAGATGTTTTAGTTAAAACAGATGGGTGTCTGTTGGAAGCACAAGCAAACACTTTGGGTCACCTTCCTCTTCTGCACCCAAAAATCCCTCCCTAAATCTACAGCAAGCTTGCTTGATGACAACTAAATTTAGCAGATCAGGATGATATGTATAGTGGTTTACACTTAGAGAAAAAGATTGTATTTGTTTTGACACTACCCACATGTACTTGAGGATTAAAGTATACAATTAATTTCTTTCTCAGTGTTCTAGTGTTTCTAGTGTTCTGCAATGAACTGATACTAACCTGAGATAAATTCTTCCATTTTAAAGTAAACTGTTCTTAATGTTTCCGAAATGTTTAGTGCTTTGGTTTTATCTGATGACCTGATCCATACCAGAAGAAAGTATATTAAAGTAAAATATTCTGTAGTTGTCTTTACTAGGCAGCAGAGGGAATTTATGAGTAATAAACTTCTGTGTATCAGAGAGTGGTTTACCTGGGACCATGGAATGAATGTTTCAGATATATTTTAATTTCCTGAATACTCTGTGCCTCATGCAAATATTTGCATGCACACTAAATTTCTGGGAAAAAAACCCACACTGAATTTGTGTAAGAAATATATGTTAACAGGAGATTGCTTAGGACTAGTGTGTTTTTAAAATGCTATTTTCACTGCTGAATTTACAAATGGAAAAGTAATGGACCTTTTTCTGAAAGTGAGCGCTACAGCATATTACAGGGTATAGTGTAAAAATATTAACTAAGAACTTTTGAAATGTTTGTTTACTTAAGTAACAGTGTTATTTTACATTAACTGAAGTACAAGGTTATGTTGTCCCTTCTTGTCTCTGTAATGCTCACAGTGATTGGTATAGTTCAGTGACTTTGTGTTCGCAAACCCTATGAAGAGCATCTCTAATGTCTTGCTGTTACTCAATTATTCTTCAGGTATTATCTGAAAAATAATATGGAAACAGAGACATTATGCTCAGATGAGGATGCTCAAGAGCTGCTCCGAGAGAGCCAAATTTCCCTCCTCCAGCTGAGCACCATTGAGGTGGCCACTCAGCTTTCCATGCGGGACTTTGAATTATTCCGCAACATTGAGCCAACAGAATACATTGATGACCTTTACAAGCTGGAATCCAAAACAGGGAATGCTCACCTGAAACAGTTTGAGGATGTCATAAATCAAGAGACCTTCTGGGTTGCCATGGAAATTTTAGCAGAACCCAACCAGCTCAAAAGAATGAAGATTATTAAGCATTTCATTAAAATTGCTCTCCACTGTCGAGAATGCAAGAACTTCAATTCCATGTTTGCGGTGATAAGGTAAAATACTTCTAATTTCTCAGATTTGATTGGTGCTGTCACAGGCGGTTCTGGTAGTCCAAATGGAAAAGAAAGAAATGGGGATATGCTGAGCAGACTACCATTGGGGCTGGCTGGTTTTCCAAAGCTGTGCTGGTCAGAGGTGGATTGTCACTGTAGTCTCTGCACTGTCACCTCAGCACTTCAGTCCTGTTGTGGTGCTAGGTGTGGCAGTCTCTTTTTCACTGGTGCCTTGCAGGAAAAGAGAAGATGGCTGCAAAGCACTGTTTGATGAACTGCAGAAACCTGCCTAAGCATCATGTCATTTTCTGTGACTTTGGCACCCAATTTACCTTCTTTTTGTCAGTCATTGTTACTTTTCCAGGGTACATGAAGTTGCATACATGATGATCAGATTACTTTATTTCTTCCTTCCATTGTGAGGACTTCCTCAAATCACTCTTGATTTGGCTTCATTTTTCTTCCCATTCTTTCCTCTGTCATCTGCTTGCTTCTCTGTTTTATTTTTCCCTCTTCAATTGCACATTTAAGCTTTCTCTTCTGATTTACACTGAATGCTGCTGCTTCAACAGCATGAGTTCAGCATTTCCTGTATTTGCAATTATCTTACACCCAGCCTTTATTGTAAGAGAAAAAAGGCACTGTGATTCATCAGATGTTTGTGGTGTATCCCAGCAGCATTGTTGTAAACACCATTTTTAAATATTTTCTCCCATATCTAACCTGTTCATCAAATGTATTGGCTTGTGGCTAGTCATTAAAGAATTCATTAATTTCTGTGAAGGGTACTGGACAGTCATTGAGACTGTGGCTGCTCATTATGTAGAAATTACATGGATACTGATTCATTCTGATTTTTATATTCTGCTCCCTAATTTTTCAAGATTTATTGTAGGTAAGGAAATTACTCTTTCTGCTTCTCAGTAAAGTCCAGTTAGGCCATGACTAAAGTGATCTTTTGTCCAAAAGAAAAAAAAGGCACAGAAGTTACTTTTTGTTTTATTTCCGGAAGAACATATTTTTGTTAGCATATGGCACAGGGGTTCTCTTTCTTGCCTTGTCCTGCACAGCAGTTCAGTGCCATATGTCTCATGAAATAGGAAGATAACCATCCTAACATAGCATGGAAAGGAAGAGCTGTGGGCTGGCATATGTTTGATTTTTTTCATGTCAGAGAAGGCTTTGTTTGGCATAGCACGGAGAGAAATTTGTCTAAAAAATAAAACAAAAACAATATAAGTTTTCAAGAAAAAAAATTCAAATAGCAAATTCAGTGATAGTCTGGCTCTGGATTTGCTAAGCAATGCTGAAGCACATCTTTTCCAGTTCTGCAAAGGTGAGGACTGCAATTATTGCAGTATTTTTGACCATCATTGGTGACAAACTATGATAGGGAGGATGAATTTAATTTGTTTAATATTTTGATTTAATGGGGGGGGTTTGCATCCAAATAATTCTGGATATACTTTTCCTTAGTGAGAACGAGGGCACAGTGACAAGTTTTAGCATATCTGCTGCTTCCAGTTCTCAGTCTGTCATTCATTTACAAATGCTCTTGTCTGAAGCTCTGTAGTCAGAAAATCACAGAATGTCTTGTGTTGGAAGAGACCTTAAAGATAATCTCACTCCAACGCCCTGCTATGGGCTGGGACACCTTCCACTACACCAGGGTGCTCCAAGCCCCATCTAGCCTGTCCTTGAGCACCTTAGGGATGGAGCATTGACAGCCTCTCTTTGCAACTTGTGCTGGGGCCTCACCACCCTCCAAAGGAAGAATTTTTTTCTTGGTCTTGCCACTTCTGCTTGGGTTGAGCTCTGCACTCATTTCTGTGCAATCATTGGTTCACCTCATGCATTTCTTACCATTTTTGTTCTTAATGTGGCATACATTTTTACAGGAGAGAAGTAGTTCTTAAATAGATATCAGTCCTTTGTTACAGAGATACTATTTTGGCAGTAATGTGAAAATTGTACCTTGAACAATCCTGGTTTTTACAATCCTGTTTAAACAGCAGAGGGTTATTGTGATGAACTTGTAGCCTGCTACTTGCCCAGTTTCACAGTTAACCTTGGGAAAGCTATTTTGAATCCTTAAAACAATCCCTTAGCCTTTCACTTCCTTCTGAAAGGTAATGATTCTGCTCACAGCTAATAATGAAATGTTTCTGCCTTGCAGTGGGTTAAATCTTGCACCAGTGGCTCGTCTCAGAGGCACTTGGGAAAAGTTACCCAACAAGTATGAAAAGCACCTCAGAGACCTTCAAGATCTTTTTGATCCATCTCGAAACATGGCAAAATACCGCAACATCCTCAGCAGCCAGAGCATGCAGCCTCCAATTATCCCACTTTTCCCTGTTGTCAAGAAAGATATCACATTTCTTCATGAAGGTAATGTCAAACAGAGAGAAAATAAATGAAGCATTGAATGTGGTTCAGCCCTTTCTTCAGTGCTCAGTGTGTCAACAGGTGTCTAACATAGCTGCCACCAGTGCTTTTGAGGGATCCTTTGTAGGAGTAAAATAAAATAGAACTGGGAATGCCTAATGGAAGAGACTGATCCTAGACAAAAATTTTTAAAAACCCACATATTTTTAATATTTTGAAAGCAGTGCTGTAATCCTCCTCATCTGTCCTAAAGTTTAGGGTAGAAGCATAGGTGTGTGTGCTCTCTGATAGCTATACTACTTCAAATATTTTCTCTTACAAAAAACTCGTTGCTGTGATGTTGCCAGGTTTTCATTCCATGTTGTGGCATGCACACAGCTCCAATGGTATATACCTCTTGCTTTTAACATTTTCAAGGGATTTTGTCTAAATGTTTCCATTTTGTTCCTTTATACAACGTCCTGTTCAGAGCTGGTTGAGGTGAACCATTTCCAAATGTGCTTAATTCTTGGTTGTGATGGTTCAGAACTATTTGAACTTCTTTCCTAATGTGAATGTTGTTAAGGTAAATTCTGTATTTATATTATTTTAATATTATGCAAATCAATTTGGACATAGTTCACTTACTCCTTTTTCCTCCTTCTTTCTAATACTTGTTCCTTTAGAAATAGTTCCACAAAAGAATATAGGGTAGTCCAAGTGGGCCTGATTCCATTAGGGTTTTGCGAGAGCATCCTGTTTCCTTGCTATTTTGATTAAAAGAAATTGTGTTGATTGGGGGACAGGGAGGGGAGAAGGGTAGCAAGGGAGGAACTAGAAGTACAGTGGCTGTTCAGAAATATTTATTACTTCTCTTTATTTTTTTTCTTATGTATTTGTTTCAATTATGCAGGCAATGATTCTAAAGTGGATGGCCTGGTAAATTTTGAGAAACTCCGAATGATTGCCAAAGAAATTCGCCAAGTTGTCCGAATGACCTCGGCAAACATGGATCCAGCTGTGATGTTCAGGCAAAGGTGTGCAACGGGAAGGGCAGTACCACTGAAGGGGTCTCAGTGTGGGAAGATCTGGGTCTCTGTGTGCATCAGCACATTGACATTTCATTGTGTAATTCATTATTGACACCTACCATCAAACCACAACCTTTATCAAATCATGGCAAAACAGTTAATGCATCCCAGACTTGCTTTGAATGACTAATAAACCAATTTGTTACCTTTAAAAACACAGAAGAATAAGTTCTAATTTTAATGATACATATTTCTGCCAAATAAAAACGTTAGTGTCAATAGAGTTTTGAGAGAGGTATAATATTACAGGGTACAATATTTAGATATGAGAGAGAGAGAGAGAAAAAGCACCT
>VWYI01028906.1:8683-40494 GCA_013399455.1 Anthoscopus minutus
ACCCCGTCTGCCCGCCCCGCTACAGCCCGGCTGTCCGCCCCGGTGCCATCGCGGGGGCGCCGCCGGCGGGACCGTGTGGCCGGCGGGGTCCCCAGCAGCAGCACGGCTCCACGGGAGGGCACTCTCGTTCCACGCAAACCGAGCCGCGGGAGCATTTGTCTTTCTTATAAAAAGGCAGTTTAGCTGTGACAGGTAATTTGGCACATTTCTCGCTGAGTTGTGCCAAATGATTTGGCAGATATTTAGTGTACGTTTGAAAATAGGAGCACCTGCTGCTGGCCTACGGGGAGGCTGGGGATGAGGGGGATTTCATTAGTTGCTAATTACAGGCCCTGTAACAAAACTCTCACATTGGGTGTGCCAGCCTGGCCTTGCAAAGGGAGATCCATCAGCCCAAAGACGTACAGAGGCACTCATTGAAAAAAAACCTTTCCTCCCAGGTGCCAGCATCTTTTCAGACGTCTTGGGCAATTCCATCACCTTGTAATGATGAGCAGTGTGATTGATCTGGTTTGTCAATCACACCACATGATTGCATTTGCATGGCTGGCAGATACAGGCAAATCTGATGTTCTGGGAATAGAGAAACTTGTGAAAACTCCACCTCCTGCTCCAGGAACATAATTTTCTGGTTTATGCACTCCTAAAGGGTCTGCTGAAGTTTAAACTGGAAACAGAGAAGAATCACTAACAAAAACTTTATTAAAAGATATATATGTAGAGAGAATACAAAGGAATTTATGACAGGACTTTATTGTGAGCATACCAGACTTCTGCAATGAAACCAGCTGATTACCCAGAATTCATCTTAAGCAAGATTTTCAGACTGGGTAAAGAACTAGAGAGCTTTCAGAGATTGAAATAAGTAATAGTAACATAAAACATATGTAAAATATTAATGAAAATTATGCCTTGAAATGTCTTTTTACATGCCCCTTTTCCTGATGAAGTAATTTTGGTTTAAAAAACTAATTAAAAATAGGACTTGATGCAGACAACAGTCTAGTCTATGTGTGAATAAGCATTTTGGCAACTGTAATCACATAAATTGGCAGAAAACTGTACTGATGTCAGTCCAAATGCAGTGCAGAATATGAATGCAATAGCAGTTGACAAAGTTAGGCAGGTTTTGTTCCTTTCTTCCTGTCTGCAAATCTACAGGGCAGACAGATGGTCAAAGCTGGATTGTGTTTTTAACAAAGTGAATTTTAGCACTTCCCACTTTGGGTCATAGTTTTGGTCCTGTATTAGGATCCTATTAACTTCACAAATGCTTTGGAGGAAGATCTGATTTTCTCATAATTTCTATCGGTCCCACCTCCTGTCTAATGTCTCTAATTATAAATATTTTTAAAAAATTAATTATAAATATCTATATAGAAATATAAACATATAAATATATATAAATATATAAAAATTATATAAATTTATCTATTTATATATAAATATATAAATATTTATATAAATTTTTATAAATAACTATTTAAAAAACAAACCAAAGCTAAAAATCAGCTACAGAACACCAGAGAAAAGGTGAGCAGGAAGAACAAGACCTATGCTCATGTATGAGGTTACAGGATGGAGAGAGTCCCTGGGTGCAGCAATCTCTGCAGGGTCCAGACCCTGGGGGACGAAGGTGGTGTGTTATTTATGCTCACAGTTCAAACAGGATCACTTCCAGTAGAATTCCTCATTTTTTTCATGCCACATATGTTCTTCATAAATTGCATGCTGACCCAAAATGTCTTCTGAGAATCTACATATCTACATAAGAAATTTAGAAAAATTAAGATTCTCATCAAAGCAAGCAAGCATGCAACATCAAATGAAGCATCTTTGCTCATTTTGTACATTTTCCTGTCCTCTGGCAATGATGAAGTCCTGTTCCAGCAAAGACTCAGGCTCATATTTGCATCTTGGCCCAGCACAATGAGCACATTGAATACTGGTGACAGAAGGGCTACAATGGACATCTCTGACTTCTGTGAGTTTCTCTTGGGGTGCCAGAGCTGGCCCCAGGGGTGGCTTGACAGACCTAGGCACTGGGCATCTTTTGAGGATTGGCTGGATGAGGGTTGGGATGGGCAGGCATGGTAGGAATTGGCAATGCACTGCTAGCCCTGACAATGCCTGTTTATTTTTCCCTGGTGGTTCCCCCTCTCTATTCTCCTTTTTATCCAGAGAGCACTAAAAATCTGCACCTATAAATCATTCAAAACATATAGTGGCAAACTGGATTCAGTTTCAGACTGTAACAATTTTAAATAGTAAATATTACTCACTAGAAACACTGCAGCTCTTTTTAAGAGTTCAAAAAGTTAAAAAATAGGGATTTGATGTTGTCTATGTGGAAAGACATATTTGTTTCATTAATTTTACAAGATTTAGAGTTTATGTAGTCTCAGGCCAGGCAAATGCCTTGAGCCTGCCATTGAAGAGATTAAGGGTGGCCCTGGGCACAGGACTCAGATCTCCAGTCTGTCCAGATAAACTCTCAGTGCAAAAGGGATTCTTGGAGGAGTACATCAAATGAAGTTCACTTTTAGTTCAATAATAGGGTTCTAAGAAGATGCCAACTAGGTATGTCCAGTCATTCTTAGGATCACTGGCTTATTTAATGCAGCAGATTAAAAGAAGTGCGCAGGCAGAAAAATTTTCCCCTTGCTCTAGTTTATTCATATCACAGCTGGGGTTTTGGGGAGACAGCACTAATTTCCAAAGGTCAGAGCAACAAAACTTGAATTTTTGGTCCAGTTTTCTCTGGGACA
Organism: Anthoscopus minutus; assembly: GCA_013399455.1. NCBI lineage: Eukaryota > Metazoa > Chordata > Aves > Passeriformes > Paridae > Anthoscopus > Anthoscopus minutus. The sequence continues at coordinate 11,452 of VWYI01028906.1, forward strand.
CAACCTGGCAATCACTCTTCATGCTCTGTTTCTCCTATATGTTAGGTAGGTAAGGCAAGGTAGGTATCCTATACTTGTCGTAGACAGCATGTGGCAAGAAAGACAGAAGTGTGTCTTTGTGGTAGTTTGAGATGAGCACATATACATCAGTTACTAATACAATCTATTGCTCTTTGAATATAGTCTATCTATTTTGTTTATTTTATTTCATATTTTCATGATGAGTAGAAATTGATAAATATGTGAGGAATCTGAGTGGCACAGTTTTAATTTTTTCAAATATTAATTTTTAAATAATTGTTTTCACTACCCTTGGGAAACAGTGAATAAATGAAAATTATAATTTTTATTATAAGGAAAATGTATTAAAAATGCTTTTAATTATAACATCTGAACAGGATTTGAGATTTTGACCTTGAGACAGTCACAAGGACTAGGTCACTTGCAGAATTTTACTCATTCCCTTTGCATTCTCAAGAATTATACATGTTCTTACTGTTTTTCTTCTTGTTAAAATCTCTAGACTGATACCAAAATATCTAGAGAATGTTGCCTGCTGAAGTTGCATAACTATTTTTTTTCCTCAGGATAAATTGTGAAAAGTGGCATTGAATTAATCCATTCTTGAGAACATCGTTAAACTATAATGAGGACAAAGTGGTACAAAATGTATTCACTTTCACGAATTCTTCAAGATCATAACCAGAATAGCAAATGACAAAATGTGTTACTTTTTGCAATAAAAATGTAATAGTGGCAGAAGACGTTGTAACTTGGACTGATTGTTGCAGCAAACTTATCAATCACAAGGCCTTATTTGAATAACAGACTGGCTTTTTGTACAAAAGAAATACAATATGAAAACTACTGTGGAGGTACTAGAAAGATACTGATCTGGTCATGCCGTTGTAGTGTAGCAGTTCCCTATGTAGTGTGAATTAACAGATGTTAAAGAAATATGTATCTGGTCCCAAGTTTAGTAATTTCAACACATTACAATCTTGTTAAAGCTGAAACAATAGTAAGTCTGAAGGAGAAAGAAAATCTGTGATGATGGATGCTAATATAGGAAGCACACAGCTGGGGGAATTGGTCCAGGGAAATTCTGGAGTCTGCCCATTCATTCAGGGGCTGTTTTCCTAGCTCCTCTGTGGAATAAATGGTTGTGATCACTAAGACCTTCCTTCCACTCTCATGGCATCCCCAGCAGCAATTAGTCCACGAAAAGAAAATGACTTAAAATTGTTGTCAGTGTCTTGTTCTAAGAGTTTGGAAGATAAGAAGCACTTCTCACCCCAAACTATACAAGTGGAATTCATATATGTGTGCATGTATATATGTGGTTTAGAACTAGAAGGTGAAAACTACTTTACAGCAAAGACAATGATTCTCTTATCATTGCTAAGTAGAAAGACAATCTGTCTGAGGGTAAAAACCAAGCCTGCTTTTAATACTGTTTTGAGTAAAATCCTTAATGTTTGGCCACTTAAAATGAAGCAGGGAGCTCAGCTGTTAAAGAAGACTTAATGATAAAAGAGAATTGCAAACCAGCTTACAGTTAGCCCTGCAGGGCTCCCACAGTGCCAGTCTAGTAATGATCATTTTTCAGAGAGCTGGCCGCCTCTAGCATTTGGCTGTGCTGCAGGAATGCCAGTTGTAATTAAACAAGTTGAAAATACTTTTTCACAGCTTATTCAGGGTGACCAATACTTCCTGTTCTGCAAACTTCAGTGAAAACTAAAGCAGCTCTTCTCCCTGAAATATTGTTTCAAAATACTGGTTTCTTTTTAATGGGGTGGAAGAATTTTGCACAATTTTCTCCAAATATTTTCCATCAAAAAGGTTGCCCTTATTGTCCAAGTTTTGCTGTGTCACTGCAGCCTGCTGACAGAGCCCACTCCTGCTCTCAGCTTGGCATCCAACTGAGCCAGTGAGTCCACAAAAACAACTTTTCCTAATTAGCCATCTCTACTGAAAGGTAGAGGACAGCTCTTTTGTGAAAATTGTGCTAGACTAGGAAGGGCCAAATAACAGGAATAAAACAGTAAAGTAATAGTAAAAAGAGAGGAAGTTCACCCATCATAGGCCAGGCTGTAAGTAAAGGCTAATTTCCCTAGTGTGCATTTTGTCAGAGGACGTACAAGGAGCCGTGTCCTGGCCTGCTCAGCAGCAGGGTCGGTACACGCGCAGTGAAGGAACCCTCGCTCTGCCTCCACTCACAAATGAGGAGCACATGTGGGTCCTGTGAAGATGGGACTTGTAATGGGCCACATCAGACTGCTGGCAAGGTGCCCCCAAGACATCTACCCGATCTGCTCTGACAGGATGACCAAGCAGAAGAAGACAGATTTGACTGACTATAATATCCTAGCCTTGCTGCTGCATGTGAAGATTTATTTCATGGCTCTCAGAACAGCTTCCAGATGACAGTGTTTATTGTGTGCCTCTTTAACACACTTTTATGTCACTGATGTGTAAACAGCCAGGAGACAGGCATAACAATCCAGATAGACCTGTTGGACTCATGCACTGTAGGACAATATCATGACCATAAAGGCTGCTCTGTTTCTGTTCCACTATTCATATGTGAATTGTTGTTTTGTCCTCATTCTCTCTTCATTCACCACCCTGCAGTAAATTTTCTCAGTCAATTAAGTTCTTGTGTTCTCTGTACTGTGAGTGAGTTTATAAGATAGATTTGATGATGTGACTGTCTGTGATAGCATCAGGCTGGCCATGATGGCTGGTACTGTCCTCTCCCATCTAGTGTTCTGAAGTTAGGGAAAATATTCAGCATGCTTTATTAAATCCCATTAGGAAATTCAGCTTTGGAATAACACAGAGGAAAACTACAATTTGTTTTTCAGCTTTTTTGTTTCATTTAGGTTTTGTATTTTGATTGGGGTGTGTGTGTGTGTGAGAGAGAGAGAGAGAGAAAGTCAGACTTTATATAAAGGCTCTAAGCTGTGAACATGGGTTCGCTTCAGAAATGAGGTTTCATCCTTGGTAACGTAAGGAGTTTCTGCTCACCATTGCCCTCCAATGTAACAGAGAACATTAACTGATGCCATACCGCATTACATTTGAGGAGACTCATTAAAGCTAATGGGAAGTTGCTGGTGATGTATAAAGGTGAAAACTGATGAAATCTGCTCACACAGTGATTCTACAATGCCCTGCCGATGTTCCCAGTAACTGCGGATTAAATTGTAAAGCAAGGTCTCAGGCCCTTCACACCTAGGGTGCAGAACTGTGGTTTGTCAGCATGTTTACAAAGTTCTCTCCATTTTCTGAGTCAGTTTGGCTCATACAATTGGTTTTAAATCACCTGTAATACTAATTTACAGTATCAGTGTAGCTATGAGAGAATTAATATTCTGCCCATTATGTTTTTTAGTGTAATTAATGCCTTTAGTTGCTGCATCAAATTACTTAGTCCATTATTTCATGTGTCACCACCCCATGAGAGAAATCTAGCAAGGTATGCCTGGCTTCTCCAAAACAAAGGGTGACTCAAAGATATTTTGCCAAACAAATTTTCTTCTGTCCTGAAACTGTAAAGAAGCAGAGGGACCAATAAGGATTGTGGGCTTGTGAATGGAAAAGGGGTAAAAAGGAATTTATTGTGCCTGTTTTACTTCCAGAATGACTGTCCATCTTAGCTCTGATAAATCAAGTGACACTGTCTTTATATTAACACTGGTGTTAACACTAGAAGGGAAAATACTGGAAAGTAATTAGGAGTTGGCTATTAGCCACCACACAGGACAGAGAACAAAGGACAGGATCTGCTGCGTTCTCACTCTGGTCTTTCTGTTTCATGCCAGCCTGAGCTCACACCCCACAACCAGCAGAACCAGGCAAGCACACAGGTGAGCTTCAAGCTGATCCCGACCAAAGCTTCCCACAAATGTCCTTGTTTGTTCTGCCATCTCCCATGCAGGCTGAAAAGATCTGCCCTGCCACCTGCACCTGAGTATGAGACAGCCTCACTGCTGGCTTCAGAGCTGCTGCAGGAAATGGAAATCACAAGGTGAGACAAGGAAGTGAGGGCAAAAGGAAAAGGACTGGATGCTGGTTTTATCATGGAACACCCCTGGATATCTCTGTGTGCTGCTTCCTGAACTATAGAGCAGGACTCAAGGGATTCCCATGCAAGAAAAAAAGCAAGAAGCTGCCAGACAGCCATCCTGTCATGAGGAACTGCAGAGCAGGTATGAAGAGGTGGGAGGAAAGAAGTGCATAGTGCCCACATCTGTTTTCAGGCTATGAACCAGGTTACAGAACACAAAGACCTGGAAGATCAACAGGGTGCTTTTGGAGCCATGAGCTATGACTTAAAAGTGATTTAAAATTGGTATTGGTCTACACAGTTTTTTGTAACAACAAGTTCACTGTTTACAGGAGCCAGTGCAAAAAGACAAAGACAAGACAAAAAGGCCTGTCCTTGTTGCCATACCCCTGTGCCCCACTCCCAGAGAGCTGACTGCTGCAGCTGCATTAGCCAATACTGCCTGCTCATCTTGTTTAGACCCACATCCATGCATGGCTGTGCCCATGGTGAGGGAACAATGTTCTCAGGACATCCTGAAATAGAGATGCCTCTCATGGAGCAGAAATCAGGATGTGAATAGGTTTACACCTTTGCACCCCTGCCATATTTCTGGCCAGGCACAACAGCCTGACACCACAGCAAGGACGAGGAGAAGGCATATTGATCCTCTTCACCAGTCATGACCCTTCGTCTCCACTGTGCCAGGACTGGGTGGCATTTACAGTATTTACAGATCCTGTATGCCCCATGAAGAAGCTTGCTGGGTTGGTTAACCCAGGCAGCTCACAACGTGCTCCTATCAAGGTCCCAGAGCTCTTGGGGCCAAAAGCTAGCAGGACATGCCATCATGACACTGGTCCTGCAATTACAACCCTTGTCCTTGATCACCAAAAGCTGCAGGCTTCCATCACATTGGGAATCATCATCACCCTGCTCTTATATTTTTGAGATGAAGCAGAAACTCCACCCTAAGAGACTCTAGTCCTTCAAGGCAGATAAATAAGATAAATACCATATTAATACCATACCATAAATACCATAGATAAATACCTTATATGTAAGCAGTTAATTAATTTTAGAATGACCTGTTAAAGAGTATATAATGTTTTCACATTACAGCTAAATATCTCCCATAAAAACAAAGGTGTTTAAGCAAATAAAAACCTTGCAAAAATAGCCCTTGAATAAGCATATTTTCTAACTTCCAATGATATTTCTTTCTGAAGCCCTGAAATGTAATCCATGTGTTGAATCAAGTCCCCTTAAAATATCATAATTATCATTCACAGCACAAAGGGTAATATGTTTCCTTCTGTTCTTTAGCAACATCAAAATAACGAAGTCCATCCCTTCAGATGCTGATGGCAGTGTGTCTCCCTGCAAGACAATGGCAGCTGAAAAGAGGAGAAGCACGTGCCACATCACAGCTCCAGACAAGCTTGTGTCATGCTGCCTGTTTCAATGTTGTAGCACACTGAGTTCAAAGCAAAATGGTTTCATAGCAAAGGGACATTTGTGATGAAGCGTTGCAATACTCTGTTACCATAAGGTTTGTCAGAATTGGTGTGCTGTCGGGGGCAGTCATCCTACAAAATACATCCCAATTCTAGTCCATCTAAGAACTGTCTGTGAGTGGTTAAATGGTGGCTATATGAATACATAAAAATGTTGTTGCTGATGTAGAGCATTTGGGTAGCAGTAAATAAAGCAACCCCTTTAATCCTACTTCCTAGGTAAATAGTATGAAAACCCAGATGCATAAACAACATTAAATATGTCTGTGGTAGCATGGAGAAATGCAGCTTGACCACAGAGAAGTTTGCAAGAAGGGATAGAAACAGGAGCAGCAGGAAGGAGCCGTGTAGCCCAGTCATCCCACTCTCCAATGAGCCCAGTGGGGTCGGCAGCTGTTGTTCAAACCCCCCACAGCTCAAGCTGCTGTCAGCCACCTCCCGGGAACATGAAATATAAACTAAGTTGCATTGTGGGGATGCCATATCCATTCTCCAGAGGTCCAGGAGGCACCTCTACTCTGTGTCACCATGCCAGCTTTGCAGAAGGCACCACTGGCGATGTAGTCATGGCAGTGAAAGAGTTCATGTATCTTGTGAAATCCATGCAGGAGATGAGGAAACATGCATGGGTCTAATTTGTGTCAGGTGGCATCCACATACAACTGCAATGTTTGCAATAGTTGAGCTGGCTATTCTATAGAAAGCTGGTTCAGGCCTGTCCACAGAAGGAGAAGAACAAAAATAGCCTGCAGGAAGTTGTGCTTTAAGGTATTTATATGTCAGTGTTTTTCAACTCATAATCACAGAGCAGGGTGAATATGACGTTTGCTGGCTTGGCTGAAAGGTCCTCCATGTCACTATTCCCCATTTTAGTTATGTGCATTACAACTCAGCACTGTTTTATGTTGTAAACTGAAGGGACCAACTTTAACATGAAGACCAAATAGAAGTACAAGCTAATAGTAGTTATATATAAAAGAGGTAATCTCTGTCCTTCAAATGAATCTGGAGAGCAGCCCGGTGTCCCTACTGTCTAGGGACACATAGTGTCTGTCTTTCTTGAGGCATTAGTCCTTCTAACAAAAGACCACCCTCACTACCACACCACACCCTCTCCATGGCATTCTCAGCAGAGAATTTATTACAGCAATGCAGAACCCAACTCTGACTCACAAAGAAAAACATTGTGTTGAGGGTAAGGGCTGAATAGGAATAGGAGGGGAACAGGGAAATAGAGATTTGTGTTTGGTAAAGCTGGGCACTATCCTGGTGAGGATGGTGAGCTTGTGTCACCATTCTTCAGCCTCCAGCATGGGAAATGGATTGAAATGTGGCCTCTTGAAGCCCAGCCATGAGAAGGGTCTAGGTTCTGTGATACTGAAACTGTTGGGTATGTTAATCAGTGGCCTGCATGGTGACAGAGACACCCCCTCTCCCAGCAAATCTGCAGGTGACACTAAACGAGGAAGATTAGTCTAGGCAGGGAAGAGTAGCACTTCAGTCTACAATCACCATAAAGTTATGACACCTGAGGATGCCAATCCACACACCAGAGGTTCAAGCCACCAGTAGCTCCATGGGGCTTAGCCATGAGAAGCAGGGGGTTTGTCCACTGGGCAGGACAGTCAGAAGCACAGCACAGCTGGGGAGTGCCAGGCTCTGTCAATACCCTGCTGCAGGGGACTAAAGCACTTGGAGAGGACTGCAGGTAGAGGCACTTGCTGTGAGCAAGGCCCACTCAAGTGCATCAGATGGAGTAAGGCTTTTGGGATGGTTTCATTCCCGTCTACTCAGTGATACTGTTCTCCCAGGATAGAGCCCAGCTAAGGAGGGATGTAGAAGTGGAGTCTAGGAGAAGACTACCAGGACAGGTATGACTGCTAATGAGAGGCTTGAGGAGCTGATGTTCAGTCACAAGAGAGTGGGGCAAAGGAGTGACAACAACTCAAAGGGGATGTAAAAACCTGACAGAGATAAACTCTTCCTGAAATATCACACAGAAAACAACAATGCAAGCTGTGCCTTGAGAAGGTCAGAGTATACATCAGGAAAATTTCTTTGCTAGGTGTGGAGTTCAGCACAGAAGCAGGCTATTCAGGGAGGCTGGAAATCCTCCCTGAAGGTTTTCAAGACTGGAAGGAGTCAGAGACAATGGGTGGGTAAAATGCTATATTAAAGCAGTTCTACTGATAAAAAACAAGAGGTGTAAGAGTAACTTCTGAATGTTACCTCTTAAAATTCAGCAATGGAAAATAGCTGTTCTGAAAATTACTCTGCATAGGTCTGTGATTTCATGTCAGAGACACTGTACTCTAAAAGGAAGGATGTGCATGTTGAGGCCACATCCAGCAAGGTGGGGATCTGTCACCGGTCCTTCCACTGTGCAGAGGTGAATTGCCCAGCTCCCTGAGTGACTCTTTTCCTCCTGCTCATGGGAAAGGGTAAAAAGGTGCCTGAGGCAAGGAGGAAAGGGAATCTTTACTGAGATTAGGGTTTCACTCTGCTCTAAGCCTTTTAATGAGACACTGAGCATATACTTCCCTTCTTCCACTGAAAAACAAGAAATACTTGTTGATCATTCAGCAGTTGCCACTGTATTGCAACCTGGGCAAAGATTTGATTGCTGTGGAGCACAAGGGGGAGGAAACAAACCTTTGCCTGCTCCTTCTTGTGCTCTGCAGTGATCAAGCCTCTGCTAAGGATGTAGCAAAGAAGCTGGGCCTGCCAAGACCCACACCAGATCCACAGCACATCATGTTCCAGGTTTGTTTCCATCCCTGCCTCTCCCAGGTCTGAGAAAAAGCACCAAGAGGTGTCCCAGCAACCAAGGGAGGGCACTGCCTATGCCTCACTTCTGAAACTTCTTCGTGTATCCTGCTGCAGAGTTTAAAGTGTAAAGAGTAAGCCTTGAGCACCAACTTGTGCTGTTTTGGTGTTTTTGCTGGGCAGATACACCACTGTACTGAAGCAAGGGACTGAGGCAAGCACTGCACTGCACCTGGGCCATGAACAAAGAGCTCAGTTTCCATTTGATAAATACATCCATCCACTGGAGTTGTTTAATTTTTCTAACTGGGGAAGAAAATTGGCCATTACAGTGCATTGTCTGTGTCCCTGGGCCCACATATAGTTTCCAGCAGCTCTCCTAAGCATTCCACATTATAAAATCAATCTCTATTTAAGTAATAGAGGGATATTTATTTCCTAATTTTAATAACATATTTTGTGATTTGTTACAGCCCTCAGTGTTGTATTATTTATTTATTGGGCCTATATGGTGCCCTGCTACATGATAAAAGAGGAGCTACAGAAAGTAGAGACAAAACAAAACCAAATTCAATAATTTTGCTACCTCTAGGACTAGATCCAAAATTAACAAAGGAGCAAAACTGCAATGCAAGACCAATACTATAATGTTTTTGCTCCCAAGTTTTAACAGACCCAGTAGAAGCAAGCTACAATACTCAGAAAGATCAATCATCACTGCAAGAAAAATTAGAACTGAATCTTAACCTGAATCCCAAGGTATTTCAGAAATAAGTCTTTTGCTGTGGAGTTCTTAAAAGTTAATAATAAATTTGCACCCAGGCTCAAATGGAACAAATATCAAGCTTTTATTTTTGTCCTTTTCTTACAGTCTCCCAGTAAAGATGGTTCCCTTTCAAAATACACTCAAAAGTCTTCAGCTCAGGGAAAAAGATCTATTTACTGCAAAAATGCCTGCATTAACTAGGTGATATCTCAGCACCTTTTATTTGGTAGAAAAGTTCCCATGACCTTCAGCAGGCTACAGTTTATCTTAAGCAGCTGAGTTTATTTATCACTGAAACCTGAAAGCATGAAAAGCAGGTGTTCTGGGCCTTGCCTGCAATTTTGCTAAGTCTTGGGGAAGTCATGGTTCTACCTGCTCATGCACAACAGCTACAGCCTGCCTGTGAGCCTGGCCATGACCTGCCTGGCCAAACCCTGCTCCTCTGTGTAGATTTCCACACATTTCCCCAGAAGAGAGAGCTGCGGTGGAGCAAAGGACTCCAGAGGGTTCCTCCCTGTGCATTTCTTCTAGCTGCACTTTTAGGATCTTCCATTGTCTAATTTGCCAAACCCATGTGGGGCCCACTGGCACTGTCCACTTCTGCCTTCTCTTGTAGCAACAAATTTCTACACCCACCTTGCAGAGAAAGGTTTTCCTTCATCTGCTTTAAACCGATCTCTGCCTAGCACTCCCTGTTTCTGGTTTATGGGATTTGAGATTCAGTGAATCACAATATTGAAGTCACCTTATTGCTGCCTACATGGTTTTGTAAAGGACATTGCTTCTTTCTATGGCTGGGAAGTAAACACCCCAAAACAATACTGGAGATTTCCATTCCCTTTGCTGCTGAGGAAAACTGGAAGTCACTAAATTAATTGCTTATTTAAAAGAGAAGCACGTGTTTTAGACTTGACTTTTGGTGGCAAGTGGACTTTTCAGATGATTAGTTTCTGTGTTTCTCATAGGTCCTTTCCACAATTAACAGCTCTGCCTGAAGGAAAGGAATTAGCTACTTCCCTGTCTCACATGTTTGCAAAAATACTGCCAGGTACACACCTGCAATTTTAGATCAAATGCCTTTGAAAAATCATAGGTCAGTTTTGAAAACTACCCATGATTGCTTTAAGCTACATAAATACTTTTCTTCTAGTGATGCCTTGCTGTGGTTTTGAATTAATCATTCAGACATTATTTTCATTAGTGCTTCCTGTCAGTTAGCCCTGAAAACTATGTGGCACAACTTTCTGAAAAGTACAAAATGTTTTGATGACAATCTTCAGAAAGTCTGGCCACAGATACAATGGCTTCACTAACTATTCCATACTAACACACTCTAAAGGAGAATGGGAATCTTTATCAATCTGCCCCAGAAATCTACCTACAAGGTTCTCCCTCTGGAAACCAGACCAAATAAAACAGGCTGACTCCAAAAGGACTGCCTGCATATTAATTGGCCCAAATTTGTAAGGTGCTTTGAGATACAAGGTGTTATGAGGACTCTGGGAATGGTGCCAAAATATGTCTCCTTGATGTAGCCCTGAGTAATTCTGTGCAGCCCTCTCACAGGAATGATGTCTCAGATTCCTAAATCTGCTGTGTGTTGCTCTATTTCACCTCAGTTGTTAGAAAACAACTAGCTCAAGGCCTTGAATCAGCAAAGAATCAACTTTTTTAAACAAAAAATACATAGCACACCCAGTAGATCAACTGACCTTTAGCCCTGAGCATAAAACTGAGAAGTACATTACTGTTTGTTTTGTGACGCACCAGGCAAATCTCTACTCCATTGCATCCTCATGTGGTGCTCCTGGTATTACTCTTGGCTACATGATCATGATCACAATGACATAGTGATTCAGACTCTCCATAATGTGTAGGTTTCTTCTCCTGGAGCATGTCAGTAGGTTAAGCTCACAGTTGCTAATTTTATAGTATTTCAAAAGATGATTATATATTTATGCATTATTTATTGCACAAATCTAGCATGATATATTATTTACAGCAGTATTAAGAGTATTTATTATTTATTACATTCCTATATTAATATATATTATTTCAAGCAAGACTTTTTGCAATGATGTTTGTTGATTTCAGTTACTATACTAACAGGAGTTAGTATTCTGCAGAGTAGACAGTACTGTCCTGTGGGCTGAGACAGCTGAAATCTAATTACCTAGGCCAATAAATGCAATTCACTTTTGCCTAAGCAATATTTTATAACTTGGGGATGGATTGTGGTCAGCTCTGTCTGGGTACAACTGAAGAGGGATGCAAGGTATCTGCTCTCCTCCTCTATGTGGTGTGCTAGCACAGAGTCCCACAGATAAATTTCCTCTGCCTGTGAACCTGGGCAGACCCACAGACTGCTGCAGCTGCTACAGAGATCCAGTGAGTTGTGGATACAGTTGTCCCCCTTCATTTTCTTCCCTTTGAGGGAAACCAGAATTATCTTAAATAGAAAATTGCACAAGCCACAGCTGATGCAGGCACTGGCTGTTTAGGGAGGTGATTTCTTGAAATAACATTGGTATTGCAGCAAAAGCTCTAGCTTAGAGTTATTAAACCTTCACAAAAAGGCCTTGCTGAAATAAATTATTTTTTCTGAGGAACAGAACTATAGACATGTCCAGTCCTCTGTGTCTTAATCTCAGCATCTGACCCTTTGTCTTCGAAGAACAGAGCCTGAGTAGTCTGTCTCTGAGAAGAGCTACTCTTGGGCAAATTAGAAAAAAGTGCTGAAGACTGAAAAGGTCTAGAAGGCACCTCATGGCAGAACTAAGAATCCAGCTTGAATACAAGTTTCAAAACAGTGGAGACTACAGACCCATCCCTCCTCAGGCATGCTGGCAAGCTTCTCCCTCAAAGCATGGGGTGGAGGCTTCTCCTGAACAGTGTTCAGCTTTGACTTGGCTTCAAGACCCACCTTCCATTCCCATCCTGTCAAATGCACTGCCAGGCCACCTCTACACACATAGAGCCATTTGCTTACATGTAGTTGGGTTTATTCAAGCAGAGCCTGTCCTGCAGTAGCCCTCTCTCCTTCCAGCTCCACCACCCTGGACCTCATTTCTGCAGGCTGGCATGCTTTGCTTGCACTGTCTTCCATGACTCATCACAGAAGAGGATCTGGAGTTCACTCAGGCATTTTTCACTAAGTGGTGGCTGTTTGCCATGCAGCCCTTACTTCTATTAGATGATGAGGACATCTAAATCTTAAAGACAGTCTTCAAGGACTCTCTTTAGGAGAGTCTTAACTAATCTTTAAGGGGAACACTGTCCCAGGTGGGTTCGAGATAGTGTCTGAGGCTTCAAGGACTTTTGTGGCCTAAGCCATTTGGTTGTCACTATATCATCTTTCTGAATCACTCAGCTCCCATTATATCTGTGCGTATGCTATTTGTGTACTGATTTTTCCAGTTACTCTGTCTTTTTAACTTTGGTCCCCCATATTCTCTTCAGCTGACTCTCAGCATAAAGGTCTCTCCATTGTTCCAGCTTGACTTCTCTCTTCTGGTCTTCCCAGCTTGCCTCACTATTTTAGTTTTTCTGTCTGCACTGAAAGCACTATAAACACTGTCTCACTCCACCTCTGTTGACAAAACTATTTAGCATAATCGATCTTCATACTTACCCTGACTCATTCCTACTAGCAGTGGTGGAAAAACACCTGTTTATTTCAATTAAACTTTGATTAGCAATTAGCATCTACCTGTCACTATTACTCACTTTTGTCTAGTGTCCCCTTCAGCTATTTTATATGCTATTTTTTCACCTGGTTTCCATGAGAACCATCTCAGTATATATCTTATCCTGCCAGACCTATATTTGGTTCCTGTCAGGAAAGAACAAATAGTTTACTCTCAGGCAACATGTGAGGCTTCAGCTGTTCCAGCAACACTTAGAATATGGTGAGAGTCACCTCATCAAAATGTATCCAGAACACTCCATGTGCCCATATCCTGCTATACCATAACAAATGGAAATCTATCCCATAGCACCCTGTTGGTCTACACCCAGCTTCAGGTGACAAGCTTTACAGATGTGCCTCAAATCTCCAACTTCAGCAGGGAACAAGAACAAAGAGGATGCTCTGGTATCCTTTCCCTTGAGAAAGGGAAAATTCAAATCTCACCAAACAGCCTGTGTGATGGGCAGCTGGACTTTAGATGTGATCCATTCCTTCTGTGTTGTTGACTGTGTTGTTGTGAGAGCTCCTTTTGGAAGTTCACTGAGCTGTTCACTTGCAGTTTCACTGAGAGAATGAGGGGAGAGATGGGGCTGCTCTCCTCCCGTGGGACATGTAGCTCCCTGTCACAGAGAAGCAAAGGATGAAGCTTTGCAGAGGTCCCATCTGAGTCACCAGGTGACTGGCAGCCCCTTAGCAGTCAGAGCAGGACATAAATCCTCATGAGTGGCAATAAAGTACAACACAGGGATCTCACAGTGCCCTCAAGGCAAAGAAACTACAACAAATTAATGATGACAAAATTTGTGTGAAAGACATTGCTGAATAATGCCATACTATATACAACCTCTGAGAAAATAATACTAAAAGACTATTGACTTCACAAAGCTGTCCCTCATCACCCAGTAAGAGTATTCTTACAAACCATTATCTGGGCTTGGCATATGTGGGAGCTCCTAAAGAATAATCGTTCATTTTTTCCCAATGAGAGCATCAAATCTTGTCCACTTACAGCCCTTTGACAGCACCAGTTACTATGTCTTTAAAACACGGTGGCTCAGATGGTTGAGTATCCCTCTGCATGGAGGTGCTTGTTTCAGTTCAGCACATGCTCCAGCCTAGGGAGGTAGTCCTTACACTGTGGAGAGTAACAAACAGCTGGCAGTCAGTATGTAATACTGCTCTATGCAGGTTTGTGAGAACATATCCTAATTTAATTTTATATCTAGCCAGAATAGGAGGGCATGACATGAGGGCCAGTAGTGTTTGCACCAGCCAAATTGTCTCAGTGTAACTTTGAAGAACTCTAAAGTCCATGATACATCCATGAAGAGTTTAACATGCTTAGTCAGAGGCTCATGTAGTACAGCTTGTAATTACTTATTCCACCTACGAGAGCAATGTGAAAAAGGAAGAGTCAAACTCCAGTTCTTGAGGAAGACAGGGAATGCATATCTTCAGCTGCCCTGCAATAGCTACCATGAACACTAGGTAAGACAAATGTGAAGTACTAATTAAGAAAAAAAATGACGTATTGCAATTTTTTAGCAAGTATTTCAGTAAATTCCCAACTCATTTACCATTTTTTATCCCAAGTGGAGCACGGGAAAAGGTCAAAACGCTTTATGAAAATAAGCAGAAAGATGGCCAGTGCTGTCTTTGCTCATCCTTCGACTCATAAAACACACACATGTGAGTCCACTGGGAAAGAGTAGAGGTGGAAGAATGAATAAAATAGGCAAAAGTACCAAGAGAAAGGAGAAGCTGACTGATAGCCAGGGCAGAGAGACCTGGCAGTTCCCAGGCACAGAGTTAAACAAATCCTTTGCATTTGCAGACCAGAGGAGATTTAAGAGTGGATGGGAAATGAGGATGATTTATTGAACTTTAAACCAGTGTCTCTTTCAGACTGAATCACTGTCTCTTGGATTCTGACTTGTTTTGACTTGAAGTTTCTTACTGCTTGGCTGGACCAGGTGAAGGAAAGGTAAGTGCTAAAACTAGTCCATTATCTCTCTGTTATCTTGCCTAAGTAGAGATACTATTCCTCTCTGAAAAGTGCTCATATTCCATCTTTAGACTCATGCAATGCTGTTGAATTTTCAGCATCTTTCGCTGCCTTATACTCCTGGTGTTTTTTTCAAATGCTGTCATCTAGCTGACCTGGGTTGAATTCCATCTGTAATCTGAAGATAAGAAGATCTGTCTTCCACACATAGCCCATTAAACTTTCTAGAGAAACTCCAGATAAAAGTATCTGGTTAAACAGGCTTCTTAAATGACCTGGTACTGTGGACAAGGAACCATGACCCATAACTCAGAGGGTATGATGCTCATGCAGACTTCAGGGGTTTTATGTCCAGATTGTAACATTGCTGGATTTTCTGTGAAATTTCCTTTGTTCTTTGCTCAGTAACTTCCTGACTTATTTTATGAATTTGTGCCAAATTAGTACAATTTGTGTATTTGTGCCTGACATTACTAGAGAGATGGAAATGCCCATACAGAAATGAGGAAGATATGAGAGGGAAAAATAAAGGTAGTGACAAAGACCCTGCTGCTTCAAGGAGCAGGATCCTGCCTGTCACAAAGAAGACCTTAAAGGTCAAATATATTTTAATCCCAAAGAAATGTTATTGATGTTTATGCTTGCTATGATTCTGAAGCTAACATAGATGTATATACACTGACATCTGTCACTGACCTAGCTGGTAGCTGTGTTTGGTCCACATGGTCAGCTGAGCAGGTAAAAACCTCTGCCCTGGGAGGATGTTGCCATCACTTTCAGCAGAACTACATCACAGAGAATCAAAAATACACTGAAAAGCCTGAGAATCCTGTTAAAAATCCTAAAATACAATTAGTACCACATAGTACAGTCAGATCTACTTAATCACAACTTGTTTGCCAATATCCAATTGTATTAGCTAAATGAAAAAAAAGAAATCAAATCTTGTTCATATGTCTTAAACTAGCTTCTTCTTTAATCTGTGTGATGTTGAGACAATGCCAATAAAACAAGCATGATTTAATCAGCTCCGAGTGTTCTGATCTGACAAGCATCTTCATTTGGAAAATGATTTCTCGGCTATCCATAGAACAGGTATGGATATTCTACAAGATATGCTGCTCTCTCTCTATACTTGCCAAAGATTTATGCTGGAATTACAAGTCTTGTAGCCTGACATGTAGAAGAATAATATTAGCCATTCCAAATACACTTCAGAATAACAAATCATAATTAAATTATGATATATATTAAAATTTTCCAAACTTTCACGGATTGTTATTTCTTCAGCAATGTTAGGAAGATTTCCTCTCTCCAAGGGATGGCTGCTAAGGAGCCATATGTGATACACAGCTCTCAATATTCCTCTTGTGTAGGCCATTCACTAGATAACCAAAGGTGTTCGCGGCTGATAAATTTAAATCTTGCATCTTTCTCTAAAACCAGAAAAGCACATGAATGCCAGGCGTGCCAATCAGTATTTTACTGCTACTCTGTTGCTTGCATGCATTTTATGACCTTACCAGGCTGTCTGAGCTGTGTACATTTTCAAGTATCCTTTGAGTCTGCTTTCACAAGAAATGCTAATTTAGGTGAAAGAAAATTACTCCAGTTTACAGAAGTATTTGCAAATGTAGAACACCACTTTTGCCTGCATTTAGTAACTGAGTGGCAAAATTTGATCACTTTATATTTGACAGTTATTTGACTGTGTAATTAAAATAATTCATTTTGATTCCCCCTAATTCTTTCTAGTCATCAGGAGATTCATAGAATTACAGAGTGATTTGGGTTGGAAGGGTGGAAGGGATCTTAAAGATCATCTAATTCCAGCTCCCTTACTATGAGCAGGGATACTTTCCACTAGATGATGTTTCTGAAAAATCCATCCAACATGGTCCTTAATTCTTCAGAAATGGTGTGTCCATTCCTCTGGTCAACCTGTTCCAATGTGTCACCACCTTCACAGTAAAACAATCCTTCCTAATATCTAATCTAAATCTGCCTTCTTTTAGCATGAAGCCTCACCCCTTGTCCTATCACTATCGGCCCAGGTAAAAAGTCCCTCTGCCCATTTTTTATGAGCTCCATTCAAGTACTGGAAGGCTGCAGAGGTCTCCATGGAGGTTTCTCTTCTGAATTTAGAACAATCCCATTTTTTTCTGCATGACTTCACAGACGTAGAGTTCCAGCTTACCAATCATTTTTGTGGGCTCCACTGGACTCGCTCCAGCAGCTCCATGTCCTTCCTGTGCAGGGCCCCCAGATCTGATGCAGTGCTGCAGGTGGGGTCTCAGCAGAGCAGAGCAGAGGGGCAGAATCCCCTCCCTGGCCCTGCTGCCCACGCTGCTCTGGATGCAGCCCAGGACACATTTGGCTCTCTGGGCTGTCAGTGCCCATGGCTGGGTCATGTCCAGCCTCTCACCCACCAGCACCTCCTCACCTCCTGTGAGGCACTAAGCAGAAATGAAGCAGCCATCGTGCACTACACCCTGCAATAAACACCTTGCAATAAAACATAGCCAGCAGTAAAATTACACACAGGTGGGAGAGGCTCTCACTGGATGGCAAAAGACAGAAAGCGTGTAATTATTATGCTACACTTTGGACATTAAAATAAAAGCAGCTTCTGACAATGACAATTATTTACTGTCATGACTGATAAAAGAAATCATACTAATAATATACAGAAAGAAAAAAATGGGTCTTGAGGAAGAAATTAAAATACTTAAGTCTATTTCATCTGTATAGATGAATATGTAGAACAACAGTTTTCACATCATGCCAGATAGAGAAAAAATTATTTTGAGAGGAAAGTCAATACTGTTACTGAGGGCCAGCCTAGCCATCTACCATGCTTCACCTGAGAAACAGATAAAAACTTCTGGGATAAATACAGCAGAAACTTCAAAATTTCTAGTAAAACTTTAAAAGTAATTTAAATATTGAGTTAATGGATACAATTTTCTTTTCAGTTGTGAAGGTTTGCGTCAATGACATTTCATAGATGTGGAGAGAAATAATTTGAGGGGGGGTAGTTATAATGGTATGGAAGCAAAATTAGTTAAATCACAAAATCACAGGAAAACAAGCTATATTGTAAATAAGTTGGGTCTGTTCCAAATTAAAGCTAATGGGAGTTCTTTTCATCCATCCAGCAGGTATCTCACCTAAATGATTTTGTCATTTGCTGCATCAGAAAAGCTCATGACATACCCATTTTGATTCTTAATCTCATATATATGCTTTAATTGCTGGCTTCATGATTCACAAATAATTGCTATTATGAACCTATTTCATACAACATTTAAAATGCTCCAACCTGTACAAACTTTGTACAAATAATGTCACTCACTGCACAGAGAAAATAGAAGCTCAGTGACTATAACAGCACAAGAGAATCTGTGGCCACAAAAAGTTCCTAAATTTTTTCTTGGATAGTGTAATCCAAAACAACTAAATTGTGAGGGAACATTATTGCATTGACTGTGAAATGGCAAGTATGTATTAGAAATTTCCGTTACTTGCAAATAAAACTTTGAAATGGCTGTCTAAAAGCTATTTACATGGCCAAAGAAATACAGCCCCAAATTTCTCCAGTCTGGTATCCTCACAGGAATTTCTTTCTTCTGATAATGCCTTGAGAGTATATAAAATAAGCGTATTGTCACAGGGTGAAAATAGCAATTTGAAAAATAATAGTAATTTACTTAACTACAGGTAAAAAAAATCCAGTTTCTTAGCAAACATTTAATTTTAGACAAAAATTTATCATTTATTTTCAATAATATTTTTTCCTCTATGTTTAAAATGTGAGAGAATTGTTCTGGATTTTTGTTCTTTGAATTCCCTACATATGTCTAGTAAAAGAAAAAAAAAAGAAAGAAAATTTCAATTAACACATCTGAGATAGTATTATTTAGAAATAAATATAGGTGTAAATGTTACTGTAGTATTTAAATATAAATGAGTAAACATATAGGATATGCACATAAATACTGTTTGACTGCAGGTAGACCAGAAACAGGCATTACCATCACATTATTAATGCAGTACAGCCATGATATGGCTCCAAGAAACATGCAAGAAATGCAGAAGAAACGAGGGCAAAATCATGCTGTACTCACCTTTTTGCCTGCTGGGATTTCTGTGGTGCAGATAAGTTTTGAGAGTCTAGAGTTACCAGTACAGAATGGAATTTGCAACAACACAGCTGGCTAAGGGACATGTCTGGAATACCATATATACAAAATGCTTCTTACTCAGGTGTGCAGAGCCACATCAGAGCAGGAAACACTAAAAAGCTGTATGGGGTGCACAGGAACATCCAGAACATGCAGCAAACTGGGCCAGAGTTCTTTTTTTTCTTTCATCTTCAAGTCCTGTTGCGTAGGACATTGCTTTCATACTTCTGCATCTTATCCCATCAAAAGGCAAGAAAGATTCAAGAAGAAGCAGATCTTTAAAGGGCTGTTCCTGACCATAAATTAGAATACTTAACAGTGGTGTTGTATCCCAGTATTCTGAGCAAAGTTCTGGGAGCTAAACAGCTCTGAAGCTTCTTCTTTTGTATGTAGCCAGAATGATTTCATGATTCTTCATTAGAGTTACCCCAAAAATCCTCAGGCCTTCCCAGTACAATTGTGCTGCACCTTTATGGAACAATGTATCAGTGAATTAATGAGAACAAAACAACCTGACACCTGCTGCATTTATTATTCTGTCAAATGGACCAACTACTGAGAAAAGTGTTAAGACACCTAGATTGTTGACTATAGAAAGACTTTTTTTTGGTAGTTGTAATGTACAAATAAAAATTGTTTTGGAACCTCAGAGGCATAGCTAAATAACAGTTCTACTGTTTGGCATAAGGGTATGGCATTATAAATAATAATTTTAATTTGACAGGGAAGAAAGCATTTGGGTTTTGTTAATTGAGTAATGAATAAGTAAAGCTCTGCTGTTTATTAATTTGTTATCTAATTATATGGTCAGAGAGAATCATAACGTATTTTGGAGTTGGCCACATTTTAGGATAGCACATTTAGAGAAACACATATATTTTATTTTTGTAAGTGGTTCTCCACTTAGCATACTAGTCTGACACACTTGTCAACAATGTGATTTCAAAATCTGGTGCAAGAGATGCAGTTAGAACATGTTAGAGTCAGAGAAGGCAAGAGAAACTATCTGTTCACTTACTGTGTGGATTTAGAACTTCTTTCACTTACTGTGTCATTTTAGAACACTTTCAAGGCTTGTTAGATTTGTTGGGAGTAGTAGCTTTGTTTTATTCAGCTGTGTAAAAGTCATGATAAGTCAAGTAAATTTCTGTAAAATTGAAACAAAATATTTTATTTCCAATTTCAAAAACAGTGAGCATGAGTTAAAAAAGGTAATGGGGGAATGAAATAAAACCACCCCGGTTTGCATACTGCCAAGGTCAAAGTTCAGAGATCTCCCTATCTCCCTTAATCTGTCTGTTTGGGATACAGTGGATGATCCTCTTGTTGACAGTTCTCCGAGAACCTTAGAGGACTGGAAAAATGTGATTCACCGTCTGCGTTTTTCTATTGGCTCTCTTTATCTTTTAATTCAATATCTGTTTGTATGTTAGCAGCATGACACAAACAGCTTGATGGAGTGAGCTCCTTCCACTCATTACTGGTTTTGATTGAAGCTAGACAGGATCCATGGTTCAGTGCAATATTAAATTTGAGGTGATTGAGTTACAGCAGAAGATAGATGTCAGATCTGGGGCAGCTCTGGGTCTGTCAGGCTGTGTGGGTAACATAAACATGACTGTTTTAAGGAGGCAGATTTGCTCCCTCCGGGTCACCGGGACACTGACACTGAGGGCAAGGTAAAGTGAAGGGCTGCTGAGGTTTAGGAAGATGACTCAGAGGTTCTGTACTGCCTGGACATCAGATTGTGCTAGTCTCTCTCTCTAGGTGACAGCAACTAAGTAGTCTAAACTAAAAGTCTCTGTGTGAGGCCTGCAAGAGCTCAACCCCTGGAGCCATGTCCTACCAGCATTGTCACTGGCACTGTCTCTGTTTCCAGTGGCTCTCACGTCGCCCCTCTGTACAAAGGTAAGGGCTGACGTTCAGTGAAGGCATCTGACCAGAAATACGGAACCCATGAACCTCGCTGAAGCTGTTTTATAGAAACTAATGAGACAGGTAAACAGTCTTTTACTCCAAAACCTCCTCATGGCCTGTGTGTGGGGTTTGCTGCTCCATAACTAATACCACACCATGAAGCAAGTTGGCTTTAATGTATCAGTGAATTAATAAGAATAAAACAACTTGACACCTGCTTCATATTTTATTCTGTCGCGAACTCTGCAAGGAGGTCCAAAATCCATAAAATGACAATCTCATCTCAGTGAGATGGTGGGCTCCATTTTTCATTTTATTTAGTACAGTGCAAGTCCTGTATTAATGGGGAGTTATATGTCACACCTCTTCCTGTGCCTGTTGCAGATAAGGAAAACATGAGTGGAAAACTTGCCTGTTTAAGGCACCCCCTAACCAGAGAAAAGAAGTATTGGGCCAAAAGCCAGAATTTCTAAGAGTATTTCTTCCACAGACTATTGCTAATATTTCCACAAGGCACCAGGATCATTACTGAACCAGGCTTTTCATTCATCTGCCAGGGAAGAGAACTCCAATCTCCAGAGTGACACATCTGAGTCAGTTCCCTCTACAAAACAAATTGAAATTCCAGATTACACAATCTCCATCTCTAAATCTAATCACCAGACTGAGAATAACCAAGGTCTCTTGATACCCAGCACTATTCTTGGCTCCCCTACAGCTGATTACCTCTAGGATGCAGCAAAAGTTCTGTGTCTTTCAGGACTGCTCTGTGTGCAGCATAAAAACTTAGGTGCTCCTCCATGTGGTATCTAGGGTGTTCCTGGAAGCTCTGAGACCATTACTCTCATTGGATGGGCCTTGGAAATTAACCTATTGCTATTTTTCTCCAGGGGAACGGTCCCTAACTTGAAGTAAAACTTGTTCATGTCTGCATTTTAGAATAAGAATAATTCAGCCAGGCTGTTACACCAGCGTTTTGCACTCAAACCTCTGCAACCTGTCACATCTGTGCAACCAGTCCGCACACACTGGATGCTCGCCAACTTCCTCTACATCTTCTGAGGATAAGGGATGCTAAGCCAGGAGCAGTGCCAAGCTTTTCTGCTGACATTGGCATCACAGAAGTTCAAGTCTCACTATTCTTCATCTGGCACCAATGTCTCCTTAAAGTTGAAGATAAAATTTACAGCAGTTGTTACTGTGGTACAAAATCTCACAAATACATGAGTTAGCTTCTCAAGTCATTGTATCAGAAATTACAGTACGGAGCTGCAGGAAGATTAGCAGGCCTCTCTTCAGATCAGGTAACATAGCAGGCAGCTACTTGTTTGATCCTGAGCACTACTAATGCACTAACAGAGGGTCCTGAAATCACCAGTCTCCAAAGTGACAGAGCAGTCCAGTTTAAGTAGAGTGTCAGTTGAGATGCTCAGATTTGACAAGAAATTTCTTTGCTTTCACAGATCTAAAGTAAATACAACTTTACAATGTAGACCTAAATCTAATTTTAATGAAGACTTTGTGCATTAATTCCCTTTGTGTACAGTCCTTGTCATTAATATCTTCCACTGGCAAACAAAGAATGTATTAGAAGAGAACCTTGCCAGTTGAAGAAAGTATTTGGCTAGTCTTAGTGTTCCAAATAAGTTTTATTTGTAATTTTCAAGGACACTTGAACAAAAAATGAGCAGATCTTCACAAGTTAAATTTAGTTTTACTGTCAGTGTCCCTGTTGGCAGTCTAATACTGCACTCATTCATTTCAGTTATCTGTAATTAAAAATTGCATGGAATATGCACAGAATATTCCTGGCTTTCATTGATGAGTTCTGAACACTAATCAGTTAAAGATTCACAGAACTGGCTTTCCCTGTGCTTTGTTTTGCCTAATATCAGATTTTTTCTGATCACCTCTTTCAGCTTAGCACACACATTGGTGTTCATAACAGCTATACTGGCATGGAAAAGATATATAGGTGGCATTGCAGAGTCCTGTGTCTTTACCTGAGAGTTCAGTGTTGCTTCAGGGTTAATCTTATGTGTCCAGCAAAAACTGGAGAGCTCAGAGGAGGCATGTGAATGAGACAGAGTTGAGGGTTCAGAGCTGGGTACCAGGAGGCTGAAGGTGGGTGGTGGAGAAGGTGAGCAAAGAGGCAGACATTGCCAGTAGAGCCTCTTCAGCACACACTGACCACACTGACCAATTATCAGACACGTTCTGGGGTATGACACATTTGTCTCGTGGTTTGAACTTCTGCTACTCTTGAACAAACAGCTTTTGTAACTATCCTTGACTGTGAGATGTCCCAGATGGATGGGATGGCAGGTGTGATTTAGGTTGAGCTGCAGTAGCCAGACTTTAACAAGGTGCAAGAGCAGGTGCATGGACCATTCTTCTTTCCTTGGGTAACTCAGCTATCAGGCCCCTAGGAAAGGGCCCTGCTATGGCAGATTGCATCAGGGCTCCCTGTGTCCTAAACTTTAACCAGATGACTGCAGAAGTGGTAAAAGAAGCCTCCAACTGCCTGGCTCATGAAGTACTGCATATAGTGCCCCATTGATGAACTGGCTGAGCACCTCTGATGAACAGCAAACAAAGAAACCAAAGGTGACCAGATGCTGGCCCTGGGAGAAAGGAACTTGGTTTGCTTGTTTAATCAATTATCTGCCTATGTCATTGCACGGGCAGTAAGCTATGTGCGAGAAATCCTGTCAGGGTCCTCAGACTGACTGCTGAGGCAAAGCGTTCACATGTGAAAAACTTCAACAGCTGAGACAGATGTTAATCTTCATGCTCACAAGCAAACTGCTTAGAGAAAAGGAAACTTTTCTGGTCCTGCCATAAGGCACACACTGTCCCACTGAGCGTTCTACATGTGGCTGTAGGCCCAGGATATGCACACACCCACATGCATACACATATCAAACACAGTTAATGGAAGCTAACAGCAAAGCTTAATGAGCTTCCCACATCTTCTCTTGAAAGAACTTGCATTTTTAAAAATAAATTCCCATTTCTTTGTGGAAAAATTTCCAAAGATTTCTTGTGTTAAGCTCTAGGATTCCATATAAGTTCAAGGTAATGATATCTGCCAGCTGTGTAGTCGCAATATCTACAGAGAAACATTGAAGATCTGTGTTAGTTTGGGACTCACAAAAAGTAATTCATTATGCATAATGGTGATGTTGGAAGTGCATGCCAAATGGTTAGATCTAATGTAGCATACAGTTTCATTAAGGCACAACAAAATTAATCTATCCCTTCCCACCAGGAGGTTTAAACAAAAGCAATGGGGAAGGAGATGCATGGAAAAAACACCAATTCATTAATGAAATTAAGACATGTAAAATAATTAGGCTTATAACAATAGATTAGAGAACTAAATTAACCCTTTTCTTTTCTGTCCTATATACACAAATCAGAACCCTAGCACTGGGTGTTATATAAATGAAACTTTAAGTGTCTTCCAATTTTTCTCTGTCCAGGGAGGAGATGAACAAGAAGATCAAAACAAAGCCACTACTTCCTTTGAATAATTTTATTCTGGTTTGCAGAAACTGCCCATGGTGACTATTTACATTCAAAGCCACACTTTGGATCTCCAGTGGGAAACTGCAAATGAATGAGTTAATTCAAAGAATAAAAGAGAAACAGTTGTCACTAAACTGGTGTATAATAATTTGGGCAATTAATAATATTGAAAGTAAGGGACCAACCTAAATGAATGGAGATCCAGAGCTTTCTCTTGCTTTATCAAATATGCTAGTTAGAAGGCACAATTTTCTTTCCTGTATGTCCTGTTTCCCCAGTTACACAGGTGTATATTTTAAACCACTCTGTGCCTTAACAGATGCTGCTTACTTTAATGTGTAAAGGAAAGACAAATGTTTGAAAATACACTATATTCTTTCAGGTTAAGAAATAACCCAGATGCACAGATTTTTGAATAAATCAAGTAATCAAGAAATTTCCTGGCCTTCTGTACTTTAATTTTTTTTTATATTTAGCTGAACACAACAGGAACTTCTCTATTTTCTGCTCACAGTTCTTAGCTCTGCTCTGGAGGAAAGAAACTCTAAGCACCCAGCAGTGCTTAGGGAATGAAGTGAATTTAGGGCACAGGGGAGTTTTGGGAGAAGTTCTGCAATGATTGCAATCCTGAGGAGCACAGGACTCCCACCCCTAGGGCTCACTCCAACTCTAGTTCTGTGGACCAGGAGTGTAGTCTGCCTATAGCCTTGCTTGGATGTGAGCAATGAGTCATGGGTGCCACATGATAGCCTTTCATGCCACTGAGCACACAAAGCTGAAGCAATATCATGTTTTGAAACGCCTGTGAGAAACTGTGGCAGCCCAGCCTGCTCCTATGACAGCCCAGCCTGCTGCCACCTCAGGACTGCATCAGTTGAGAGTGGCATGGCCATAGAATAAAAGAACGGGCTCAATGGAGTAACTCGAAACAAAAATATCTTTAATAAGGGTGAAAAACCAAACAAGATAATCCAAACAGTGGCATAGGGATACTCCAAAAAGCAAGGGGCAGGGTGCATGTAAAGTTTATAAAGGGTAGGTTGGGGCTGGAATCTGAGGGTGAGGATCCAATGAGGAACAAGAGTTAGGAATAGTTAAATTACTGCAGCAATTCTTAACCAGTAACAAGAAGGGCAACAGAGAACTTTCCAGTACCAATCCTTATAAAAATAAAATTATTTACATACTGATTCCCAGGGGGCAGCACCGGAGGAGTTCTGCTCATCCTAAGCTGAGTGAAGGTTTGCAGACTGGACTCCCACGGTTTTAAGTTGATGTGTGAAGTCTGATTGACTCCCACAAGAATCCACGGTACGACCAATTATATAACACAATATCAAAGCCTCAATGTATATGCTGAGAACCTGAGGCTTCCCTTTACAAAATGACTCTGCCAGCATCTAGAATGGGAGACAAGGTTGATTGACAGCAGGAACGTCACAGGAGGTAGTCTTGCAGGCAACACGAATCTATAAACCCAAGGGAAAAGTATCACAGCAAACCAGGTAGCAAGTCCGTATCCCAGAACAGAACCAGAATTCATAAGGCCTAAGGCAAGCAGCTGCAACAGCAGAAGAGGTGACTGCACCCAGCATCCCAGCACAGCAGAACAAATGCAGTAATGCATGGCATACCTGCAGACATGGCTGGTAAGTACCTAAAATGAAGCACCACCAATGTCTTTTTAAAAATATTATTGTTAGTGATAGATGAAGAAGGAAGATGTGGGGAGCTCTTTAAGCAGCTTTGGTCTGAGCTAGCTGAAGCTCATTATCTTTTTCAGGAGACACTCATGCTTTGTTCTGATCATGCCTGTTTCCAATGCTCAACCTGTTGCTCCAAGGAATTTCTGCACAAGGAAATGGCACAAAGTCAGAGAAGAGCAATGGTCTTGGTCCAGGCTGAAATCTTGTCTTTGAATTGTCTGTTCCACTCCAGGATTTCTCATCTGTTTTCTACAGCCCCAAACATTTTAGGACAGTGATTCTCCTCAATCTAGTGTCCTTGTACCTTCACTGCCTTCAAAGGAAATATAAAACTTTAAGTGCTTAGATTCTGATGTCTGAGGTAGGAGGCAAGGACATTCTGATTTTGTTACAATAATGTAATCTTGGGAAGCAGTGACATACCTCCTCTGAGTGCAGTACAACAGGTATTGTCATTATTTAATTCATCTCACTTAGTCAAAGTGGTGCACCTCTCTCTGTGTCCTGTCCATTCTCTTATCAAGCTGCCTAAATGGGGAATAACCATACAGCTGATTGGCTTTGGTGATATTGCTTCAGAGTTAGCTGACAAGAGTTAAAATGAATGGACTCCAATGCATTAGGTACTTTGTTCATTGTAAGTAGTTAAGCAGATATTTTAAAGATTATTGTGAAAACAATATTTTTATTTTATATATATTGAGTGATGGTGGCATGTCACTAAATGGGATCTGTGCCCTGTGCATAAATATTTAATCTAATGGGCATTCCAAAGCTGGTGACTGGAAAATTCAAGAATCTAGAGGTAAATATTGCTGGGTCAGAGATATCAGCTAAAAGTCCTCTTCTATTCTTCATTTTTAAGGTACAACTCAACCTCTTAATTGCAAAGATTTGTCAAGATGTGTGTAATATATTGTAGATAACAGTGACACTTTGGCAAAGATACTCTATTTTAGAAGAAAATAATAGTCTTACGGAGATGACCCAAGGGTTCCTGAAGTAATAGAAGCCTACAGGTGAACGCTGCTGAAAAAACTCAGAAAGATTAAAGAGCATTCCTCTAAACAGGCTACATAGATGACAGATCAGCTGAAGTGCCTCTACACCAATTGTGCTGTTGGGGGCAACAAACAGGAGGAGCTGGAATTTGCTGTGCTGCTAGAAGGGTATGACCTAGTTGCTATCTCTGAAAGCTGGTGGGGTGAATCCCATGACCCGTGTGGTTGTCAATGGCTACAGGCTGTTCAGGAGGGACAGGCAGGACTCTCTGTGGGCTGCCCTCCACATCAAGAAATTAATGGATTGTGAAGGGCTCTCTCTGAAGAACAGCTGCAATCAGGTTGAGAATTCTTGGGTGAGAATCAGAGGATGAGGTAACAGAAAGAACCTTTTGGATTGTGCCAATTACAGGCCTCTTTATCACGGAGAACCTGTTGACTACCAAACCTTCTTGCTCCAGACATGGAAGGCACATGCCCTTGTTCTGCTGGGGCACTTCAACCCCCAGCATCTGCTGGAAAAGAAGGGCAGTGAGCTGAAGGCAGGGGATTGCTGGAATGCACAGAGGATAAATTCCTGAGTCAGGTAATGGACAGCCCTGACAGAGGGGATCTGTTACTGCACCGGATGGTCACCAGTGCAAGTGAGCTCATGTGTGATGTCAAGGATGGAGGCAGCCAGGGCTGCAGTGAACATCACTGGTGGAGTGTCTGCATGAGTGGACAAGTACAGAGCTATGGATGATGTTTATCTGGATTTCTGTAATGTCTTTGACAAGGTCCTCCCCAACATTCTTAACTCCAAACTGGATAGATACAGATTTAATTAATTTTTTGGTGCATATGGAATTGGATCGATGAACAGAGAGAGAGTTGTGAAAAATATGCACTCAAATGAAGATTAGTGACAAGTAGTATCCCTTAGGAATCTGTACTGGGACCAGGACTGTTTAATATTTTCATCAGTGGCACAGTGGGGTTGAGTGCACCTTCAGCAAACTTGCAGATGACTGCAAACTGAGTCATGCTGTTGGCACACCTGAAGGATGGGATGCCATCCAGAAGGACCTGAACAAGCTTGAGAAGTGGCCCTTGGGAATCTCGTGAGTTTTAACAAGTCCAAGAACAAGGTCCTGCACCTGGATAGGAACAACCCCAGTATTAATATAGCTGGGGGTTGACGGGATTGAGAACATCCCTGCCAGGAAGGACTTGAGGGTGCTGTTGGCTGAAAAGCTGAACATGACCCACAACAAATGCTCACAGCCCAGAGAGCCAACTATATCCTGGGCTGAATCCAAATACTGAGTAGGTTGAGGGAGAGAATTCTGCCCCCCTGCTCTGCTGGGGTAAGATCCCATTGGGAGTATTACATCCAGCTCTGTGGTCCTCAGTACAGGAAGGATATCAGCTTGCTGGAGCAAGTCCAAAGGCCACAAAAATGATCAGAGGGCTAGAGCACCTCTCCTATGTAGAAGGACTGAGAGAGTTGGGGCTGTTTAGCCTGAAAACATTCCAGGGAGACCTTAATTCACCAGTATTAAAGAGGCTTTATAAGAAAGATGGGTACAGAATTTTAGCTGGGTCAATTGCAACAGGAAAAGAAGAAATGGTTTTAAACCAAAAGAAGGTAGATCCAGATTAGATATAAGGACTGAATTTTTTACAGTGGGGATGGTGAAACATTGGAACAGGCTCACCAGAGAGATGGTAGATTGCCCTGGGGTGACTTTATGATGCTTGTAGCCCCAGTTGCCAGTTCTGTTTATGTTACATATTAAGTTCTGCACCTTTAAGAGTAGTTCTGAGAGCAAAGGGGGGAAAGAAGAAGCTGCAGCTTGTTTGCAGAAACAGCATTCACTGCCCCACGCTCTCTCCAGAGGGTGTTGTCTGCAGCACGGACAGACAGCA